>OY728121.1:1065312197-1065912197 GCA_963277665.1 Viscum album
AAAATGAGGAAAATGATTCAATGAGATGGAAAGCGGATATATATGTGGAAATGATGGTCATAAAGCATGAATCAACCATGGAAAAAGGAAGCATCTAGTTGAATCTTGGAAAGGGAAAGTAGTTCCTTTTGAGGGATCAATTTAATGTTTTAAATGTTGTGTGCATGGTCATTATAAAAACATATATCCTATAAAGAAGTTACAGGAATGGGATCACTAGGATCATAAAAATAAATATTTACCAATACATAATTCCATTCCAATTGAGGTTGAGGAAACTATCAATGACCAATGAATGATATGGATTATTTCATAACTGATATTTTGAATTTATTGACACTTATGATATGATTCATAATTTTTTTAGGGATTAATTATTTTAGAAGAAGTTGGAAAAGAATGGTTAATGGATCATGAATAATGTTGAATGAGTCAGAAGTCAATGTATAAGGGATTCAAGAGTGATTGTATAAAAAATGCTAAAAAGTATTAACGATCGTTAGAGGATGGGATTATATTTGAGGACTTTTTATAGAATGTGTAACCATGAATTTTGATATATGAAAATTTTATTCAAGGAATAATTATATTTTCATTTGTGGATATAGTCATAAAGATCCATTTGGGTTTATATGATCATGGAATTTGAGGAAATTGCAGGTTATTACTTTTGGGAAAACAATTATAGGTATGAGATAACATTTGTAGTTAAGATACGTTATAGTTATTTTTTAGGTATTTATCTCATTTTTTTGAATTATATAAAATAATATTTATTTTTAAAAAATGTACAGCACACAGACTGTGTGATAACTCGTCACGTTATACAAAGCTATAGGAATCAAACCAACAACCAAATTGAGATTGGGAATTATCACCTACCGCTGGCCTATGTGAATTCCCTAGATAGTATGTCTAATTCTTTTTAGTTAAATGATTTTCTAGATCAAGAATAATTTTTTTTGGAACATATGTTTTATCAAAAGGATATTATTAGTATAGACAAATTAATTGGTGATTAAATGATAAATGTTATTTTGGAAGATGTTTTCTCTTTTAGAATATTATCGGCATAAGGGAAATATAATACTATGAGATATCTTTTCTTGAGTAATGGTTGAAATTTTAATTAAAATATTCTATGTTATTATTGTGGACATATGCTGATTTCTGTTATTTATGTAAATGATTATCCTATCATAGAAAATATTTTATTATGTTAATTAACCTTCAGTATGAGACATTAACAGTAGTCAATGTTATTTTGAGATAAATGTTTTGATTTGTTGTGGAAGAATATGTGATTAAATTCATCTGAGTTTTGTGTATCAAACTTATTTAGGATTGTTTTGAATAATTTTAAGGAAAATTTTGTATTTAATGGTCTTCATTGAACCTTGGGTATTGTTTGTTGAATTTTAGAGTTTAAGAGAATATTTTCTTTTTATATAGGATTATCCTTTTGGGGGATTATCTGATCTCATACTATACATTTTGGTTTTGGTTGATGTCTAAAGACATGGTAGATATAAAGATCATATTTTTTTGGATTATGGGATACTCTAGAAGTTGATTCTAGGACTTTTAGTGTGACCAAGACGGTTTTAATACTCATCATTTGGAGGAATGATGAGTTTTTGGTTGAAATTTTGTAAAGGATGAATGTATACATTGCAAGTAAGTATGTTTCCTTATGTTTTTAGTTAAGATATTAAATAAATTACTCAAAATTATGAAAATTAACTTAATTAAAAATTTCCATTAAATTTTCCTTCTGGGGAATCAAATACCGTTTAATGCATCAAAAGTTAGTGACTTTTTTGTGGATAAATTTCTCATAATCATGTTTTCTTCCACTCTCCATAAAACCTTGATGGTTTGTTTCTATTCCATATCCATGTTTTCCTACAAATAATAATAGTATAGGATATATCTACTGACCTTTGTAATTCTATTTCTTTCTTTTAAAGTGATCTTTTCATTGACTATTTTTCCAATGTGGGACTTTCAATGAAGTTTCCAATCCCAATTATAAAATTGTGAGGATGCAATTTCAAAAAGGGGAGAAATATGTAACATATAAGGTAAATAAGTAATATTACATTTTAATATTTATCTAAATTTTTAAATTAATTATCAATGTTACTTTAATGGGGATTCTGTATTTAATTGAGTACTTGATAAGCAACCAAAGTTTTATTTGAAAACGAATGTTTCACACAACGTTGAGTTATTCTGAAAAATATTAATATAATAATATTATTTTTAATGGTAGTTAACGCATAACTTTGTTATTGGAAGTAATGAATAGAATTTACTAAAATATTATTAAACATGTTTGTTAAATGTTTTTACATTTAGCAATAAAATTTAGAGGCATAAAGTAAGAAAAAATCCAATTTTAAGCATTAATACTCTAATATTCATTAACATGATGATTTACTGCATTTAGATGGAGAACCATTTTTAAATATAGTTTTTTTCAGTTTTATATGATCAATTTGAAAAAAAATAAAATTCTTCTTTAAAATCAGGACATCAAAATTTACTCTGGATAAAATTTTTGATTTTTCTGATAATGTTCATTTTTTATTGAATAGAGAAAAATGCTATATTTTAATTGAAAACTATCTTTTAATCTAATTTATTTATATAGCTAGATAATATTTTTATTTCGTTTTAAAGTTTATTTAGTTTTTATTTTCCATTAAATACAATATTGGTCATTGTATGTAATTTGACTTTGAAATTGGACATAAAGTAGTGTCAATCTTTTGATAGTTATTATCTTTTAAAAACACCCTTTTTTTATTTGACAACATGAATTAATTTTAAATAAAAATCTACCACTTTTGTGTTTTGAATTTTAAAAACTTTATTCCATATTTGGAATCAGTAGGTAAAAATTTTGTTAATATGTGACTTTTATTTTTAGAGATTTTGAATATTTACTTTAGTAAATATTTTATTTACAATGATTAAAAGGTAAATATGGTAAATAAGGGTAAAAAAATAATATTACAATAACATTAAATTTCATTAAAACGTGTCCTAACTCTGTTTTATGATACATGCCCGACCATGGGAATCCTTGGGTAGATATTGGGACCCCATGGAGCCACATGGGAGTGATAATGACACTTTATGTTAATTAATTTAATGTAATGACAAAAATGACATAAACATATAACTTGTAGTAAATAAATGTTTACATGTGGTTATATTAGTTATCTCTTCGACTATAAATATTAATTTGAAATATAAAAATAATTCCTAGATCATGGTATCTTTTTAAAATTTTTAGATATCAAATAATTAAATTTAATTATGACACAATAATGATGTAGTATTTACTTCATTAATGAATGATTTAAATATATATATTATAAAAAATTAAAAAATATACAAAACCAGACCAATTTATATTGGAGGATTTTATTTAGAACACGAGTAATCATATATGAGATTTTAATGAGTTTTGGATCTTTAGAATCCAAAAATCATTATATAATAAAATAATTTTTTCAAACATTCCTAATGAGACCCTCCTCTCCCTTATAAAGAGCAACCACCTATAATCCAATACTAAAACCTCTAAATTCCCTTTTCACTTCCAATATCTATCTAATTAATCTCCCTATATCCCTGTTTTCCTTATAAATGACTTACCTCATGTAGAAGGCTCTTCATGAATGCCTTTTGGTTCAATCCAAAGAGAGTTACCCGATTTAATGATAAAGTCTTCTCTTAAGTTCTTTTCTTTTTATTTTTCTTCTCCACTCTCTATGTTATTCCTATTATTATTCTTCCATAATAACACTAGTATCATAAATATTCTAGTATGTTGTTATAACACGTATTTGAATTAAACTTCTACACTCCTCCATTTAATTTATATGAACATATTGTTTTCGTGGATGGCAAACTACTCCTCATGAAACAATGATTGTTCAAATATCTTCTACCGCCTCACATAGTGGAAATTATGATGAAACTATATTTATATATGAAATATATTATGTTTATGTTTTCTATTTGTTTCTATAATTTTTATTTTCAAATATAACTTTATGTTTTCCAATATGCATAAACACGATAATATAATTTGAGGAAGTGCGGACTACCGCCCCCTCAAGGTGATATGAATCGTTCATGACATACATTGAACATATAAAGGATGGTGTTAATGAAATTTTGTAACATATATATCATTTTATTTTATACCGTAATTACAATATACCAATGTATCATTCAGTTTCCATTCCTTTTAAAAATGAAAAATAAAAAAGGAGAATTCAAGCATTCGTATGACTTACCGTCTGCATGAATAGTGCATTTCATTCATCATATCCAAATGTCATGTAATATTATAAATACATATATATATATATATATATAATGGATTTATATGAGATTTATATATTTAAAATGATTATGGAGATAATATACTTTTGACCAGATGGACAACTTGTAATTATTAGAAGTTTATTTTTGGCTCAAGTACAAAATATCAACAAAACGAAGATTATTAACTAAAATGATTATGTAATTTTTATAACATGGTAATAAGTCATATAAATGGAATAATAAAATTCAAAAATGTTATGAAGAAAGTATAAATAAACATTATTTTATTATTCAGGCGATTTATGAATGAACGAGTCAAGTGGGACACGAGGTAAGGGGTTTCTTATATCATTTTTAATTCCACGAGATTTCCTTTTTTCGTCACTTATTTATTGCATGTGGTGTATTTTTTAATTCAATTGGATATATATTATCATGATTCTATTAATATTCATATAATTGTGTTAATAATTTGGTGGTTATTATTTTTGGTCATACGACTTGATTGACTTCTATGTGGTAAGGGGTTTTCATCTCACTTTTTATTCTTGTGAGATTCATGATATATTTTCCACTATTTTGATTATGTGTGGTGTATGAAATGACCATGTTTTTATTCTTTGTGTAACATAATTTAATTTATGGGTATTTACATCTTCATTGTATGATCCTTCCTTCACTGGGTGTATGTTTCAAAAGTTACCAAATAGGTAATGGAACCTTTCACCCTCCTCTTTTAGTCAAAGACTTCTTTTATTCTATGTCTTTTTTTATTTCCATTTTCTTATGTTGGGATAAGTTCTTATATATCCTTATTTTTCTAACATTCTTTGTTCATTTGATAAGAGAACCCTTTTTCTCTCATAAATTCATTTTATGAAATTTTATATGACGCCGTTAGGTTGTCGAATATTTTTATGGGAACTTTTTAACCCTACATCCACTCTTTGGGATAAACTTATACTTCAAAATTATGTCTTGATATAAATATGTGTGAATGAACTATTATTGGTTTACATTTACCATTCACTTATATTGGGTGTATTTAAATTTTTCACATATAATTACGTAATTGATTTATCCTAAATCTAAGGATACCATCATTATAAAATATTTCATCTCAATTTATATTCCCTTGAGAATTCATTATTGTTATGCAACAATTAAATTATATATGGTGTATATACTATCCTTTGTAACATTATTTCATTAATCACTTGATTCCCATGATATTATAAGCTTGTTATTAAATGTTATTCCTCAATTATTTTTATTTAATCATATCTCATTTGGATAAGAACTCCTTAAATAAAATATTTTGGTAAATATTTTTTCTTATAAATATTTCTCATTAATGACCATATATTCAAAATGGTTTTAAGGATGTAATTATAAGTGCATTAATGTATAAAAATGTTAATACCATTAAAAGTTTCAAAGTGGTATGGGACACTTTGATTCCAAAAACTCTTTATTAAATTTTTTAAATGGGTTTGAAAATGGATTTGATAAAGAATTGATTACGACAATATATTGAAATGATATATTGAGATTTTTAATGTGGAAATGTTATCTTTACTTCATCCTTATTTTATATGATATGATTTACAATGGTACATGGACATTTGACGGGTAGTTATGTGATAAACCAAATGATGGGTGGCACCATGATAAACCAAGACAGATGTTTACATTATAGCCTCCAATGCATTGTGTATGGAAGTCGGCCATATAGTTATTCCATTTAGTGATATGTGGGGTAGTTGACCATATGTTTATTCCATTTAAGTATTTTAATGTCCCAAGTTACCTTTATATGTAATGTGTTATTTAGAAGGGTTTTATGGTAGTCATTGGGTTAAAATAGGGTATGAAATGATCATTTATTCAGTGAATATTATATACTACATCCTAATGGTGAAAAGTATTTCATTTGATAAAGTATTCATGGATTACTGGTTTTTTAAAAAAACTAATAATTTTTCTTCATTGTGTATCCCTTAATAATCTATTTTTGCTAATCCCAAGTTATTGAAATGTTTTTCACGGGACATAAAGTGGAATAGGTTCAAGGATGGGATCAAGGAAAAGACATGTTGTCAAAATCATGGATCTATACATGACACTTTTTTTTCAAAGAGTTTTTATTTTATGAAAAAAATGGATGCTGAGTAAAAGTGTCTACATGTAATATTCTAGTTGTTATGTATATATTAAGAACTGATTATATAATATTATAGAACATAAAAGATCCTCAATGCTAATTATTAACTTAATTCAAGATTATATAATGTTTAAGGTCGGGTCCTTATACATTTCTCCTAAAATAGTCAATCTGAACATGAAATTTGGATGACAAGTAAAGACCCAAACTAACTTCACATGGAATCAATGCTAGCACAAAGTGCTTCCAAAAGAAATCTCAAATAATGGGTTATATCACACTATCGACATATGTTTGATTATCGAGTCTCCTCTAAAATTTATCTCCAGAACTAAGGGTCAATTCAATTGTTTAACCGGAAACACTAGGTCCTGAACAAGATTCGTGACAAAAAGGAGTGATTAGTACTTATGTCTATTAATACGAAATGTGATAGTAGACAAAGATCATAACTAAAATCATTCATGGAGCCCTTGGGTCATGCTCCATGACTGCATAAAGCTACTCCAAACTCCTATCCTCCATCTCATTGAGCATGGTGGGTCCATAGGCAGTGATGGTTGTGACATGTTAAAAATTGTACCATCATATGCTTCTCTCCAAGATCCTCTTCCACATTTGTGGCTCTATAGATTTATCTGTCCCAATAACTCTCTTTTCCTGAAATATTTTACATGTCTATGTCACCTTGACTAAAGTCAGTTTCTTGCATTCTCACTGCAAATATTCACTGGCAGTATCTTCTCAGCTAAAGAACATTCAACCACAAAGGATTTCTCTAGAACACTAATATAAGTAGGAATTAATAGAGGAATAGTTCTGGATTGGATTTACCTAAACACATCTCACTTGGAGACTCGAGAAATAACACACTTTTTGTATCGTATTCATCCAAAACCAGGAATGGCTGGTACGCCTCAACGAATAATCAGCTACTGACATGTTGTTCGGTAGAAGCATTAAAACCTCTTGGGAACACACACCCCTAAGATTTCAGTGGCATGAGACCCCTTCTATAGGGAAGTTTCTCAAGATCTGTACACAATAAAGTCACCTCATCATACGATCAGGGTTATCTAAACACTATCATCGTCCAGCTCAGGCATGTATAAGGATTCATACTAGGTCCTCCATCTGGTCGTATGGTGCCCTTCCTAGATGGAAACCCAGTCACCACCTCAAGACAGTCCTTAGCCGCATTTGAGTCAAGATCACCTCATAACCTATGGGGTATCTTCCAAGGAAACATTTTTAAGGAACTGAGCCTACATGTGTCCTCTACCGGTTGCGCAGGTAGTAACTGATGGCCAATGGGAAGTGGTATCGCTGGTACACCGCCCGATTGTTCCATCTCGGGCAACCATCCTTTTAAGGATGCCTCATCAAACTATGGACTATCCTCATGGTCATACATAGGAATCATGGCTGGCAATATGCGTCAAGGGATATTGAAAAATAATCAAGATGAACTGTGGTCAAAAGGTCATTCCTAGTGAGTTGAGTCAAAATAGATAAATAGAATAACATTTTCAAAACATATGAAACTAGTGTTTTCATGTACTAAGTTAGAAAACAAAATTCATGGTCCCGGTGTATGGATAAGTCTGTCAACGCACCAACACTGGACTCCCCGAACTGAAACCTAAACTCAAGACATATAACACAATTGCCCCATTGAAAACATAGACACTTATTTCTTCTTGTAGAATTGTCCCACTTTGATACCACTTTGTCACGACCCATCCCCTGGGGCCCGTGTCATGACTACCCCAAGCCCACCTTTCTTTGGCATGGGGTTGGAGAGTATCACCTGAATGGAATTTCCCTATAATTGGAAGTCATTGCCTCAAAACATATACACACATATGCAGGGAACACTACGCATAAGTAATACACAACCGAAGAGGTAAGTTGAGGCCACATATAAATACCACCACAGAGAGTAATATTATATACAAAATTTAAAGTGGCCAGAACAAAATCCCAACTAAAATTGAAAAACAACAAAAGGGAAAATATATCCTGTGGTCGTCCGCCAAGGATCCTAGATGTATTGTAGGTATAACTCGTCACTACGTTTCTCCACGTCAACTGGTCACCACCGTACACCGTCTGTCAACCACGTATGGGCTTTGTCTGGCCCTAACTCATCATGACTTAGTAATGATGTCCATCTTCTACACAAGACACAACAAGGTGGGTGTGAATCCCATGTAGTGGTGGGTAAAATAGTACTCCGTATGGTACCAAAGACCCACAAAGGTCTCTCATGATTCCACAATGGAACAAACACAAAGCATGATCTCAACCACAAAGCAAAAATAAAAGTACATCTCACACCAGGTATATTATAGTGTAGTAATAGTAGCACCCCCAGTCACATCATCGAACACCTCAGCTGTTGGAGAACTCCTCATCAATCGAGTATAGTGGTCCTGCCTGGTCACATATATCCACTTCCCACTAACCTTGGACGGCTTAGGTACTCCTTCCCATAATGTACGATGGGTCTATCGGGTCACACTGAGCCACTCCCCACCATGGCCTGCTAAGGTTCTCCTCCTGTCGATTATTGTGGGTCTTCCGGGTCACACAGAGATTCTCCCCACTGTGGGTGTCCTGGGTCACACAGATCCTCTTCCCATTGGGCCATTGAGTAACACAGAGTCGAAAATTAGCAGTCTCCATGTCTCATCCAGCCTTATGGTTCCACACGTATCATGCATGGGTGGAACACTACCCAACCCATCATCCATATTTCAACCGGAACAAAGTCCCACAATGAAGTAACCCAAATATCCTCCATGTCATAAGGGTTCTAATGCAATAGACAATGCGTCATCCAGATGACTGGTCATTCCGTTAAATGAATTTTAGTGCCGAGGGCCTAGTTTGATTTTGGTACGATCCAACCCATTCAAACTCCAACATTCTCTTAATAACTTTTGGAGTATCTCAAATGGACCGAATCTTCCTAAGGGTCCCATCTCCATAGACGTTTCGTCAAATGGAATTCTGGTTTATTAGATACACCCATTTAAGTGTAACTAGTATAAAATGGGTTCAGGTCCGGTCTGACCCGATCGGATTGACCTGACCCAACCTACTGTTCCCAGCACGAAGGGGATAGGCTCGTCCTGGTTTGGCAGTGCCTGTTCCGCCCCGCTGACCACGAGCTAGGCCCTCTAGGCTGTGGGTTCGGCACGCTGGGCCTCAGGTTTGGCTTAGCATACCCATCTGGGCGTGGCTAGCTGGGCTGCGGAACCGCTCAGCCCACCGGCTGAGCATAGGGACCACTCTCCTCCTGAACGAGTGAAGCTATTAGGGTCGTCAAATATGTGGAACCAGGTGGTGCTGCATGTTCGGGTTGGTCTGCGTGGACTGGCCCTCTATGGACCCACGGGCATGGGTCCTCTATCTATCAGGGCTCGATGTTGTGGCCTTCCATCGCAATGCATTGACAGATTCAGTTGTGGTTTCGGATGGCGCAGAACCTCTTAGTCAGTATGTGTGGACAAGCCCACAACAAACCCATGGGATCTGTTCCTTCCTCATCTGTGGCTCAATTTCATGGACTTCCTCTGTTGCGGTATCCTACAAGGCACCACCCTACTTCAATGCGGCCAATGAAGGCCAAAATCCCGCTTATCTTCTGTGGTGCCATCTGCTGTTGTTTCCTTCCTCGGTCGCTAGTGCTGCTGTTCTGGTGAAGCCTCCATTGGAAATCAGTGAATCTCATGTGTTCCACCTTTATTCTCATTCGTGCCTATGGGCCTCCGGGGATAGTGCCTGCACTACGTGGACCTTGGTTCTCTCTTTCTGCCTAATCTTCTAGTTTTCCATGATGAACGCCACCATAACCGAGTTCGGCGGAGGGTTAGGGCCTTGTTTTTTTGGCCCACACCCTCCACATTAGCATAATAACATTAGAAGGATTATTTAAATATAAAAACCCCCACGAAGAAAACCCCACAACATCATCCAACATTAAAGAATGAAATAGGGATCTACCTTTTGGAATTTTGATACATGTTCTTCATAATATTCAAGAACAGGGTAAAATTGCAGGAATTAGTTATATAACCCCTACCTTGTATTCGATGGAAGGCACTGAAGAAGAGGAAGTAGGGTCTGCATATGAAGGTCTACGTCAGCATTTCCATCGCTAGTCGATTCCTCCAACGTCCATCACTCGATCATGTCCTTCATCAGAGTGGGATGTTTTCAGTGTTTCATCATAGATACCTCTTGTAGCTATCACAAAACCCAATCCTGAGATTTGATTAAATAGAGGAAAAGAGAGGATCAAAACACCGTATAATTAATGAGGGAATATAATGAGTTTAATTAATGAATATATTAATTCTATTAATGGTGAATTTAAACAACCTATTAAAAACTCTCAATTGTGTGGTTACATATCATAATATTCAAGCCATTAAATGGTATGATGTTCCCATGCGGCCCCACCACTGTTTTTCAAATGGTTATAAAAATAAAAATAAAAGGATCATTAGTTATTTTTATTTCTATTTTTGAAAACTCCAAGAAAATAACATTTTTTATGAATCTTTATGGTCATAGTTATGATTCCCCAAGAGAATCTCAGCACTACGAATTCAATGGTGACCTCCGATTTTTAATCCGAGCACCTGTTCGAAAGATATAAATTTCTGATTTCACATTTATACAAGGTACCATAGAAAAGATCAAAGATAAAAAACATTCAGCCTCGAACATCATCGGTCAAGGTTAGGGTCCTCCACAGGGGAACACGCCCCCAAAAACACAGTGGTACTCTCTGATTTTAAATCCATGTTACCGTTTAGATCTTAAGAAATATAACAAAAAAAATTGTTACTTAATTATTTTGTTACGACCAAAAACAAACTTCCACTATTGGCCCACAAAGGCTAACATTAGGATCTACCTAAGGAATTCATTCCCTCACAAGCTCAACAATGGTCTTGGATTTTTAATCCGAGACATTGTTTGTTAGTTTTTTGCATTTGAAAATTAAAATAATATTATTTAAATATTTTAATTATGATTATGCCATTTTTTCGTTTTCTCACTGGAAGAATACACCTACTAATATTAAGTCATTCCTATGGTACACCCACCATCTTGAATGCAACGGTGCCCTCAGATTTTGGATTTGGTTACCCTTTTAAGTGTTATTACACATTTTTAGCAAAATTAATCATGCACGCTATTTTAATCTTATAATTTTTTGACGGATAATTCTAGGCCCTCCGGGCCTCGGAATCATGAACCATCAGATTTCGTGGTCTCGAAATAATTCCATATTATTAAAAAATTTAAACCAAAATTTCGGGACATTACAATTGTTTTATTCATGGATCGTATAATGATCTCTAATCAGGGGTGATAACATAATCCCATGCCTTATTTTGAATTATATATATCCTTCAATGAGATAAATGCAAATTCCACAACTAACTCTCTACCATGTTCCTCAAGAAGAGGGTACTCATATGTCTGAAGCTTCGATTATTGTTGGAGTACAATGTGTAATGACATGTACCACTTCATGATGTTAATAATAAACTGAATTTTATCATACTCAATTATGATTTTTAGTGATAATTTAATTGTTTCTAATTTCTATAATAAATACATGTAGATGATTAGAACTTATTTGACTACAAAATTTATACCATAAAAAATTTATTTATTATTCTCCCACAATTTTATTGAACCCAAATAGACCACATCATTTAATTCCATCTATATTAAAGAATTGTTCCTTGATTTGTTTAGTGGAATCCCTATTACAAAAATCCTAAACATGGATTTACTTAATAGATGAATCTCAGTCTCATCATGTACAATGGATCTAGTAAACCCTTGATTCAAACTATGATAAGACATGCAAATATAAACATAAAACGCTATGTTAATTAAATGAATCCCAACGACACTGGTCAAGAACATTGAAAAATTGATTCTATATTAATTTGATTACTGTATGGTGATACTTATATTATATATTAAGTTATGAAATGCTTTACTTTAATAAACTTCATTATTATATATTATATCATTATGTATATTATTAAGTGTATTTGTATTGGTGATTAACTATGACTAATAATATATTTATGAATAATACGGTTTCCTTTAATTCCATCATTCATTATTTTCAATTCATTTATTAACTGATTATATAGAATCCCAAAATACAAAAATAAATAAATTCAATGTGATATAAATAAAAAAAATATTTTCATGATCATGAGAATTAACTAGAGTTCAGTATTTGGAGTGGATGATAAATTAACCCAGACAGTTTAGTAAAATATACTTAAATATATATGTGTTGGCTTGAAAAAAACCACATATTCTCATATGTTTCTAATAGGTTGATTTCTGATTTTATTATTTCAACCACAACATATAACCATGTAGATGCAGAATTACATAATCATTTAATCACACATAGATGATGGAAGCCAATGGATTGGATTGGGGTGATGTAAAAGAAACAACGAGTAAGCATGGCCTTATATAATAAGTGGGATGTGATGACCAACATACAATCATTTTATATTATTAAAATAATTTCCAAAACATGAAATAAAATTAAATTATAATAATCCCAAATCATAAATAGTTCACCCCTGCTCATGATAATACACACAATGAATGAATATGTTAGGGTAAACATGTCATCATTCATTTAAGTTAAGTTAATATTATTAAGATAATTCCCAAATGAATTTATTATTGTATTAACCATCTAATTCATGGATAATCCAAATAGTACATCGAAAAATTTCTTGAAAATATATCTTCATTAATTTGAATCAAATACATAAAATTATATTAATTATTTGTATTACATATACTTTAGAGAAATATGGATTGTGTTAATTCAAAATAATCATCATCTTTAATAATTACTATCATTTATTATGTCGATATAATTTGATAAATGTGTAAAAAAAATCATTTATCTTAATATTATTTAATTCCATAAGTTAAATTTATTATTTAGTTTCATACATAACGCATAGAAATTAGTTAAATAACATATTGGGTTCAATTTAATGGTGAATAAAAAAATATAATTATTATAAAAAATATTATTGATGTTTATTTTTTAATTGATATGGAATCCAGATATGAATTAATTATTATATAAACCATATTTTATTTAATGTACAACAGCTATGTACCGCATAGTTTGGTTTTAAATATGTGTTTAGTTTTTTGCCACATAATTCTGTAACATCTCTCTATGATGTGACATAGGGACATGTTTCACATACCTTCTGATTTATCTATTTTGGATTTGAAGAAAATATTATGGGATTCATTACATTAATCCACTATAATATAGTGTTTTGTAGTAATCTCACGTTTAACTAGAAACAGTTTTCTGTTGTTTAGTTTACAATGAAATTACATGGAAACCCATACTAGGTTTACAGTGCGAAAACATTATATTTTCCATCAATACATCAAATAATATTATAATTATTTCAGATAAATATGTTTCAATTATCCATATAAAACTAGATATATTTTTTCAATGAATGTGGGTTCATGACATAGACCTTTGATTCGAACTGTGAATCCCTATGAACATGATTTCAATGCATCATGATGGAATATGTAATCATTCATATAAAATTATTAATATGTTTTAGATGACATGAATGATAACATTAATGTTAATATTCAAAATATATTTTTTTATTATTTATGATTATTGAATTATTAATCTAGAGGTGAAAAAAAATCGGTAAAATTGATCAATTAAAAATGAATAATTATAAATTATTTGGGGAGCAATTTTATTCTACTTTAAGGTATTAAGAAATAGTGGAAGAAACATTTTTTGTGTTCCCATTATAATTTTCATCAAAATAATTAGATTTAATCATATATTTGGATAAAATAAACACTATAATCCCATTACTTATTATCATGAAAAATGATTTATAATTAATTTATAAATAATAATAACATAATTTTGAATTAACTTTTCAGGATTGATGATTTAGTAGACCTATTACTATTTTAGCAGCATTTTATCATTTGGAACAAGGTATAACTCCTCTTATAGTGATGAATAAAATATTTAAAATATCTATGTTAACTATCAAATCACAAGGAAAAATCAAGAAAGATCTAGATTACAAGAATAATTTTCATTATTCAGTAGAATAATTCCATATCTACTGAAAATTCATCATAGGTAACATGGGAACATGATAGCGAGATGAGTATTGGTGATAAATTACATTGAGTGTGTTCTTATGAGGATTATCTCAAGATATTATTGTGATAAAAAACTAACAAGTCCTAAAAATTGATATAATAGGGTATTTGAAATCTAGGATAGGTTTTATAAATGAAAATTTTACATTTGATCAATAGTTTAATTTCATGTCAACCCCTTGGGTAAATAATAAGAAACAATCATATTTATTTCTTACCATGAGCTAAAAATGGGGATAAAATAAATATAATTTCATAAATAAATTGTTATGTACCAACCTTGAATTTCCTTAACATCATAATAGTATATACTATATAGTACCATAGGTTTCCCCCAATTTATGAAATAGAATGATGAATAGTTTTTGGGGTCTCAAATTGTAATTGGGAGTCAGTATCTCATTAATCAAAACCATAAACCATATACATAAATAAAATTTAACTACATAAAAAATCACAATGGAAGGTTAAATAACCAAAATGTAATAATAAATTTCACCCATAGAAATAATATAAATTAAATACGCCAAAAATGTATAAAGATGAATAATATTATTTAATTTGATTGTATAGAAATAATTAAATATTGATAAATCCACTAGTGATCATTATTATATCACCAGTAGCTTTATCCTCCACAACTCAAAAATTTGTTTCGGGTCCCAAGCCCTTACATGGATACTTAATCCTGAATTAGGAATGCTCATCATTATTCCAATGCATGGTTTTATTAATAAGAAAAAATTGAACCACGCTTATTTTTCTTTAAAATTTTTACATATGCATAATAGATTTATTCGATAATAAAAACAAATGTTCTAACAAGCATAAACAATCATAGGTCGAGAATTTGTATGCTGACCAATCTACCAAGATCCCTAACCATGATTAATTTATACCATGCTATAATGATAGTCGTAATGGATGAATGAAGGGGATATGATATAGCCATAATGCATCTGAACATTTCCTGTTGAATATTTGTGTCACCAAGTTCGATCAGGCTACAAATTCATCACATCCCTCCTCTATCATGAGTCATGCCTCACGACCTTAAAAACCCACCTCAGTCATAGGTCAAACATTAAGTCGGTAATATCATATCTATCCATTTGGTAAATCCATAAGGCTATCATACCCCCAATTCTTCTTGGAAAATAATGACGTTATAAAAGGATTCGCTATATTTTACAATAATTTATATATGAAACACCGATCATAAAGGAATTGTGAAATACTATTAATTATTATTATTTTAAAATGAATATTATATCCTAGACAGTATGTTGGTTCTTTTAATAATATAAATTATTATAATAAATACATATGAAGCTATTATTCATTACAAATATATTTATCCATTCCTTGTAAATAACGAAATAATTTTTAGTAATGTCATTTTAGTCTTCAAAAAAAAGTTTAATAAAAAATAAATTTCTAATGATTTCTATATAAAAATGTATAATTACATTTTGAATGTTTATGAAAATATATTAACTAAAATAATAATCATTTTTTAAATTTAATTATCAAAAAAAATAATATTGTGAAAATTGGGGCATTTTTTGAAAATGATAAATTTTTTGTGGGTAGTAAAAATGTATTTTTTTAACTATAATATCATATGTGATATCATCAAAACATAAAAATGAAATAAAAATAATTAAACATATTTAAAAACTCATTTATTATAATATAATACAAATATTATACAAAAATCATTCTTAACATATAAATTATAAATTATTTCATGATAGATATAATAATCATTTACAGAGTCGACACAATTCTTCCACAACATTCAAAATGTAAAATATGGTGTCATATTGATATTAATTATTATGTATAATTCATTAAATTAGAAAAAAAATAATTCATAAATGATTATTTTTATTGATGGTTTGTAATTTTTTACATATATAACAAGAATCTTAACCAAATGCCTGTTCAATGTTCCCATAAACCTAGAAAACACCAATTAAAAAATAAATGAAGTTATCTTGACATGGAAGTATTTATGAATACATTCTTAATAAATATATATTATATTTATCTTAATTTAATTATTTTTATTATATCTATTTATTTATATATTTTATATATCAAATAATTACCTTTAATTATTGTGCAACACTAACATAGTGCTTCTGAAAGCAAAAGAAAAAATTATAACATTATTATAATTTAACTGATAAGATACATTTATGGAATTTTTTTATACATATTATTTTCTAGTATATATCAACATTAATAATAAATGGGTAAAATTTATGGCCATTTGGATCCACTAGTAAAAAATATAGTCCCTTAAAATATTTTATTTAATGAAAAAACAAACTTGTCGCACTAATGTTTTTAATATGTATAATATTTTTAATATGAGGATACCCCAAAGATATATTAAATAAATAAAAATTATTTTGTAAAATAAATATTTTAACCGTATTATGGAAATTTATTTTAAATTTTTAGTGCTGAAATAATTATGTTAATTTCTTATACAACACAATTACAATAATTATTAAAAAAATATTAATATCAAATCAATGACATTAAAAATAACAAAAAATATAATTTGAGATATCTAAGGTTTTATATTAATTATATAGACTACCAAGAGATATCTAGAATATAATAAAATTGTTGATTCAAATTTTACTGAATTTGTTGATGTTTTTAATGTCATATTAATGAATAAAATCAAATCATATAATAATGATATTTCAGGAATACAATATATTATTGAATTATTTATAAATCGTAAAAATATTAAATAAGGAAAAAGTGGATATCATATGGTTTAATGTTTAAATAAACATGAATTTATGAGGAATGTAGAAGAATTTACTGTATAATAGTCTTTTTATATTTTTATATTTTTTTAAATTCCAAATACACCCCTCTTATCCCCTTATTAATGACACCCCTCACTAAACCTTCTACCCACACCTTCCAATCCATGATTCATTCCATATAACTATTAAACCTATAATACCCACTCATAAAACATCCATGTTCTATTGGTATGACCAAAAGACAAATTCCATGTTTTATAAGGGATCCCTCAAAGATGTGATATTCTCGAGGTAACTTTATTAAACCAACTCTTTTTATTTAATTTCTTCTTCAACATTCTACTCACCTCATTAATAAATTAAATAATAATGAATACATTATTATTTATATTATTTAATTTTTTTTAATGCAATATTTTCTTTCTATCCAATTTTCTCATCACCTATTATTCAATTAATGGTAACCATTTGTCAAATTTTGGTGATTAACTGTCTCCGTTGTTAGTAAGTTTCCATTTTTCATTTCCACCATCTTGGATGGTAAAAAAATTATAATTATGTTAAAATATGATTTTAATAATTATATTTTAATTCATTTAATGTTATGGAAGAAGAATATATACATCCTATGAAACAAAACTAGTTCTTGATGGACGAAGAAATCACCAAAATAAATAAAACATTTATCATTAATGTTTTCTCAAATAAATAATTCATATGTGAAAATGATATATAGTACCATTTAAACTAATGTAAGCCCATTAATAACATTTCAATTCAATTATAGAGTTTTATTTTCATTTTACATGAACATCCATAATTATGTACAAGTAAACCAACCCTAAAACAATGGAATGAACACTCCCAGAATAATGAAATTGAATAATATAAATCATCAAAATGTTATCAAATGAATGTAATAAAATATTAAAAAATAAAATAAATATAGATTAGGTTATTAATTAATAATTTAATGAGTGTAAATTGATTTTTTAGGACACTAGGTATAAGTGACAAACACATTTAACCATAAGGGATTTCTGTGAACCTCTATATTTCCTTTGGGTTACACATTCTCTCTCTTTAAGTCAATTTACCTCTACATTATTTCAAATATTTCTCATATATTATGCTTATATTTACCATAAAATATGTATGTATCTCATTTCATATTTATTTCATGGATAATTAGATATTTTAAGAGGATTCCTTCTCAATTGGTCTCGATATGAAAACCCTATTGAAGGGATCTTTTCTATTTCATTCCAATTTTCATGTACACTACATAAACTGTTTTATGCCTCAAAAATATTTTCAAAAAATAATGAATTAACAATGAAAATTAATTTTAGTACATTTATGATTTTATGAAAATAATTATCCCTTTATCTTTTCAAAATAATCTATATTATTTTTTTTAATATCGCACTTATGTGACACATGTATAATGTTCCCTATCCACTCATTTTAATGTTTTTACATCAGTCATAAATCATCATTCATGATCTAAATTTTTTTCCATTTATGAATAATCAATAATGAGTTATATATAATATTTCATGGATACTATGTTTATATACCTTTTTGGTATGCCTTATGACATGATTATGATACCAATTTCATTACATGGGTAAGCCTTATGATTATTCCTCCAGTTTAATTATTTATATGGAAAACATTTTCATGAATATGTTATAATGGGTGCACCAAAATAGCTACCAAATTAATTTAGTAATTTTTATTATCATGAGATTCCATGTATGTGATTAGGGAGTAAAACAAATCCCTTATGTGTATTTCCACCTTGTTATATAGTCTTGGTAGTTATCCTTAACTAATGTTTATTTAATGACATATTTTAAAATCACATTACTATATTTCCATGATCATATGATCCCATGTTCTAAATTTTATTCCTCCATATATTTATTCATGGTACATTCCTTTTATGTTATCATTCCCTTCATTCTAAATTAGGGGTTATGATTCATGACCATGTTTATTCCATTACTAGGATTTTTAGATCAATCATTTTTTTCCATGTATTCCCCAGGTTATCGTATGTCGTAGTAGGAGCTCAATGGGAGTTATGACCTCATTATGGATACTAATTGAAATATATTTTTTTATTCTATCATGAATTCTAATAATGACTCATGTATTTAAAATACAATAGAATATTCAATAAATGGTTATTTATTTAATGGATTATTACGCCTAAAATATTTTTAGTATATGTATGAAAGGATTAGGTCAAATGGTTGGTTTCAGAGATATTTCTTGTTTTTTTTGTGCATTAGGACTGTAAAAAATTATTAAGTAGCCTACGAATAATTCTATCAACATGGATAACCTATATTGAATCATAGATAATCACAAGTTAGGATATACTATTCATTAATATATTTATCCTTATATTTTCATATTATCATTAGCTATGAATCAATAACCCATAATTTTATTTTACTTTTTCATTTAAAGGAGGGAAATAAGATATGTACCAATACATGTTTTCACTATAGTAAAAAAACAAAATTTTTATGGATAAATTTAATAAGGTGGGAAGAATTTAAAATTCTAATATTTTAAAATGAAACACAAAGTTTGATAGCAGAAAAGATATGAAACACTAAAATAATTTATGCTATTCTAATAGATATTATTATTTTAATAAGTGATTTATAACATATCCATTAAATTTAATGGATTGAATAATATTGATTAAATTAGGAAATATATACAAAGGTATTATTGAATTGAAAATTATTTTTTAATTATTAGGAAATAAAATCACAAGTTTTAGTATAGTCATTTTATTTTTGAAATATATGTTTCAATCAAAATTTCATTTTAATTTCTTTCTAGGGGAAAATAATTATATTTAATTTTTCACAATATTAAAAAATATATTTTAAAAATTTAACTTCATTTTTGATATTATAATTTTAAAATTATCCTACTATAAAATTTTGGGAATTTTTTCAAAAAGCTATATTTTTCACCGATTTGAAAAAAGTTTTTTTTAAAATAAATTTTCTTTTCTGATATATTTTACAAATAAATATTATATTAAAAAATATTAAACATATTTAAATTAAAATTTCTGATAATATAAAAAATTTATCACATAAAAATAATTAATAACATATAAAAAATATATTATTTCAGGATAAATATAAAATCATTTTTAATGTCGATGCAATGACCACAGAACATTGAAATAGTCATATATGATACCTTACAAAAATTAATTTATTTTTAAAAAGACTTTACATGACTTAAATATTAAATATAATTCAGTAATTATGGTTTTTACATAATTTTTTGAAATTATTACAATATATAACACGAATCATATTCAAATTATTTATCAATGCTTACATATTTATACAAAAACCAAATTATCAAATTAAATATGTTTTCTTGACATGAATATGAGTAAATAACAAAATTTAATGAATATGAAAGATTATATTGACCCTAATTAATTATTTTTTATTGTAATTTTTTTTATATACCAGACAAAATAAAATAAATTCTTATGGAACATTAACCCAATGCTTGTGGATATAAAATAAAAATAAATAAAATGATTTTAATTATAATGATGACTACCATTAAATATTTTAAAGAATTTTACTAAATATTAATTTTTGATTAAATCATTAAAACATTCACCCATGGGTTGAATTTACAAACTTTTGATTTCACATGGCCGACAATAAGTTCCATATAGTATTTTATTTTTAAAAATAAAACTAGTCACACTGATACATTTAATATATATAATATTTTTAATATTTTGGTTATGTTGAAGATATATCTGACCATACATATAATTTTTAAATATAAAATATTTATCTTAATCATGGTAGTTTATTTATATTTTTTATTGAAAAAATAATTACCTTAAAATATTACACAATAATGATGCATTAATTAATAAAAAATGGAAATGTAAAATAAATTATTTTAAAAATATGAATATATATATATTATTTGAGATATTTATTGTGATTCATGGATTCTTTATATATCCATGACATAGCTAGGATATTACAAAATTAGTGGTTTAAAATATGAGTCAGTTTTTTTATGTTTCTAATGTCATAGTAATTAATAGTATCAAAATTTAAAATATTTATATTTCATTGATATAATATTTTATTAAATTATTTAAAAACATTAAAATTATTAAATAAGATAAAAGGGGATAATAAATAGTCATAAAATTCAATACATATTATTTTATGATGCATTGGGTGAATTTGGCTCTCGAATAGTCTTTTTATATTTTAATATTTTGAGAAATTACAAAAAAACACTCTCTTTCCTTTATTAATACCATCCCTGGCAACCCATTTTAGTCACACCATAAATGCCTTGAAATTTTACATATCTCTACCAATCAATATCATACCCGCTTCCACCATGTCGAAGTGCCGTTGGACTGAAACAAATACCAATTCCAAGTCCCATAAGTGGTCCTTCAGTGTAGTGATATTCAAGAGGTATCTTTCTTAAACTACCTCTCTTAGTATTTTTTCAACTTGACCATTATCCATAACCCATTCATCCATTAAATAATAATTAATAAATTATCATTTATTTAATTGTTTTTTATATTTACAATTTAATGTTTCTATGAAGACCATTTTCGCATATCCACTAATTCAATGGATGGAAACCCTGGTCGAAATTATATAGATTAACCATCTTCATGGATAATAATATTTCACTTTTCAATACAACCTTCATGTCTAGTCATAAAAATATTATTATGGTTAAATAATATTGTAATAATTATATTATAACACATTTAATGTTCTAAATCTAATATATATATACATAATATTAAATAAAAAACAAGTTCATGATGGATGAAGAAAAACACTAAAAAACAAAACATTTATCACCAATGTGTTATAAAATGAATAATCATAATTTTATAAAAATGAATTATGGAACTAATTTAACTTATTGATGTTCATTATTAACATTTAATTTCACTTGTGGTTTTTTATTTCCATTTGATAAGAATATGCATAACTTCATACATTTAAACAAACCATGAACATATGAAACAAAAGCTCCTGAAATAAAAAGCTGAACCTTAAAACACCTATAATTGGCCTTTAATGATATTAATAAAACCAAATAAATTTAAATAAATGTGTAATTTATTCATTATTAAGAAATTAATGAATTTAGTTTGATTATCCAGGATAGTATTAACATGTTTGGAATGAATTCATTCATAAGGATATGGATCTATATGAACCTCCATATTTCCATTAGGTCATACTTTCTACCAAATTACCTTTTTTATCTATTAATTATACGGATATAACTATAATAAATTATTTTTATACATACCACACATATTAATGTTTCCCAATTTGTGATTCATTGATGGGTAATTTCAAATTTTAAAACGTTCTTTATGAATTCCTCTCGTTAACCAATCCTGATTCAAGTGAAATTTTTTGTTTCATACCCTTTTTCATGTACACTCAAAAACCTATTCCAAGACTCCAAAAATATTTATAAATAAAAAAATATCTTGGAAACTTTTATATTTCATTTAAATCTTTATGAAAATAAATATTTCTTTATCATATTCATTGAATCTCTATTTTTTTAAACCACACTTCTGTTGCATATTACTAAAGATGTTTAATGAATCTTTTTAATGTTTTCTGTTTAAATGGACATCATTATTCATGATAAAATCCTATTTCTAGATTATGAATTATAAATAATAAATTAAATCCCTTATTTCATGGATACCATTGGTATACCACCTTTGGTTATGCATTATGACATGATTATGATACCCATTTCATTCCAAGGAAAACCATTATTTTTATTCCATATGTTTTTTTTCATTATATGGAACACCTATGAATGAAAATTCTATGATGGGTTTGACTATATAGTTCTCTAATTCATTTGGTAATGTATTAGTATCATGGTATGACATATACAGGATTAGGGAGTGAACATAATCCATTAAGGGACTCTATCGACTAGGTCATATAGTATTGTATGTCAACCATGACACTTGTTAATTTCAAGTTAAATATTGCTACCACATTCCAATGGTTACACGATCATATGATTCCATGTTTTATATTTTATGATTCCATTAGTTTATTCATGAGACAATCCTTTTATGTTATCATGTTATTCCTTCTTAATGAAGTTCTATTCTTCAATCCAATGTTTATTACATTACTATGTTTTTAGCTCATCACTTTTTCGATGTATTCCATACGATATCCTATTCAGTTGTATGAGCACAAATGGAGTCATGAGATGAATATGGACAATAATAAAAAAATTATTTATTAATGTTTCATGTTTTCAAATTATGTAGCTAGTCTCCCAAATACAATATGATTTATGATCATTTTTTTGTATTTAATGGAAAAATATTCCTAAAATCATGTTATAATTATGTAAAAAAATTGTAATTATATACCACTACAATGGGTTTGGCCTCAAATTCATCATGCCCCTTCCTTGTGTTCATTACTATCATTTAAATCATGAATATGAATTTTTAGGCCCCCACATCGAGGTAACCATATCATGTTCCAAGTACCAATAGGATCACCTACAAAGGATTTTTATTTACAAATAATAATGTATATAATATAATGGAAGAAAATAGCATGAAATCATTTCAATAACCAACAAAAAACAAGTATGTGTGATCATAATTAAAAATGGACTGACAAAGTATATATAAATACTCTTGGGGTCTGCCTCATATATATCACTCAATAGCTACACTCAGACACAAAAACATGTGATCACTGTTAATCATTGGAAAATAATCTATGGAAACCCAAATATCAAATATTTAAAATTAGTGTATACATGGGCCCCAAATGATATGGAACACCTAAAATAATATTATAGACAAATAGACTAAAACCATAAACATTTGATATCCCTGAATGGACTTTCCCACAAAAAACCCCTAAATCTAACCTAGAACATTTGAATAATGGTTCTAGAACCCACATAAATATGATTGAAATCAAAAAATAACATTTCACATCAACATGGATCTTGAGATCTATAAATGATGATTTGATTTTGATTGATCAAAGGATTTTTCTCTGAAAAACTAGATCCACCACCATTATAGCTATGATCATATAATTCGGCATTACATTGAAACAAATTACAATGATTTTGATTGGAATAGAATATATATAAATCACCTTATGTGAGTCTGGGAGCATATTGAATAATCCTAAAAACAAAGGTTCATTGATCACATACTATAATTACATGTCATCAACACACATGGACCATCCATAAACAATAATGGAAGTGTCAAATCTCACCAACAAAGGGTTTTTCTGTCTCTAGGATCGAGTGGGATATCAATAGGAATAATAAAATCAAAAATATGGAGACTAATTGATATTAAAAATGATTTAGGGAAAATTAAATCTTGTTCATATTGTTTGGTCACATTTTTTCCAAACCATTATCCAACTATGGGAGGATTTCTACCTCTCGTGGTCACCAACATGATTTGGGAATAGGGTATGTAAAACCACAAAAATTGAGGATTTTGGAAACGTTATTTAGTTTCATATATTTTTTATAGTTTACATAGTTTGATAAACCGGGAACCTTACCCATGGTCCACCACATGTGCATATTCTACTATATGCTATATTTCCAAGAGGAGAATGATGGTTTGAGAGAACCATTCACAAACTTTCAATCTAAAAAATGCCTCTATAACTTTTTCAACCATCTACAAACCCTCAAAACTCATCCAAAATATTTCACTTATTCAATATATAACAATAATTTATCAAATTATTACATAATAATTATTGAAGAAACTGATATTGTTACAATCATCCCCTTTAATGATATATCATCCTCTAGAGGTGTCTATAGGAATCATGATCAAAAAAATCATAACAAAAAGTCAAAATTTCAAACCCCTACTTCCATGATTCATTCTATATATGAATATAAAAACATAGCACCATGGAAAGTGGGATTAATATTCATATTTATTTCATTTCTCTTGGGTAACAAATTTAAACCTAGTGTTCCACATATGATGCATAACGCTCCAGGTCAACAACCTAATAGTTAATCAAATTCATATGATCAAGAATGTACCTCTGGATTTGAGATTCATAAAACACATCTTTTATACATTGATAGAAGGTGTAATGTTCAAAAAGGTAATCCAATGTCTAGATAGTTTTGGAAAAAGGAAAAAACATTGAAAATATTAGTTTGTAATTTCATTGTTTTTGTATCCTTGGATTACATTACCATGGAGTAAACCAAAATAAATCCATGTCACTAATAATTATCTCCAAAATTCATCTCCTCCAGTTTGAATGTGATTGCTACTTTCTCAAAGTTGTTATTAATCACTTCAGGATCAATATAACAATCTTAGTGTTCTCTTGTAACATTATTTCCCCCCCAATATATTCCTCACCTAGATCATACAAATATAGTCATGAATGAAATGGAAAACCATTGATATCTTCAGAATGTTCCATCTGAATATATTCATTAAATAAGTTATTATTTTCAAATTCTACCAATGTTAGGTGATCATTTCAAGTTAAAAAAATCTAATATGAATTCCTATTTCATGTTATCCAATATATGAATCAGACACTGTAATTTACTTTCATATTAGGGATAATAATCCATACACAAATTTAGCTATATTAAGAAACCATTATATAAGCACTGCAAAAATTACAACATGAATAGGAAATAGATGGAAACATTTCACTGTTTATTAACTATCAACCAAACCACATCACAAATCATGAGGTTCATAGTCAATCCATTGAAAAGTCTATTTAAATGTCATATCACATCAATAGTAAAACTAGATGTGTCTAAATAAAAACACTTGGATGATGATTATCAACATTTACCCTCTGGTTGGTAAGGCATCAGGGAACAAAACAATCGATGACTCTATTCATAGTAGGATTCCAAAACTATCATCTAATTTCATGGTATATCTTTTTAGACCCCAAATTCAATACCAATTTTGAATATTGTGAGTCTCTTATAAGATCCTAAATAAGTGGTTGGCATTAAAACAACCCATTCGTGTTGAACACATCAAAAATATCTATTAACCACAATAGGACATGGTTAATACTTGAAAAATGTTCGTTCATCACACACAAATGGGATATGACTCTTGGATAGTGTTCACATGATACTATGATAGATACATAATAAACAATGAAAGATAAATCTTGAACCCATGATCCTTATATTCATATAGTATCCACTCTTCAATAAAACTCATAAGACTCCATTATTCACATGATTTCCACTCACCAAGAAGATATATATTCATTGTTATCCATCAAGGAGCATATGTGATGTTATTACCATTTCATGGATCATAGTATATATCCATATATAATTTTGGTAAATACTATACAATATAACTATATCAGAAATTGAGATCCTACTAAGAGAAGATATATCGATGGATCTTCTGGTTTGTGTAAAATTAAATCTCTGACAAAAATGAAAATTTTAGAAACACTTCTGAGAATGATCCATAACTACCAACTCCATATCGAACATTTGATAGTTATGCTATTTGGGATTGTAGCTAAATCACCCATAAGAATATAACCATTACACCATCATTAACACAACTCCCAAAAAACATCATTTTAGTCATAGTATATTGCATTTGTGATCCCTTGATCTAGAAGAATAAAAAATAGATTTTACATAAATATCATCTTCATCTCAATAAACACCTCCTCACACAAACTAGTCTATTAAAAAACACCCCATTCATGGTACACACTATAAATTGTCATTTTAAGAGTGATATTTCATGAAACCCATATGAATAGTATATAGTCAACATTAAGAATCTACATATCTAAAACATTTTTTAGTTTGGGCAGAATATATCACCACCTACACATTTGTAGTTTCAACATAATTTCATAACTCTGAGATCACATGGGAATGATAACACCCCTCTCAGATCCAAAATTTACACATTTATATCATGTAATAATGTTGATGTGCTGGTATTGTACTCATTATAGTCTCCCAGTATAAGGCCTATGACTTAGAGTACCATGAATATTTAAGGATATCAATAATAAAGGCCATAAAAATGAGATGACATATTGAAGGATGATTATGTTCATGAGATCTTTGAACAATACTATGGAATTCATAAAACTGGGAGACATGATGAGGTACCCATACAATCCAAATCTTCTCTTATGCACCATATAAGGAATATCATACACTCAAAACAACAACTAATGGAATCTTGAAGGGTGATTAATATTAGAGAACCACCAAGATCCCTACAACAAGTCAAAGATGTCATCAATAGTTGGAAAAGGATATATTCCCTTTTTTGTTCATTATCCTGATTTTTTTAATATAAAAAATTCTATAGTATATCGTCCATATTCATTGATTACAACATGAGTCTTTACAAAAAAAATATAGGTATGATGAAACCCTTTGTAGAAATATCAACAAAAAGATTCATTCACACTCTCAACCCAATTGGTTCTATATGATAAAGAAAAATCAAAATATGCTGCTCTCCCAAAATGGGTTCTATTTCAAACTCTTCTTCTTGATCAGGTAGTGGACCTCAAAAGTCATCTAGAAAGATATAACAGTATAGAACGATAATTATATGAAATGAAGGGGACTCGATATGCCATTCCACTATAATAGATTATATTATTATCAGAGATGTGTTGGATCTAAACGAGATCAAATTTTTGTCCCACTCTATTATATTAGACATCCCAATCATCATCCATCACTATATTTTCTCTCGTAGGTGATATAATGGATAAATTCATCTGAATATAGTTTTTGTGAGCATAATTTTTTTATCCTATCAGTTCCATGGAATATATAAAATCCATTTATCTCCTGAATCAATAACCCCCAAAATATTCCATGGATAGAATCAACTACATGAAACATTAGATATATCTAGATATGATTTTCTTTATTTACATTGATGTTTTGAATGAAGGTAACTAAGAAGAAATATTAATTTCTAGGTCGAGACTAGAAATAATATAAGAAGATATGTAAGATTGGGAATATATATCATAAAAATGAGTGGTATAATGAGAAGTGATGATAATGTCTATAAGTCGAAATCTATATGGTATTCTTATGTCATCATTTAATCACTCGAACATCGCGTAAACTCTCCCTACCTCACCTCCATGTTTGTCACCCTAAGGTAAATGACTTGTTTGATTCAATGTCAACTGATGTTTTAGAAAATAATATAGAGTACCCGGACAAGATCCTTGGGTCATAGATCATGTTTGTCCTATATCAATGATTATTTCTATACATATTGTTATGTTGAAAAACTGATGAAAACAATGATTCTTTCTAAACTATGGACATTTGGTCTACGGTGTTGGGTAGAACATGTAGAAATTTCTTAACTCCATATTTAATACATCATAGTTATCCAATTGAGGAGGATAAAGAAAACATACTATGATAAACCTATTTCCACCACCTGGATACATGTACTTTGTCATCATCTTCCTAAATCATGAAGATAAGATCACCCAATAGTAGGAGGGGTACACTCGTGATTACTGAAGGACATAATTTTATGAACAAATCAATCTTCCTTCAGTCGAATCTAAATAGTCAAAGACTGTCATTGAACTGTTGAGTATTTAATTTGGATAATGTAAGAACCACCCATTTGACATTAGGATGAATAATGATCTAAAACATCAAGGACTTTTTTTACTCAATACAATATAATATTAGATAAAATGAATCGTTTTGGTGAATAATGGAGTCAATGAATTTAATTTCATTGATCCCTATGGATGCTCTGTGAATTTTTGGGAATGGTCCAGATTAACTATGATGGAAATGAATTCACTAGAGATATTTTTTTTCTTATTTACTATAACTAAACACCATCACAATTACAGGAATTTCCCATGACACCACACCACATCTTGTAGGTTCTTGATAGAATAAATTCCACCATTGTGACTTGTTGGTCCTCTAGTGTCTCATCCAAGTACAAAATTCCCTCAATGATCTTGTCAAAATCTTCAAAATCTTGTCGTACCATAGTTATATAAGAGTAGTGAAGATGTTAAATCATAAATTTAATATAATAGTAAAATAAGGTTATATATACTCAACCACCATCGGAAGCATCAAAATTGATGATTCTAGGTTATAGTTTCTCAAATTTCTGACCCACTAGAGTAGGTTCAGGATCATTATTTGGTGCATATTCTGGTATAATCATTTTGGATGTAATATATCCCCAATTTTTTGTAGATTTTATGTTTCGTTGAGGATGTAATATTATTAAAATTAAAAAAAATGATTACAGTTCCCATAACAACTTTCTTAAAAAAATACATTAAGTGTTAATAGGTAATTCTATGGGATGCCAATGGGAATAACTATCCTATGAGACTCCCATAGACATGGTATGACCCACCACATCTACACATGGCTAAAGCATAGTCATCTGTACCTATATGTTAGTAACAATGAAATATATATATATATTTAAAAAAATTCTAAATTTAAAAATGATATTCCAAACGTAGTGATTTCACTATATTAGGTATATCTATGATATGTGATCTTATGTACAAAATCATGATAGATGAACACAACAAAATCCCATAGAATAGTAAAGCAAATCCTTTCAATGTCATATAAAAAGGATCATTATACATGAGTTTATTAGATACATAGATACTCCCCAACCTGAGATTTACACAACATATATCATTTTTATCATGTACTAAAATAACTATGATGAAAACAAAAGGAGATCATATTTGATACTATTTTTCATCAACTCGACCAAGATTTTCAACAAAAAAAACAAGTGGGAAAAAGATATATGTTATTATATTTGGATCCCCATATAAAAGAGGATTCTAACTAGAGGAAAGGATGAAATGTTTCAGTGGGGAGGCTATACCATTAGTAATAATAGCCATTCACCATGAACATAAATAAAAAATAGTAACCCATGTTATCATGTTTTAAGATAAAATAAAAATAATGTAATAAGAAATGTCAACCATGACACACATGTTAAAAAACAACCTCATAATGTTTAAATAGAAATGAGACTATTAAATGAGTAATTATACATATAATGAAAACCCCTAGAATCACTATTGTTCATTAATTTTCTAATACTAAATCCTAGTTTCAATGTTCAAGAATCTACCACAGGTCTATATCCCCTCCCAGATCCCTTATAATGAAATCTACACATGAATCAAGAGTCACATATTTTGTGATAGTAATAAAACACATTAGTACACCACTAATGTTTCCTTGACATGTGTGAATAGATATAATTTTTGAATTCAATGATAAAAGTAAATTTCAAAAAATAAAAAATGAATCCTATACCAAGAGATAGTTTGATTAAAAACAAAAATTCTCTATAACTATTCTAAATTTGTATTTATGCTAGATGAAAAATTCTTAACAATGTTAGAAGATACTAATAACTAGAAACCAGATTGGTGAACATGTCTTTTTTCCTTCATAAGGAATTAATTCAAATTGAAATACAAATTTTTATTACCCACCTCCATCACATCTCAATCTTCAATACGATTAAATACCAACATGGCCATTGGATTCACATCATGGCCATTATATACTATTTATTCATTTTTTTAGTTCACATGGCTGTTGTATTCCCATTGTCGTTGGCATGTGTCTAGCATCAATACCATTCTCATACGATGTGTTTAGCTACCACTTAATCATTAGTAAATTTCATTCACAGTCCCCATCTAAGGGAACACTATATAATGATTGTACACCTATTAAATGTACCAAAAGAATCTCTATAAAATTGACAATTTTTACACAAAATAGGGAAGTGCATATAATAGTATAGAAATTCATTTTATCATGAGAATATGAAGAAATATTTAAGTACAAGGGAGAAAAATAAAATAAGGGCTAATAATCAACACAATAATACTCATGGAAAAAAAATTTATATAGGATTCATGGGGTAAAAAAGATATAGAATCGATCAATAAAATGAATAATAATAAAAATTTAAACAATAGAAGTATCATATAAAAGAATAAATAGTATAAAAGGGAAATTTTTTTAAGGAAAATTATATTATAAATTATTGATGATAACACCTATACCCATAAATAGTGAACACCCTTAATTGGGACAATATAGATAAGGATCCTATAATTGATCAAAAATTAATCACATCATGATAATTGAAAATGTACCATGAATATTTAAAATCCAATATGGGTTTTTTACACAGTACTTTCTTTTATTATTCATTAAAGATTCTATAATTGTGATGTTTGAAATGAGGTGTAACCACCACTCTATATCCACAATATTTATTATGATGATCTATGAATTAATTTTTATATGTCATTATAATTCATATAATAAGAAATTTCATACCAGATCTATGATTCAACTTAATAGATGAAGGGATGATGTTGATGAATCCAAAAGTATAGAGGTTCATGAATTATATACCATAAATACATATCATCAACACACATGGATCCAAACAAATCAATCATTAAAGGGAATGAATTCACCATGGATTTTCATTGGATTCTCTACCCTCAAAGGAACTATCTATAGGAAATATAATTGAAAAATGGGTAGGTAATGTATGTTAAAAAATTATTTTTAGATAATTAATTCCCAATACTCTATTTTCTGAGGCGGTCATACAAACCACACACTAACCTCATGACACATTCTTCCACTTCTATGCACCCACACATTTTGGTGTAATTTATTCCCAAAACATAAAGCAACCATTGTTTTGGAATCGAGATAGAGTAGTATAGTTTATCATCTATTGTATTATTTAAGGATAAATATTATCCCTTAACCGCCAACCATCCCATGTTATTATTCCCCTATATTGAAGAATTCCTAGATAATTATCCGAATTTTGGAAAACTATTATATAACCATGATCCTAAAAAATAACCTATGAAAACACATAGTAACCAACTAGAAACCCCCCAAAACATATATAACATAATTAACAGTTCAAAAAAACAATTAAATTAGAAATAAACACATATTTTCCGTAAAACATATGAGTTATTTCTATAAATAAAATGATATTAATTTAATTGACATTTAATATATCATTTCATGAGGGAACATTAAACTTATCCCATCTATCATCCTTCATATTTATCTATCTATGAATAATAAATATTATTCATTGATGAATAATGTAGTAAAATTTAAATGATTAATTTCTAAATAAAAATTTAATGAAATATATATTCTATATTTTTAAATGGAGGTATAAATTAATTGATGAATTCATATATACTTAGTGTGCAACCAATTAGGCTTCTCATCTTATTTCATTAAACAATATGAGTATAAATTCCATGGTTAGAGTCATAGACCAAAACATGCCACCAATATAGAGTGAATTTAAATTTCACACTAATAATATCAATAATCAAATGCTCATATTATAATATAATCCATTTTCCATAATATCATTGAAAATTAATGATTCATACTTTGTGTCATCAACCCATTATCTCTATTAAACTTTCATTGACTATGATAATTTGAACTCATCAATACAATTCATTTGATATCGAAATTATAATATAATACAACATCTTATAATTGGCCTGGGATATTAGAATAATTAATTTTTGAAGGGACCAATCATTTCTCAAATTATTCATTAATTCTATATTACTCATGACTTATGAATCATCTCTTTCATCATAATAAACATATGTCATAATGGTTTTCATTGAAACATCAAAAAACCTTACTCATAACATGTTTTTATAAAAATATCAATGATTAATGGTATTTATATAGAGATTTATATTTAGAAATATCTAATGAAATGAAAAAATATAGAATTATTATAGGTGGGTCCTATAATTAGAACCTCGTCTAATTGAGACTTATAAGGGAGAACAAGATGAAAATAATTATAAATGAATTATGATCCTACTAACATTAATATTTATTATCATATATGTCCTATAAGGAGATGTAATCTATCTAGAAAATATATATTCAATTACCCATTAATTTTTCTTCAAGGATCTCATCCCAGCATAGATCTATGATGTCCCTTTATTGTGATAAGTCCCATATGGACAATATAACATTAATGGAAGAAAAAAGAAAACACATAATTTTATATGATAAGTTATTCTTATTCAAGAACTATGAATATAAATATAATATAAGTATAATTTAATTTTTCTAGAAAACCATCACTATCATGTATGTTATTTTTAGTTGTATAATTTTAGTTTAATTCTTATTAAACTGATTTAACAATTACCATGGTAAATATTTTTTTAACAGTGATACTATTCATAATGACCAACAATGAAGTTAGAAAATTTACAAAATTGAAAATCTTGATTCCAAATAAGAAATTTATTTTTTAATATTCAATTTCTATAAGATGAAAAATTTACATTTAATATTAGAGCACGCTAAACAGTGAAAATGGTTTTCATGAAAAATTACTTTTAAATATTAATTATATTTCTAAAACCATGAGTAATGTTTATTCAATGTCATTAATTTTATTAAATTCATAAAATGGTAAATAAATTTTTTTTAAACTACTCCAATACAAAATGAGACTTTTTGAATATTTGAATTGAAAAAAATATTTTTTTACAAAATATGAATTTTTCACTATCCATTGAAAAATATAACATTTCGAAAAAAATAAAAAAAATGTCGCCCTAAGAGGTTTTTTTAATTATTTATAAAATTCAATACTTGTAATCAATGAAATTTCTAGATCATGACAAAATTTAGTTATAAAATTATTATGTAGAATGTAATAAATTAATTTTTTCATGAAAATGTATTTTTGATGCCTAAAATTAATATATATCAATTCCACACATGTTAACCATTGTCAGATGAATGGTAATTTAGCTTATGTGTTATATAAATTATATATTTACTTAGAATAATTCATAACTAGTAACTAATTTAATTTTTTAGGATAAAATTTTATTGCACATAAAAAAATCACTATTCTGAATATTGTAACTTTTATTCATTTAAGATTTAAAATTAATAATTATTATTGTTAAAAAGTTTAATGGCTGGAATCCAATTTTTATAAAATATTTATTAAAATATTTTAAAAAATACTTATTCAAAATCATAACATCCAATTCAACAACTTGGTTTTTATAATTACATTCCAATATTATTATTTCATAGTTCATATATGCTCATTTTACTTATAGAATATTCCACTGAATATAATATTTATTCTAAAATATTGGGGTGCTAGTCATTATTTGATGATTCAAAATTTATAATTCATGTTAAATTATATGTAATTACATTATTTTATGTTCATGCTCCATGATTTGTTTTGTAATTCCCTCATTCTTCCTTTATTATCACCTTTGATCTTAGACCGTTATCTCTTATGTTCATCCATATTTAAGAAATTATCTCACCATTTATTATATTTATTCTTCATTGTCTATTCATATGATTTTTATGATTGATATGTATAAATGTTATTCTTTTAATATAATATTTGGGAGAGATATTGAAAATATTTTAACATAAGTTTACAATATATCAAATCTCCATTGATCCAAATCTTACTGGTTTTGGGTTGTGATTAATTTTGACATTTTTGGGATCATCATTTAAAATAATGTAATATATATTTATATTATTTTTGGTTCACCTTAATAACATTGTAATGTTTTTATGTGGAATTATTATAACTATTATTTGAATAGTTTATTTCTTAAAATATTTTTTATATCCCATGTAAAATTATATTATGATTGAATACAATCATGATTATTTATATAAAAAATTATTATATTTTCTCAGTATTAATATATTGTTATTTATATGTCATAAAAAATAGTATGAATAGTATCATTATTGTATTTTTTTGAGAAATGATTTAGTTTAGAATAATATGTTAAACTAACATTTTGTATTGAACATTTCATTACATTATAATATTCAGCATATTGATTGATAATTTTTTTTTTCTGATTTCTACTTTATTCACACATCTAGTAGTATGTAATTGTTATTCCGCGAAAATGAGAAAATTTAATGAAAGAAAATTATAGGTTATTGTCATAGACTAAAAATTTTATAATATATTTATTAAATTGTTTATAATTTAAATAATATCATAAATCCCTTTCCATGTAATATTTATTCATGATGGGTTATAAGATTATCCTAACATGTTATACCCATTACCAAATTCATGAGGTTTTTCTAATAGAATCCCATTACTATTTTGGGCTGATTTATTTTCCTATAATGTATCCCAATGACCGTAAAGTCTTTACACAAATCAACTCATAAGTGTGGTTTCTTATTTATTCATGTGTAAGTACTTTATTTTTATTAGAATATAATCATATTCGGTCTAAAATGGGTTATAATATGAATGTTTTTTGGAGGATTTAAGTGGGGTGAGAGGAGCTAAACATACATAATTCTTATATCATTTAGATATTAAGATATTATACAACAAAATGATAGTTTCCAAAGAACCATAATATTTTTATGTATTTTGAGACTAGATGAACAATCATATTATTTTTAAACATCTTCAACATAACACATAATATCCTCCCCAAGATGTACATATCTAGTCACATCATGGAAAATTATCAACATCATATACCAATGTATTAAAAACATATGAATGTGTGAACTTAGGTGACCAATAATGGTAAACATGTTATATATATTTTATAGATCATTAATAACAACTAAATGATCAGAAGGGTGATAATGTATAATTACAAAAAAATAACTCATACCCACCAATAGTTGATATTAATTATTTTCCATTTCATAACTGTATGAGCATAATCAAAAGATGGAAATATAAATCAATAATCATTATCCATTTGATTATAACATGGGAATATAACATATTAATGAGGTACATGTATTAAAATGGAATATTAAAACTTTTTAAACATTTATACACATTAAATGCTCCTCTGATCATGTTACAATGATGAACTCAGGTCAATGCATCAAATTGAACAAGTAATAAAATTAACGAGTACATACATTATATTGTGAACATGCACTATCCTATTATGGATTCTGTATAACATTTGGACCATCATGTTAGGTTCATAAATTATTCCACAATATATCCAAATCACATTTCCTACTTTAATAGAGGGATATTATATAACCCGAATATCACATATTGATAATTTATACACATGTATAGAAAATGATAATAATGTATACTTCAATTCATATACCCCACGAAAAGAAATGGGTTTCATTAATAATTCATCATCACAAATTTATATTCTATATAGTCAAATATAATTGATTTTATCATCATAACATATCTTCATTGTCACTTAAGAATCATCAAATGATGTGGAAACATATGAAAAATAAATATAGAAGATCATTTGAAAATTTCATGCGGAAAATATCCTTTTAGTTTTCATATAAAATAATTTGATTCTGAAAAATTAGAGTAAGGGAAATAATTACAATATTTATAAGGACTTGTGGAATATTATAATGGTTTATAAAAATATATTAATACTAATAATGAAAAAAAATCTGTATTCAAGTCATATAAGTTAAAATAAATGATTATTTTTACACATTTTTTATAAATTCAAATATTTTAAAAAGGGAAATGTAAAAAATCCTTTTAAATAAATTTTAATTAATATAAAATATATTAAAAAATCAACATAATAAATATTTTAAATATAAATATATAATATCTTGTATCATTATTAATAATATGGATACATAAGTGATTTATTCCAAACATAAAACAAGAGATAAGGTTTGTATCTCTTAAAAGTGTTTTTTTAGAGAATCATTGATCAATGTTGAGGAGAAATAGAGATTATTTATTTAAAAATAATACATAATCATAGGAGGATAAAATAGATTTGATTCATGAAAAAAACTTTTATTTCCCATAAATTGTCTTAAAATATAGTCAATCGAAGGATAAATGAGAATGTAATATAAATCCCTTACCTGTGTCTCCAATTAGATGAACATAAATACAATAATAAAAACATTTTATACAAAATATTCATTCATACTAGATCCATAATAATATTTTTCTTAATTGATAAAATTTATTCATATATTTTTATTACCTATTTTATTCATAGTTACAATTATTCATTAGGTAATAACTTCAGGGTATTGTTATGAATGATTCATTTTAGAGGTATTGAAAAATTTAATGCCACAACTCAAGGAGGAAATTTTCCATGTTTATAAATGAATAATGGTTCCAATTTTTGAATGAATCATAGTAAAATCATATTTTTAATGAGTTATATTTCTAAAATAAAATTTTTTTCCTTACAATAATATTTATTCATTGTTTCCATTCTTATAAATATCAATATAGGGGTTGATTAAAATTGACATACATCATTTGTGAGGGTGTAGTTTTTAGGTACACATGATGTTGTTCTCATTTCATATTATCAATGGAAGTGAAAAAGTAAAATTATAGATTCTCATTATAGAAGAATAATTATATTAAAAATAAAATATATATATATATATTTTATCAACAATACTAACCATCTAGGAAATCAGTTACTAAAAAATTAAATACATCACTACCAAGAGGTTGTAGTCCGCACAGACGTACTTATGATGATTTCATTTCATATTTAAAGGAAACATAGAATAATAATGGTCCTTAAATTAACATAATAACAAATATATAAATCTTATGCACTATTATAAATATATTTTATATTTTATGAGATAATTGAAGAACGTAAGAGATGAAATAAAATGATATAGGTCTGTTTAGATTATTACCTCATATTTGCGAAACGAGTGTCAGATCATTTCATAAGGACCCTAGGGACGTAAATTGTAGAATAAAAAACATATATATTATATAAATGGAATTATAAAGGATGTATTTTTAGAGTTTAGCTAAGATATTTAGATTAAAATATATGGGAAGGATATTAGTGGGTGTTCCCTTTTATAAGTGAGAGGAAGGACTCTCTTTGAAATACTTAAATGCTTCAAATATTAGTAATTTAATTCTATTGGATAAATGTCTCGAAACCTAATTACTTTTGTAGTTAAATATTATAATACAGAAATTCCATCATAAATTAATATTTAGATCTGTTTCTTTCTTTTTAACCATTATCTGTTTAGTTTATCCCTCATTAATCCCTTTTAAACCTTCATCGTTATAACAATATTTTACAGTATCTAATATTAAATTTGACCACAAATTAATATGAAATCATTACAAATATAAGAATTTTGATTTTAAATATGTTTTTTTTAAATTAATTTAACTAATGTTTAATTGTGTTATATAACAATAATCTTCCAAAATAAGATGATTAACTATTTATAAAAAAATATTTTATAAGTATAAAGGTTTTATTATACCAAAGTCACATATAATATTGATTCCAATAGAATTAAATGGATTTTAATTAATCATAGTTAAATAATTTTACCTTTAATATATTTAATAAAAAATATATAAACTTTTTAATGATTTCAAAAAAAATAAAGTATTAAAAAAATGGCATTTTTCTATATCTTGGAAAAATACTATATTTTTTAAAATATAACAAAATTATTCTATATGGTAAATTTGAAATTTTTATTTCAAATATTATGATCTTTGTTGGAGTAATATTTTTAATGTTTCATAAATTATTTATAATATTTCCTCAAAAAATATATCAAATCCAATTTCAATGATTACGTATTTTTTAATCCAAAAAATAATTTACTAATAAATTATTTATTATTTCATAATATTAAATAAATTAATTTATTATTTTGAAAAATTCACTACATGTATTTCAAAATTTTGTTATTCCAACTTAAAGTCTCCAATTAGATAGAAGGTAAACAAAATATTTTTTGTACATATTTTTTAGAATGAATGTTTTGTATATGGAATTCTATTAAAGGCATAATGTTTAATTTTAATCAACAAATAAAAATTGAAAAATCATGTTCTATTTCATTCTATTCACCTACAAAATAATTTTCCTCAATTGTTTATCAATTGTGTGTAAAAAAATGAGGATAATATGACATCATTACATCCTTTTGTTCCCATGTACCTTCTATGAATTTATGTTTCCTCTAGAGAAGCTTACCCAGGTAAGTATACATTTTCTATAGCACATTATATCTATGATCCATATTTCAACAAGTTTTTTCATGTATGATAGATAATTATCTAATATTGTGGAAAATTATTTTGGTAAATGTAAAGTGGTATATATGTACCTTCATACAAGAGATACATGGAACACATTATGAACATTAGAGACATTTGGGGATGTCAAAAATTATATGCTATTGTCTATATTACATCAAGGAGCTCAATGGGATAAATATGTCATAGTATCAATTTACCCATATTCGTAAATATTATATCCATCTTAAAAGAAGATACATTAAATTTCACCACATCACCTACAATACAATTTATATCCCTTCAATGATTATAACCATAATAATTTTGATAACATTAGGAAATCATGAAATTATGCTAGATGGATTTTATATTCATTTAAATTTATTTAGTTATCTCATATTCTGATACAATTTTATTCTCTAACATCCTTCTAGCTTGTTGTATTTCTTCACTTATTTCCATATAGGTTAAAAAAATCCTACTCTTTATTTAACATTATTTCATGATTTATTATATAGTTGAATATATAACAAAACAAAAATGATTGAGAAATATATTTTTTACGTATTATGTTAATATAATAAAATCATTAACATGGGATACAACAACATTATTTAAAACATCATTTACATGAATCTAAAATTCCTTGTATTTTTAAAACTGCTAGGGATAACCTGGGGTAAAACATAAGAAATGGGTGAACTATAATTCCTAGTATGAGAATAAATATTAAATAAGCTAATGAGTTTTAGACAAGAAGTGTATAAAAGTGGGATAAATAGAGTATTAATCATAAAAATGAACAATGAGGCATTATATATCATGATAATCATTACTTGGTAAATGTAGAAACAACTTAAAACATTTCATCATAAACATAGGTCAAGGATAAACCACCTAGGATTCATGGTGTAAAATGTCGCATAATGTAATTAGGTTACATCACTATCCCAACATTGTGTTTCATGAAACTATACATTACCCAACAAATTTATGTTCTATATAATTCTTGTAGCACACAACAAATTATTTCATTATCATACTTAATTGTTCCACATAGATCGTTTGAAATAGATTCATTCATCTTCATAATTTATTCCAAGATAACAGTGTATGGATTAAAACCGTTTCTGTCACCAATAATTGGTTATATTTTCATAATTTTCGACACCCTTGATTGGAAATCGATATGGTATTCACTATAGAATTATTTTGAAATGTAAAATTATATAGAAATTTTGGCAGCATAACAACGTCACATAAAAATTTATAAAATCTGTTGATGAGAGATAAAGGGGTATATTATCATTTTTACATAAAATGGAATGTAATATGTACATGGAATAACATATCCCACCAAAAGGAATATGAAATATAACGCATTGGATGATGAATCATCTCGTATAAATTAGTGAAAGAAAAGAAACATTACTACAGTTCTGCTAGGTAACATGTGTCTAAAAATTTTATAGGAATGATTAATGAGAATTAAAGGAATATATCATAATATATAAATAAAATGGAATATAAGGTTGATATGTAAGTACATATCCCAACACAATTAAATTTAAATATATAGACATAACAAAAATAAGCGCATGAAAAAAAGAAGATAATGTAAGATTCCATACAAGAGAGTATGACACCAAATTCCTAAGAGCGGGATTCCTAATAACATTAAGGCGCCTTGGGAGGACCCTATATAGTGGAGAGAATAGTATTGAAGTTCTAAAACGAGATATATTTAATAGAAATTGGATATTGGATAGATTTATATATGCATAGAGGGGGATTTCATTATTATTTTTCTTTTGGAATCTATATAATAAAATAACCAAATCCTCAATCCATACAATGGTTTACCCATGTTTTCTAAAAAACAAATGTGTTTATAATTATTTTCAATGGCCATGATCCAAACATAATAAAATTATTACCTTTTTATGGGATGTTGAGTCATTCTCTTAAAGATTTCATTTTAATACCATAAAATTTATGACATGTTTTGGAAGATTCAAAATTGATTTATAAGATAAATCAAATGAACATTAAATTTAATTATTTTTAAGTGAAACAATATATTTTTACATGGATACCATGAATATTAATTAAGACATCAATTTTGGTTTATTATGATTTCATAATTCAAAAAGTATATTTAGACAATGTATAATTTTCACACCTAAATTTAACTATCTGAGAATGATATGATAAATTGACCAAGTGATAATTTAAAAATTATTATTCCATAAATAATATTAAATTTATACATATATACATCCATGTATTTTAATTTTTACTTTTAAAATAATGTATACAATATTTTTGGAAAAGATGTTTTTTGGACAACAATAGTTTTCATACCCTTATTAAACTATTTTGTTTTAATTAATAAAAATATTATGTTCAATAATGTTTAGATAAAATTATTTAGTATTAATATTATATTAAAATATTATTTAGTTAAAATATATATTAATTTTTCAAAAAATATTCCTCATTTTTATTTAAGTATTACCCAAATATCCTTTTTGTGGTTTATTGTGTCAAAATAAAAAAATTTATATTGTAAAAATTATAGGATGAAAATATATTCATCATTTTAAACCAAATAATGTATACACTTATTATTAACAGGTCTTCATATATCTCCCATTATGATACTATAAAAATCCCTATGTGTACGGTGCACGATGGTGGGACTTTGACGGGGTGGTTCATCGAACATGGATTGGGTCGTGATCTTGACGACGATGAACAACTCCCATAAATCGTTTCACTCATGATTAAGTTATTAGATATAATCATGGTCATTTTCATGGTAAAATCATAGTTATTCAATATTTTTATAAATATTTAATAAATGGGTTTCATACGGTATGATTCAAAAATTTGATGTCATCACTTTTTTTTCTATGTCAATTGGATTTTTAAAACCATGTATTTATAATAACCATGACGTCAATTTTCAATGATAATAATAACCATGGTAATATCATTTAATGGTTATTAAATTCCAATTTGATATAATAGATCAAAATAAGTTTATTTGTATTATTATAACCCTATTTCTTAATAAGACATTTAATTAAATTTAAGGTGTATATTATTTATAAAAGTTATGGTTGTCACATAGGTATTCATAAGGAGTCATATGATTTTTACAAGGATCCCTATTATTGAAAAAAATTATTAAACGGATATTTTGATTCAAAACTACTTTTATATTCACAAATAAATATCCTAGAATTTCCTATAGTGTTTGAATAGTCAACTTAGGTAGTCTATCTATCCAATTATCATATTCAATACTAAAAATTATATGTATATTCAAAACCTTTTTAATACTTCTCAAAAATTTCATGATATACCTTGGATCCAGATATGAAACAAGGGAATTTTTTTCTCCATTAAATCTAATGAAAAATTAAATTAAAAACCAGAAAATATGACCAAGTTTGAAATATTCTCTGACAATAATGAAATGAACTGGATTCATGATGTGATTGAATAGAAAAAATAGAAATACAACCATTATATAACATGTGTATACCAAATGTAAAATCCATGGTGATGGTATTAGTTTTCCATTTATATATAATAAATAGTTGTTCCATCCAATTAGGATTTTTTCACTCTAATTTATCTTTTTGTCACACCATGAATCATGAAAAATAAACCGCAATTTCACTTTTCATGTAGTACCATGAGAATTGGGAAAAAACACTTTACATGTATTTTTACATACCTGGTGAAAAGAGAATGATGATATTTTATCTTAATATAAAGAATCATTATTCAATTCTGTTATTTCCTGGAAACCCTCTCTATATTGAAACCCCGTCATTCCATCACCCTCATAGTTGATCATTGGAATAATCCTAATGTTAATTTTTAGTTTTTATCATCTTTATGTGCCTATTGGATTATTAGATGAATATATATATGAGTACTGATTTGAGAAAGAAATGATTTCTTATAATCCTTTAATATTTCATTTTTTATCATTTTTGAGTCCATACGTTTTTTTCCTTCTTAAATCCTCACCATGGTTATGATAGTATGATCATTCTAACTTAATTAATAAACAACCATGTTCACCATTCCGGTGTGAATATAAACGTAGTAGTTGTAATTTTTAATCGACTCCTACCATCTCCATTACAACAAAATAAAATACTTCTATGTTAGTATATAGTTTATTATTAATTAATATTTATATCACAATTTTCACCATACAGATAATACACCTATATTATTAATTGAAAAAATTACAACTAATGACTTCAATTCATTAATCATTTAATTTTTATAATGAGTCTTCAATTAAAGAGAGGGATAATATACAACCATATTCTTGTACCTATTAAAAACACCGAACACCATAATATTAACATTAATATAAATCAAAATACATTATAAACTATATATTAATGATAGTATAGTTGTGGAAATTAATTTTTTAGATATTAATAATTTTACTTACATTAATCCATCCACATGAATGTGACAACCATTCAAGTTAAATAGGGCTGTAATATATTACATATTGAGGACTACATTTTATCCCGGTCCATGTTATTTGTATAGGTAATTTTTAAATAACCTATTTGTTAAATTTATCAACAAATATACTATCCTTTGTGATCACATTTCCCATAAATAATATCTTTTTCATCTAGAATTCACACTCTGTGAAATTAGCATACAACTTTTCTTTACTCTTGGTTTTTTAAACAATAGAAAAATTATCATCGTTTTCTTCCAACACCTTGGAATAAACAATAATAAAATCATTAGATAATAACAAAAACCAGACAATGGTATGTTTAAATATAATATTAATTAAATATATAATCATATAAGGAAAATTAGTAATTCTGAATGGAATAACAATAAATTAATAATCTCTATACCATGATAAAAATTATTTCAATGGAAGAACCTCACCTTTTTAAACACAGATAAAAACAATCAAAATGAATTTCAATTATTGAAATTTATTTATCACTATGAAAGTAGTCACAAAATCATAATTATGAGTATGTGTATACATATTCTGAATTATAAACATAAGATCTAGATAATTATTTTGGAGTCACATTGATCAAAAATTATTAATAACAAAAAAGTTTGGAATAAACCATGGTGTGGCGCTTGGAGGTATCAATCAATTTTCTAGATTTTCCTAGAGATTATTCATCAGTTTGTGTAACTACAACATGCAATTATATATTATTTACTTTAAATAGGTGTAACACATGGTATGAGTTCTATTGAAAACTCAACATCATTATTTAGTTGAAATCCAATAAATTTATTAGTAAATACATTTATATATTATCATATAATAGAAAAAATTGAAATATTTAGTTCTACCTCGACCATTAGCAATTAATTTCCACTATAAATTTTAATTATATCACACACAATTGATGTAGTTTCCATCTGGGTTCCATATTCACCATTGCATCGATGGATGATCTTAGTTTCACATTGGAATTGAAATGAGACTTCACTTCCCATAAAATTTATATTTAATATATATAAATTGATCAAATCCATTCCAAAAATCATATAAATTTCAATTAGTGAGACAATAATATGATTTTTAGTAAGTATATTGATAGGAAATCCAAAAGGGGAAATGCTATAAAAATTAGATGAAATCATCATAACATTTTATTTTTTTAAACTGTACTGAAAAATATAATCACTGAGGTGAAAATGTTTTACCCATAAAAAATAATTAGATATAAAAAATTGGGTTGATCCATAATAAAATAAGATATTGTTAGTTCATGAGTGAATGATATGTGTAACTCGCACCAAAATGTTCTACAACCCACTAATATAGATATGATCACATTTTTTTTCATTTTTAAATAAGCATCATAATTTATTAAGGCCATAAATACTTATTTTATTTATAAATTATGCATTTATTCACATAATTTCAAAACTCTTTACCATTTGATTAATTATTGACTAAGATTTAATAAGTACATTTTTCATTATGAATGATTCACTGGGTATATTTCAACATTTTGTTATTCTAAATTATATCCTCAAATTAGATGGAAGGGTAACATAATATTTGAATTATATATTAATTATGATCATTGTTTCATATATATAATTCTATTTAAGACATCAATTTTATTTTTAATCAACAAATGAAAATTAAAAAATAATTTTTTACTATATTCTATTCCCCTTAAAAGTAATTTTTACTCAAACATTTATAACATGTATGAATAAAAATGAGGAAAATTTTCCCCATTACATATTTAGTCCCCATGTAGCTTCTATGAATTTATTATTATTCTACATAAGCTTAAACACATTAGTATAATTGTACCATAACAGGTTGTCTCTATTATCCATGATTTCAAAAGGAATTTTCTTTATTGATAAATCAATATACATATTTAATGTATATTAGTTAAGTATATGTTATGGGACATGTATTCACTTTCTTCACAATATTTACATGGTAAACATCATAAACATGAGATAAATTAAGAGAAGTTCAAAATAATAATATACCTTCCCTAGTCTATTAGGTAACTTAATGGGATGAAGATATCACAATATAAATTTCCCCTTTTTCATAAATTTTACAGCCTTGTACCAATGAGAGAATTTTAATTATAACATTCCTCTAAAATTATAATTTACATAAATTATCTTACTATGAACACAATACTTATAATAACATTTAGCTATCTAAAAATGATTTAAGATATCTTTGAATTGCACTATAATTTAATTATTTATCTCATGTCCCAAATGAATTTTTTTGATAACAACATTTTACCATTCTGTATTTCTTCACTTATTTCAATAGAGGTCCTAATAACTCTTCTCATTATTTCACATTATTTCATGATTAATTAAAAATCAGTACAAATAATTAATCTAAAAAGTTAGATATCTCAACTATATAAGGGAAATAAGTACATAGCAGAGCATTATTAACAAGGGATAGAAAATTATTTTTCAAAACTCCCATATCATGATTCTAAAATTCCATGACTTTTTAAAAAAGATTGGGATAACATGGGGACAACATAATAAAAGGGGGATCTATTAATCCCACTCTGGGAATAAATATGTCATAATATGAAAAAAGATATAAAATAATAATATCATTGTGGTATAGAAATAATTGGAATCCTAAGGCGGAATAACAAGACATTTTATAACATTATAACCATAAAATGGGGGATGATTCAAAAACTGAAAACGTTGCATTATAATCATTGGTAAATGATAAAACACCAAGAATTCGAGGATTAAAATGTCTCAAAAATGAATAATTTTCACTCCCAATCCCAATATTATGTTTCATGAAACATAACATAACCCAATCCATTTGAGCAGTATGTAATTTCTGGCTCACGTGTCACATTATTTCCTTCTCATACCTAATTATTCCATATAGATAGTAAAACATGGATTCATTCATTATAATAATTTATTCATTGATAAATTAGTATGGAATAAATGAATGTATGTTAAATATCAAATGCTATATTTTCCAAAATTTGAACACCCGTGATAGGAAATGGGCCTGGTAATCACTATACCAATGTTTTGACAAGGAAATAGCTATGAAATTTCACAAGTAGAAAGATATCACATAAGAAATTAGAAAATATATTTATGAGAGAGAAGGTGTTCTATCATAATTTTTTCATAATATGGGAAATAATACGGTCAAGAAAAAATATATATCATGAAAATTAATTTTAAATAGAATTCATAGGATAAAGATGAGACATGAATAAACTAGATAAAAAAAGATCCCATACAACACATCGTCATGATAAAAAGGGTAAATTAATATATTTGAAGGATTAAAGACATTGAAAGGAAGATATAATAATTTATATAAAAATATAAATAGAGGAGGATATGTATAGACTTATCCCAACATATAAAATATGAAATATCTAGACATATCAAAAAGAAGAGATAGATAATAGTAGAGATTGAAAGATCCAATACACGGGGGTATAAATCCAAATGCAATGGAGGGGGATTATCAAGATCTTGGAAGATCCTTGGAAGGACTATAGAGATTTTATTTAATAGTATTTTTGTTCTCTAAATTTTAGAGTGAATATAAATGAGAGCCTTAGCGTTTTTATATAGGATCAATGGGGGATTTCATTATTATTTATGTTTTGGAATCTACATAATAAAATTACCGAAAACACAAAACCTCAAATGGATCTTCAAAATATTGATTAATAATGGGGTGGTTATAACTATTATAAAATTTATAGGGTATAAATAATAAAATAATTCTCTTTCCTGTGAAGAGGTGGCTCATAATCTTAAATAAAGGAATTTAAAACCACAAAATATGTTATATGTTTCGGAGGACTAAAAATGGATTTAAAAGTTAATTCAAATAAACATTAAATCACATTATTTTTATGGAAATATATATATTGTTTTTCATTAATATGATTTATGTTCATTATTCCCTCACTTTTGGGTCATTATGATGACATAATACAAAAACTCTATTTATACCGTATTTATTTTCTACTCGAAAATTTGACTGTCTCATAAAATTGTGAAAGAATCACCATGAGATAATTATAAATTTCATGATTCCATGAAAATATTCATTTTATATAAATAATATTCTAAATATCTGAATTTTCAATTTTAAAAGAGAACCAAAATTTATTTTGAAAAGAGAGGGTTTTTGACAATAATATTTTTCAAACCCTTATAAAAACTGAATATTAATTCATAAAAAATATATGAAAAATTTTATTTAAAAAAATATTATTTAATATTAATATTATATTAAACTATTTTTTTTTCACATATCCATTAATTATTCAAAATATATTCCTTAAATGAATTTTAATATAACCCAAATATACTATTTATATTTTGATTTATCAAAATAAATATCATTCATAATGTAATAATAATATGATGATAATATATTTAAAATTGTAATGGCCCGAACCTCCCTGGTCCATTACTTTGTGAAAATGTGGTGTTAGAGGTGTTTCGGAAGGTCAAGGTGACTTATCCCCAACACTTTACCAAATTTCCAGTTCTGTGAACAGTGTTTCCAGAACGGTAACCTTCTAACTGTGACCTTCAAACTGTAGACTTGAATAGTGTTTCCAAAATAGTAACCTTCTAACTGTGACCTTACAACTGTAGGCTTGAACAGTGTTTCCAGAACGGAAACCTTCTAACTGTGACCTTACAACTGTAGACTTGAACAGTGTTTCCAGAATGGTAACCTTCTGACTGTGACCTTCCAACTGTAGACTTGAATAGTGTTTCCAGCTTGGCAAATTTGACGTTTTCATTGACATAAAATACTTTTAAAACCTTATTTTAAGGACATTAAGGTATATTCAAAGGCCATAAATCCTATATTAATTATTCATAAGGCCAGGATGTTTTTACTTGGTCAAACCGCGTGGGTTAATGCGATCCATTTTTAATGGAGAATAAATCGGATCTTAAACCATTGCCTCCCTAATTTTTTTTAAGAGAACGAGATATCATTCTTCGTTGTTCTTCCTCCTGGTTCTCATCTACGAGATGCCAGAACCCTGCAATCATTCCCGTAGGAGTTTCACAATCAAACGTTACTCGGACCAGTTCTGCTCTGTTTGATGCAACCATGTTGTGTCGATCGTTCTTCTGTATAAGGTATGTTTTATCATAGTTCCTTCGGGGATCACTTTCTCTTGTTCTACCTTACATATTGGCATGTAATCTCCATGGTTCTAATGGGTTTTCTTGGGGTTGGTTGGTAGTGTCGTACCGTGGCATCCTCCGGTTGATGCAGTTGTCGTGAAGAGAAGAGGACTACGACCTGTTGTGTGGATAAAGGACGTCAAGAACTCTTCGAGGTAGGGGATTCATGGCTTCTCTAATTGTTTATGTGCAACTGTAGAATTAGCATGATTTAACCCTTTGGATCACAATGAAATTGACCTAATTAAATACTTGAACCGGATTAAAAGAATTGGTCGATCGCATGCTGTTGCTTTGTACCCTGATAACAGTTTGCCTCATGTTTTCCAAGATAGAGTGATATCTATGATTTTCTTTAATTAGATGCTCGTTCATGATGGAAATTGATAAATAACGTAAAGCTAAAATTATTTGTTAAATAATTGGCTAAAGATAAAGAGGCATGTTAATGAATCTGTTAACTAAAGATGGATTAAGGAACTATTAGTTCGATAATTTCAAAAGGGTTCTAAGTTACCCGCTTGCTTGTAAGGCTGAATGCCTTGTGGTTTGGAGCTCTGAGTGCTCATTTTGTATGAAGGCTGAATGCCTTGTTAATGGGCCGAGATCCCATTTTGTGATCTTTGATTTCCTACTGCTTGTGATTTGATGTGAGCCTGGATGGCTATTGTGATATGTTGAGGTATGAGGACTTGTGGTTGTGGCGGATGACGCTTAGTGTGGAGAGATGCATCGGTTTATGCATGTGGGTGTCGGGGAGGACACCAAGGATGATGGAATGAGATGAATGTGATGGTTTGATGTTGGTGGTTTGGTTAGGTTGTTTATCTTATTTACTTTTCCCCACTGCTCAAGGAAGTTGGTATTGCTTACCCTCTTGCCGAAGGAGGCGAAGACACGCGGGGTATGCCACGTGCTTTCCGTGCTTAGAATCTCGATGGAGGACGGGTCTATGATCTTTCTATAGGTGACAAAGACTCGACAGGTAGTATATCTACTCGCCGTGTTGAGCCCCTTTGTGTTTAGTAGCATAGGATGTTTTTCTAGAATGCCTGAGATTATGGAAAAGTAATTCTGAAATGAAAGTTTGTTTAAATGGTGATAATCCACGGGGATGGAGAAACTGAAATTTAATAGTGATGTAAATACTAAAAAGTAGCAGTTTTTGAATGCGATGCCAATTTTGTCTAATGTGGTAAATTGCTCATGGTTAATTAATGTTTAATGAATTAATTAATGTACAGTGGAACTGATAAAATGAGAATGGAGTAATCTAATAAAGATCTTCAAATGGTTGTGTGCTTATAGGATACCTAGTCTTAGAAGTAGCAGCCTGGAGTCTGAGAGACCTTAGCTGTAGTTGTGCCTATGACTAGGTAATGCCCATAGTGTGGTTGTGAGTTATATATATTCTGTACTTTTTGTGTTTCTATATGCTACTCCACCCAGTCGGTACGGGCAAATGACACCCCAGGGATTCTGAGCCCTGAGGAGGTGTTTTCCCCAACATTATGATGGGAGTTTGAATGGATGACTACCCCCTTTGGCCCCGCTCTATTCTCTTGGTAGATACTTGTGCCATGAGGCACAACGGTTAGTTACCCCATATATGTGTGTAGAGGGTTGTAATGGCTTGTGGTTATTCCCGCACATATATTCTGGATATAGTATCCTATGGACTACTATAGGTGTAATGTGTATAGGCTATGATGGTTGAGGATCCTTACTTGGAGTATGGGCTGTAATGGCTTGAGGTATTATACCCTATGTATGATACATGTTATGCGGGCTGTGGTGGCTCCAGGAAACTACCTGGTTACTTTTGGTTGTGAGGACGGTGTGGTGCTTAGTCCAGGTGTCTACGGGGAAGCCTTTGGAGAGATATGCACAGGATGTATGTCGTTGGGGCAAAGCGGCAAACCAGTAGGGAAGTGGTAGCGGGGTACCCGTGATATTCTTTAATATATTCTATATTCTTGTATGCGTTACTAGGTGAGAGTATCCATGGTGAGGTTGGGAACTTAGTATACCTATTTAGGTAACGAGTTAGTTTCACTTGTTGTTCACTGGGCTTTAGCATGCTTTATTTACTTTTGCACGAGAGGCTTGGGGAGGATCCTACTGAGTATAATGTTATACTCACCCTATGTATATATATAAACTGTTTTTCAAGTCACTTGGAGACTGGTTGGAGGAGATCGAGATAGGCTTCAGTTCGATTCGTGCTCGGAAGGAACACTCGGTGTCCTTGGTTGTGACGATGCTGCGTGGAGCAGCGAGGCAGTGGTGGTTCTTGTTCCTTGGTGATCGTGAGGAGTCAGCAATCTCATGGGAGGAGTTTCAAGACAGGTTTAGAGTCAAGTTTCATTCTTCGACTGTGAAGGCTTCTAGTCACCAGGAGCTTCTTACCCTTCGACAGGGGAGCTCCAGTGTTCGAGAGTTTGGAATCTGTTTCAAGAACCTTCTACGATATGCTTCAGACCTGTTACCAGATGATGAGGCCAGGGCGAGGCATTTCGAGGAGGCTTTGCGTCCATAGATCCAGCGCCAGGTCACCCCATTTATGCTGAAGACATATCTTGAGGTGCTGGAGAGGGAAGAGGTTGTTGAGAGGACTTTGGCCAGGACTGGATCGTCTCAAGAGGGGAATCGTCATGATTCCTCATGAAGCAGAGCTGTGGTCCGGGGTTCCCGGTTTTCCGGACATAAGAGTTTTCGTTCACCTGGGGGTAGGTCCCAGTCCTTCTCATCTCGTTTCTCCGGAGGCAGAAACTCTCAGACCTATGCCAAGGGATCAGGCACTTGTTTTTCTTGTGGTGGTCGTGGTCATCAGCAGCGGGAGTGCCCGACTATTCAGAGCAGTCATCATGCACCCGGCTCTCCACTCTAGGTTCCTCCGTTGAGGCAGTTCCAGCCGAGGCAGCAGCAACAGGTTGCACCAGCTTTAGATCACCAAAGGGTAGACGGAGCAGGCAGAGGACAGCCCCATGATGCTCCCCGTCCTCAGAGAGCAGAGCGCGACCATAGTGGTGGTCGTCATTAGGGTCAGAGAGGTCGTGGAGGAGGTCGTGGTCAGCTTCATTATCTAGCGTTACCAGCCCCAGGTGATCCAGATGTCGTTCGAGGTAACCTTTTCTTGTTTTCTACCTTGGTGTATGCCTTGTTTGATTCAGGAGAAACACACTCCTTCATATCACCTAACCTTGTCCATGCTTTGGGACGTGAGGTAGAGAGGCTTCCAGTGACCTTGGCGTTGACTATGCCAGTTGGAGGTCGAGCCGACTTGTTTGAAGTATGTAGAGACTGTGAGCTAGTGTTGGGGCAACACCGCTCTTGGGGAGATTTCCTATGTTTGCGAATACAACCATATGATGTCATACTTGGCATGGATTGGTTGTATTCAGTGCAGGCTGTTGCGGATTGCTACAGGAAGAAGGTCGTTTTCATTGATGAAGATGGAGAGAAAACTGTGTTTGTTGGTGAGAGAGATCCTCGGATGTGTCATAGACGAGTTCCATCCTTATCATCCATGATGGCTGGGATGACGCTGAGTTCTTCAGAGGTTCAACAGTTGGCGTTTCCTAGGGTCGTAGAGGAGTACCCTGACGTCTTTCCAGAAGATGTTGTATCCTTACCCCCTCGACGAGAGATTGAGTTTGGGATCGAGCTACAGCCAGGTGTGTCTCCTATCTCTATGTCTCCGTATGGGATGGCCCCTTCTGAGTTATGAGAGCTACTTATTCAGCTCGACGGTCTATTGCATTGTGGTTTTGTTTAGCCAAGTGTGTCACCGTGGGGTGTACCAATTTTGTTTGTGAAAAAGGATGATGGAATTTTGTGGTTGTGCGTCGATTATCGTCGGTTAAACAAAGTGACAATAAAGAATCGCTATCCTCTCCCGCCGATTGATGACCTATTCGGTCAACTGAAGGGTGCAAGTAGGTTCCCAAAGATAGACTTGCGGTCAGGATATCATCATATGTGTGTAAATGATGAGGATATCCCGAAGACTGCTTTCCGCTGTCGTCATGGGCATTATGAGTTTGTTGTAATGCCATTCGGTGTGACGAATGCTCCAGCTGTTTTTATGGGGTTGATGAATGCTGTGTTCCGTGAATTATTGGACAAGTTTGTTGTGGTTTTCATCGACGACATCCTTGTGTACTCCACATATGAAGAGGAGCATGCAGAGCATCTACGAGCCGTTTTGGGAGTTCTTCGCCAACATGAGTTGTTTGGGAAGTTGTCCAAGTGTGAGTTCTGGGCTCGAGAAGTTCGTTTATTGGGATATGTTATGTCCCAACAGAGAGTAGTTGTGGATCCTTCGATGATAGAAGTAGTGGTATCTTGGCCAGCCCCCAAGACCGTGTTAGAGGTGAGAAGTTTCCTTGGTCTCGCAGGCTATTATCGGAGGTTTGTAGCCAATTTATCTCGAGTTGCGACTCCTCTGACAGCTTTGACCAGGATGTATCAAGCGTTCATATGGACTGATCAGTGTCAGATAGCTTTCGAGTATCTAATGGAGAAGTTGGTAAGTGCTCCAGTCCTTTGTCTTCCAGCGGAGGGAGTCCAGTTTGATGTTTTCTGTGATGCTTCACATCTGGGGCTAGGATGGGTTCTCATGCAGCAGAGGTCAGTTGTTTCTTATGGGTCTCGGCCGTTGCGTCCCCATGAATACAACTATGCCACCCATGACCTTGAGTTGGCAGCCGTGGTGTTTTCTCTGAAGTTGTGGATACATTACCTCATTGGTGAGCACTTTGTGGTTTTCACCGATCATAAGAGTTTGAGGTATGTTTTCTCCCAACGTGACTTGAACTTGAGGCAGCGTCGGTGGATGGAGTTCTTGCAGGAATACGAAATTGAAATATCATATACACCTGGAAAAGGGAATGTTGTAGCTGATGCACTAAGCCGAAAGATATGTAATGATGTTGTGTGTGAATCTGGTGATTCCTAGAGAGTTATGGAAGAGCTAGCAGCTTTGCATCTTGATATGGGAGAAGTTGGGGGTATAGGTTGTCTTTTCCAGATGACGGTGCATTAATCCTTGATGCAGAAGGTGGAAGAGTCTCAGTTGGGTGACCTAGAAGTGGATGTTTGGAGAGACAGAGTTGTATGTGGTGAGGCCCCTGATGGTTGGTCGAAGGATGAACAACACCGAGTGTTGTATCATGGCAGGCTTTTTGTTCCCTTGGCGATGTGTGAGACGGTTCTCCGAGAGTTCCATAGTTCACCCTTGGCGGTACATCTTGGTGTGACGAATATGTACCGATCCTTGAGGAGTCAGTTTTGGTGGCCTGGGCTGAAGCGTACAGTTGCAGAATGTGTGTCTCGATGTTTAGTCTGCCAGAAGGTGAAGGCTGAACACCCTGTTCCTGGTGGTCTTCTCCAGCACATAGAGATTCCTTAGTGGAAGTGGGAGGACTTCTCAATGGACTTTGTTACAGGTTTACCTCGGGCTCCGGGAGGAAATGATTCTATATGTGTGGTAGTGGATCGTTTAACAAAATCATCCCACTTCATTGCGATCATGGAGTCGAGCTCAGTGGAAGTATTTTCGAGGCAGTATCTGGAGGAGGTGGTGAGGATTCACGGAGTCCCTAGGATGATCATTTCTGATCGAGATCCATGTTTTACCTCCAGGGTGTGGATGGGTCTCCAACATGCTTTTGGTTCTTAGTTATTCCTTAGCACTGTTTTCATCCTCAAACGGATGGTCAGACAGAGTGAACCATCCAGACTCTTGAAGACATGTTGCGCTCTTGTGTTCTTGATTTTGGAGTTTCATGGGTGAAGCACTTACCCTTGGTAGAGTTCTCTTATAATAATAGTTTTCACTCGACCATCGGTATGGCGCCGTTTGAAGCCTTGTATGGCCGGCCATGCCGTTCTCCTTTGTGCTGGACTGGGGTCAGACAGTCAGCAATTCTCGGACCAGAACTAGTGTAGAATACAACAGAGATGGTTCAGGTTATTCGTGAGAGGATGAAGACAGCACATGATCGTCAGAAATCATATGCTGATCAAAGAAGGAGACCCTTAGAGTTTAATATTGGGGATCATGTGTTTCTAAAGGTGACTCCCCACCGTGGGAAGCGAAGGTTTGGTCATGGAAGTAAGCTTTCTCCCCGGTTTGTTGGGCCTTTCGAGGTGTTGGCTCGTGTTGGAGCTATGGCATATCGAGTAGCACTTCCCCCTCAGATGAGTCGGATACATGATGTTTTCCATGTATCATAGCTCCATCGTTATCTTCATAATGAATCTCGTGTTATCGATTGGGGAGAGATCGATATTGACGATGATGCAACCTTCGAGGAGCGACCTGTGGAGATCCAAGACCACAAGGAGAAGGTGTTGCGTGGGCGTTCTATCCACTTAGTTCGTGTCTTGTGGCGACACGGTGGCATGGAGGAGAGTATCTGGGAGCGTGAGTCACAGATACGTGCTCAGTACCCAGAGTTGTTTAATGTTTAACTCTTTTCATGTAATGACGTTTCCTTTATGGTTAGACCTTTCATGTTTTATTTGTGTACCTTTGATGTGATGTTATGTTTGAATTGTTTGGTTATGGGTTGTTTGTTTCCATACTAGAAGATGTCGTAGTTTCGTTCCAGCTTTTGAACAACTCATGGTGGTTTTCCCCAGAGAGGTATCTTATGGGGTGGTTGTTTGGACCCCTCTTTTCTCTGGGTTGGTTTTTAATTCTCGAGGACGAGAATGTTTTGAGTGGTATCTAATGTAATGGCACGGACCTCCTTGGTCCATTACATTGTGAAAATGTGGTGTTGGAGGTGTTTTGGAAGGTCATGGTGACTTATCCCCAACACTTTTCCGAATTTCCAGTTCTGTGAACAGTGTTTCCAGAGCGGTAACCTTCTATCTGTGACCTTCCAACTGTAGACTTGAATAGTGATTCCAGAATAGTAACCTTCTAACTGTGACCTTACAACTGTAGACTTGAACAGTGTTTCTAGAACGGTATCCTTCTAACTGTGACCTTACAACTGTAGACTTGAACAGTGTTTCCAGAACGGTAACCTTCTGACTATGACCTTCCAACCGTAGACTTGAACAGTGTTTCCAGCTTCGCAAATTTTACGTTTTCTTTGACGTAAAATACTTTTAAAACCTTATTTTAAGGACTTTAAGGCCGATTCAAAGGCCATAAATCCTATATTAATTATCCCTAAGGCCGGGATATTTTTACTTGGTCAAACCACGTGGGTTAATGCGATCCGTTTTTAATGGAGAATAAATCAGATCTTAAACCGTCACCTCTCTAATTTATTTTTATAAAGGGAACGAGATATCGTTCTTCTTTGTTCTTCCTCCTGGTTCTCATCTACGAGATGCCAGAACCTTGCAATCATTCCTGTAGGAGTTTCACAATCAAACGTTACTCGGATCAGTTACGCTCTGTTTGATGCAACCAAGTTGTGTCGATCGTTCTTCTATATAAGGTACGTTTTATCATCGTTCCTTCGGGGATCACCTTATCTTGTTCTCCCTTCCATATTAGCATGTAATCTCCATGGTTCTAATGGGTTTTCTTGGGGTTGGTTGGTATTGTCGTACCGTGGCATCCTCTGGTGGATGCAGCTGTCGTGAGGAGAAGAGGACTGTGACCCGTTGTGGTGATAAAGGACGTCAAGAACTCTTCGAGGTAGGGGATTCATGGCTTCTCTAATTGTTTATCTGCAGCTATAGAATTAGCATGACTTAACCCTTTGGATCACAATGAAATTGACCTAATTAAATACTTGAACCTGATTAAAAGAATTGGTTGATCACATGTTGTTGCTTTGTATCATGATAACGGTTTGCCTCATGTTTTCCTAGATAGAGTGATATCTATGATTTTCTTTAATTAGATGCTCGTTCATGATGGAAATTGATAAAGAACGTAAAGCCGGAATTATTTGTTAAATAATTGGCTAAAGATAAAGAGGCATGTTAATGAATCTGTTAACTCAATATGGATTAAGGAACTATTAGTTCGATAATTTCAAAAGGGTTCTAAGTTACCCGCTTGCTTGTAAGGTTGAATGCCTTGTGTTTTGGAGCTCTGAGTGCTCATTTTGTATGAAGGCTGAATGCCTTATTAAAGGGCCGAGAGCCCATTTTTGATCTTAGATTTCCTGCTGCTTGTGATTTGATATGAGCCTGGATGGCTGTTGTGATATGTGGAGGTATGAGGACTTGTGGTTGTGGCGGATGACGCCTAGTGTGGCGAGATGCATCGGTTTATGCATGTGGGTGTCGGGGAGGACACCAAGGATGATGGAATGAGATGAATATGATGGTTTGATGTTGGTGGTTTGGTTTGGTTGTTTATCTTCTTTACTTTTCCCCACTGCCCAAGGAAGCTGGTATTGCTTACCCTCTTTCTGAAGGAGGCGAAGACACGCGGGGTATGCAACGTTCTTTCCGTGTTTAGCCTCTCGATGGAGGATGGGTCTATACTCTTGCTATAGGCGGCAATGACTCGACGGGTAGTATATCTACTCGCCGTGTTGAGACCCTTTGTGTTTAGTAGCATAGGATGTTTTTCTAGAATGTCTGAGATTATGGAAATGTAATTATGAAATGAAAGTTTGTTTAAATGGTGATAATCCATGGGGATGGAGAAACTGGAATTTAATAGTGATGTGAATCCTAAAAAGGAGCAGTTTTTGAATGTGATGCCAGTTTTGTTTAATGTGGTAAATTGCTCATGGTTAATTAATGTTTAAAGAATTAATTAACGTACCGTGGAACTGATAAAATGAGATTGGAGTAATCTAATAAAGATCTTCAAATGGTTGTGTGCTTATAGGATACCTAGTCTTAGAAGTAGTAGCCTGGAGTCTGAGAGACGTTAGCTGCAGTTGTGCCTATGACTTGGTAATGCCCATAGTGTGGTTGTGAGTTATATATATTCTGTAATTTTTGTGTTTCTATACGCTACTCCACCCTGTCGGTAAGGGCAACTGACACCCTGGGGATTCTGAGCCCTGGGGAGGTGTTTTCCCCCACATTCTGATGGGAGGTTGAATGGATGACTACCCCCTTTGGCCCCGCTCTCTTCTCTTGGTAGATACTTGTGCCATGAGGCACAACGGTTAATTACCCCATATATGTGTATAGAGGGCTGTAATGGCTTGTGGTTATTCACACACATATATTCTGGATATAGTATCCTATGGACTACTATAGGTGTAATGTGTATAGGCTATGATGGCTTGAGGATCCTTACTCGGAGTATGGGCTGTAATGGTTGGAGGTATTATACCCGATGTATGATACATGTTATGCGGGCTGTGGTGGCTCTCGGAAACTACCTGGTTACTTTTGGTTGTGAGGACGGTGTGGTGCTTAGCCCAGGTGTCTGCGGGCAAGCCTTTGGAGAGAGATGCACAAGACGTATGTCGTTGGGGCAAAGCAGCAAACCAGTGGGGAATTGGTAGTAGGGTACCCTTGATATTCTTTACTATATGATATATTATTGTATGTGTTACTTGGTGAGAGTAGCCATGGTGAGGTTGGGAACTTAGTATACCTGTTTAGGTAACGAGTTAGTTTCACTTGTTTCTCACTGGGCTTTAACATGCTTTCTTTACTTTTGCACAGGAGTCTTGGGGAGGATCCTAATAAGTATACTGTTATACTCACCCTATGTATATATATAAACTGTTTTTCAGGTCACTTGGAGCAGGTTGGAGATCAAGCTGGTTACTACTAGCTTGCGGTTGGAGGGGGAGCGGTTCGGGCTTGTGGTCGCTGTCGTTTTACTTTCTTTTGGGTACTTTTAGTTTTCCCTTTCAGTTGTAGTACTTTTGCATGACATTTCATATATGTACTTGGGTTTCGTTTATATTTCAGTTATGAGTTGGAGTTGGTTGGAGTCTATTCTATCTCTCTCTTCTCCATTAGCTTGCGGTTGGAGGGGGAGCTGTTCGGGCTTGGGGTCGCTGCCGTTTTACTTTCTTTTGGGTACTTTTAGTTTTCCCTTTCAGTTGTAGTACTTTTGCATGACATTTCATATATGTACTTGGGTTTCGTTTATATTTCAGTTATGAGTTGGAGTAGGTTGGAGTCTATTCTATCTCTCTCTTCTCCATGTGTTCTCTTAGAGGGTAATGCCTCCCATTTCTGTGTGTATTATACCCTCGGTGCTAGTTGCCAACCCAGGGCCCACTGGAGGTGGGACTCGGGGGTCATTATCTCCCTTCTCACATTGCCGGCCCAAGAGGGGTACACTTTGTGGGGAGGGGGTCATGACAAAAATAATATAAAATATGATACAGATAATAATATTTAGACTATCTTGATTCATTTCCCATTAATACACCATAAAATTCCTTAAGTGTAAGGTGCATGGGGGGGTCATTGATGAGGTTATTGGGAAATCATGGATTGGGTTGTGATTTCAAAGAGCTCAAAATTCACCCAGAAATTACTTTCACATGCTTATGTTTGTGGATCTCAACATTGGATTGACTATGGATAAATTATAAGGACTATATATCCCTTGGGGGCTCTGATAAATGGGCTTCATAAGGTATGATCCAACTGGTGGAGGTCATCACCTCAATTTTATTTATCAAAAGGATATGTTAAAACCATATATTTATAATAACCATGAGATCACTATTTGATAAATATATTATCCATGGTAATTAATATTAATATTTAATTTAAATCCAATCTGATAAAAAATAAAAATAAGTTCATGTGTTTTCTATAACCATATTACATAATAATACATTTAATTAATTCAATGGGTGAATTTTATTTATATCATTATGGGTTATTGCAGAGGGCTTCATATGGAGACATCTAATTGCTAGAGTTAATCCTATTATTTAAAAAAATTCATAAATAAGTGATATTTTGATCCCAACCTCCATTTACAATCATAATGAAATCTCATAGCATGTCCAATAGAGTTTGAATAGTACTCTTAGGCAGACCATCTATCAATAGATGTTTTTCAGTACTAAAGAATATCTCTGTATTCAATACATATTAAACACTTACCCATAATTTCTTTTTAAGCCTTGGATCCTGATATGAAAAAGATAATGTTCTTATCCATGAAATATTACCACCTTCATCTATAACATCAGAATAAGGTCATGTGAGAAATATTCGTTTACAACAATGAAATTAATTGAATTTTTTAGGTGATTGACTAATATAAAAATATAATTACAGCTAATATATGTATTGGGTAGTATGACTAAAACATTACATGGTGGTTTTATCCAATTTCCATTCAGGTATATGAAATAGTTACATTATCCCATTTGGATTTTTTTCCAATTTAACATTTTGGAAAACCTATAATCTATATATATTCACCAAGATTTCATTGTTCAAGATGTCTCTCTAGAAATTGACAACCAAATAATTAAACATAATTGTACATGATGAATAAAGAATGATGATCTTTGAGATTTGTTTTATAACTCATTCTTATAGTCTAGTATTTCCAGGTCACATAATAAATTTTTAATTCTTATCGTACCATCACCTTATTTATTGAATATACAAACAATACTAATCTTTAATTATCGGTCATTATCATCATTATATGCCTCTTACATCATTAATTGAATATATATATGAGAATATACTTGAGAAAGAAATTATTTATTATATTCCATTATTATTTATTGTTTTATATTTTTCAATTCCATATGTATTGGATCATTTTCAATCCTAAGGATGGTTATGCTAGCATGATCAATCTGACTCAATGAATCAAACACCTTGTTCTCCATTCTAGTGTAATAATAAAATGAGTAGTTCTAATTTTTAATAAACTCATACCACCTCCATTGTAACACATTATACTATTTTTTTAATATATACTTAATTCATTTATTATTAGTATGTACATTTCAATTTTCACCATAATGATAATTCCTCAATATTATTACTTCAAAAAATCACCACTGATAACATCGAGTCATGATTTTTTTAATTTTGATTTCGTGGGACTTAAATATAAAATTTGCATATGTTTCCACCTTATTTTCCATCCAATGAAAAAAATACAATACTATCCTCAAAGAATCAATATATATCAAAATAAAATCACCATTGTATAGTAATGATAGTATAGGTGTAAAAAGTATTCTTTTTCAGATATCTGGAACATACCTTATATTTATCCACAAACAAGAACATGAAAACCTTTTGAATGATATTGGTTAGTGTATTTGATTACCATGAGTAATTCATCAAAACCAACCAGTAATATATAGCTAACCGAAAAATACTATTGAAATTGGTCATAGTATTTTTATATAGGTCTTTGTTAAATATCCTCTCTTTTTAAAGGATCACCAAAAAATTTAAATTATGATCACACATCTCATGAATATTAAATTTTTCATATTGAATTCATATTTATGGAATTTATCATACAACATTTCCTTTATCATGTTTTTTAATGTATCCACAAATAATCATGTTTTTGTTAATTGATCATAGAATACACAATAATATCATATTTAAAAAATTCAACAAACTTGTCGAGGTAAACATTAAATACACTATTAATAAAATATATAATGATATAAGGGGAAATAATATTAACAAATCGTATTATTATCAATTAATAATTTCCATAAATTTTCCAAAATGATTTCATTGGAATATCCTCACTTCTTACCCTTAGATGGAAATATTCAGAATTAACTCTAATCATTTAAATGTAGTTATCTATATGAAATTGATCAAGAAATCATTATTATGAGGTAGTGTAATTATATTCAATATTATAAAAATACTATGTTATTGATAATAAGATTATAGTAACATTTAAAATATTTATTCATAAAGAATAATGGGAACACACCATGGTGCGGTACATGAATGAATGAATCCATTATCAAGATTATCCAATAGATTATTCATCAGTTTATGTATCTAAATTAGGGGAATTCATTATTGAGGGATTGAAATAGTTTTAACATCTATTATGAGTTCTTTTGAAAATGCAACATCATGAATTGGATTAAATCGATGAAATTCATTTGGAAATACATTAAAATATTTTCAAATAATTGTAAAATGCTAAATATTGAGCTTCTACTCAACCATTTAAGACAAATATCAACCGTGAATTTTAATTAAGTCCCAAAAACTTTATATTGTTTTCGTTAGGATATCATACTCATCATTACATCAAAAAATTATCATAGGTTCACTCTATTAATTAAATGTTATTTCACTTCCTTTGATATATATGTTTGATCTATATAAATTGATTTGTTAAATGATACTAATCCTATAAAAATCAATTATTATTCCAAAAAATAGGATTTTTATTTAATATATTCATCCAAATTTTAATAATTGTAGCTCTATAAATAATATATAAAATAAACATACCATAATGATTTTTTATCTATTGTGAAAAATCTAATCACTAAGTTGAAAATTTGATACCCTATGAAAATTATTTAGATATAAAAGAGTGTATAGATCTAGAATCATGTAATACATTAGTATTTCTAGACTTAATGGTAAGTTTAACTTCCACCATAATATTCTTTTTCCCAGTTGACCATTTTTGATCACATATGTTATTCATTTATAAATAGGCATAATAATTTCTTGATACCATCAATCATTATTATAAGTATGGTTAAGAAATTGATTAACATAATTTATAAACTCTTTACTTATAAAATGCTAATTTTTGGGTGGAACATCAGTTGAAAAATTCTTCGATTTTAGTCATTTAACAAAATTTTCACTTACTCTAAACAATCATATACATAGTGGTGAGTCTTTTCTCATGCATATTTATATACTACCACCTCCAATACGCGATGTGATTCAGTTTTCATATTATTTTTACATAGATGGTAATAAGAATATATTTAATTAATTAAAATGTTAAATTATATAATAATAAATATTTAATGGTGAAATATTATTTACATTTCTTTCATTCAATCTATAATAAAAATGGAAACAATGTTTATCAACACATACGATCTACCATCTCAATGAACAATGTAATTCATTTAATGAACTCAAATACTTTTGGGTAACTCAATATATTTATAAAAAGAAATTTATTATATTTTTATCATGATTATCTCCATTGTTATTATGTAACCATGATAGAGGAAGAAGGAAAAAAACTATCGAACAAAAAAAATACTTGATAAACGGGGCAGTTGTCACCTGAAATAGTTAGTTTAATAATGAAATATGAGACCACATATGATGAAATTAAATAAGTATACCATATATTTTAAAATAAATAATTTCTGTTTCAAAATAATACATTTATAATAAATATATGTGTGTTATATATGAGGTCTGCACATGTATGATGAAAATTATACCTGTGACAAGGGTTTATTTTACAATCACATAATTATCTTGAAGTATTTATGTTTATGTATTTGATAGTGGAATTATAATATTTTTTATATTAAAACAAACTTACTTTATTCTAGTATGGTTATTTCTATTCACTATTATACATTCCATTTTATTTTCACTCATTAAGAGCTCAAGAGTCCAAAAAAATGTTTATAAGGAAAATCGACTTCATTTATCTCTTTACTTGAAATTTTTTCCCTTCCATGTCCATCATTCATAAAAAAAATTTCAAAATTCTTTTTCACTATTCTCCTATTAATTTTAAACATCATTTTTAACCATGTTTCACTATTTTTAACAAAATATATAATGTGAATAATATTTTTGTTATCAGAATGTAGTGATTTTAGACCTTTTTTACACCAATGTTTATGGAATGTTTGTTTTAAAGACATGTATAGAATTATATTCCTTCATGCATAGTCATTTAATTAAATATCCATTTCATTTTTTCATTATTCTTTTCAATTAAATGGTTTTCCTCTATAATTGGGTAGATTTGTTTATTTTAAAGAAGTGATTTCAATGTGAAAAGGTAATTTTCTTATACAAATCCAAAAATATTTATATAGATTATTCATCTATATAAAAATTATTCAGTTAATTTTATTCATTACTAGGGATGTAATAATTTTATAATATTTCCTATATTACAATAGATGGTTAATGATTGGGTATATTTATAGTATAATTTTTTTATATTTAATGATATATTTTCAATATAATTGTTATGGTTTATTATGGTTTACCCCTTTCGTAAGGGGAATTAATTGGACATAGTATGAGATTTTTGTATCTCATTATGCCCCATAAATGAATTTAATGGACTCATGAGACATACTATCATGGGTATTGGGATAAGGGATTACTAATAAACACATATTATCATTTATTTTTTAAAAATTAATAATAATTTTGAATAGATTTTAATAAATTTGTAAAAGAAATAATTTTTTTATTTAAAATAATAGATTTTATAATTATTGAATTAAAATTTATAAAAATGAATAAAAATAATGATTTTTAAATATTTTATTTTATATATGAATACATCTGGGATTTGAAAATGTGTTTTAATATTTTTAGGTTAAACTATGGCCTACTAGGATAGCCATCAACCAAGGGAGCCAAAATAAACATAGCCAATCGATGGATGCCCTTCGACTAAGAGGCCCCTTGGGATAGCATGAAAAATGATTAGATAAATAGAGGATAACATGGAGGATCCTGTAAAGAATGCAGACTATGGCCAGTGGTGGGATCATGCATGCCAGCATGATCCCTTGTTCTTGTGTGAGGTATCACAGGTACTGATCCCCCACTGGATTGTCCATCTGAGCCATGTATTAAAATATTGTATTAAATTGAAATGATCCAGATGTGGAATTTTAAATGTTGGAATCTAAAACATGTATAATTATAATCATAAATGAATCAATTCAATTTAAATCCACACCTGCATGACCTCATTGTATATAAAATTCTATTGATCCACCTTTATTGCCTACCACAACAATGGTAACTAGGTTATCATCATCAACATTTTTGAAAGACCATGAGTGGAATATTAAGGATCAGTTTAGAAAAAATGATAACTATTGAGGAATGGGGACACTATTGATCAACTCTGAAAATTGGATAAAAACAATGAAGTTCTTCCAATAGATAACTAGAGCCATGCAGTAAGTGTAGATCATCCCATCCATCCTCTATGAAGTCCAGATGAATGAATGAGGATCAAATTTCACTGATTGGATGATGAGATGCCATAAAATGTTATAACATTATGGATGGATAGAGGAGATATAGTTGGATGTTCTACCATAATGGATGGAAGGAGAAGATACCATCAGATGTTCATACATCACTGAATGAGGTAGGGCCAACCGTCACACAACCAATCATGATGACCTACAATCAAACATTATATGATCATTATTAATGATATATGGAAGGAGGAGTTAACAAACTCTATTTAAAAAAATATTTGTGTCATGGGATCAAAAAGATGAAGAGTTTTTATAATGAATGGTGATTGACAAGATTCTATGGGATCTAGATTCATTGATGTGCTGCCTTCACCTGTAGGGGTTGTACTACCATCAACTATGATAAACAGTGATACTATAGAGGAGGCCTAGGATAATAAAGTCCAATATTAGCACATGGTGTGCTACAATCACATGAGATTCTACCATCCTTGTATGCAATGATACTACATTCACTTTTGGAATATGCATCTACTATTGTGGATTGTAGGAGATTATACTATCAATAAATTGAAAATGATGCTAAATTTTATATAGAATACCATCATATGAAAAGTATGTCTATTTTTGTGAACATGTTTAGCTAATTTTATATCGTTTCATTCCAAAAATTGGATTGAATATATCTAGGACTTCATGAAGGATTCTTTACGTCACTCAGAAGAGAGTCCAAAGTGACATGTTTTGTGAAATATCTAAATCATTATGTTTTTCGAAAGATATAACACATGCCTCAGGTAAAATATGAAGTGGAGATGCTATGGTGTGGGTAATTAACAACCATAATATCTTTGAATGCGAATTAAAGTATCTATAGTAAAATATGTTAAATATATTTATGATCCTAAAAAATAAAAATGGAAGAATATTACTAAAAAATGATATAATGATCCCTCCCTCTATAAGTAATAGGGTTCTACTTCCATGTTGAATGATTAGGGGACTGAAAGAGAGAAACAATAATTCTCAAACCTCTCTATTTGTGTTGTATTTTTGTCTCTATATTTATCATGATGTTAACCCTTCATATTCCAACTATTTATTCTTAACAAATGGGAATAGAATAAGAATTGTTTGGGGAATGTTAGGTGGCCTATATTTTTGATACATGAGTCATGTTTAATTTTTTAAAATACATTTAATTATTCTTTCTATTTAAATGGTATTCACATATAAAATTATTAACTCCATATTAAAATGATTGTTTTAATTGTAATATAAATATTATTATTTTCCGATTCACCATGATAAAATTTTAATGTCCATCTTTTTGGTGATACTCTGATTTACCACTACTACTCCACCCATTGGGAAATTAAAATATTATTTAACCCTTGATGATATATCTGCATCTAAACATGGCATCCTTGTAATAGAGTTAATGCTAATATGTAATTTTAATCTATATTCGTAGGTAATTAACTCACCTAATATATTTGATGATGTTGAAAATATCTATAGTCAAAGATCATATTTTTGGAAGAGATATTAATCAATTATAAATGTAAAAGGAAGATTCAAATGATATAAGATATTATTAATCCTCCCACATTAAATATGTGGGTTTTTTTTACCTAGATGAATGATCTAATGTTCTACTAAGGGACTATGTTTTGACTCTATTTTAAATCTATAATAGTTTACATTTCCATTTTATCTTATTTGGAATTGTAGTAAATTTTTTTAAATAAAAGTAGAACACTATATATCATTCTATATGAATTCAATCCCTATTTCTCTCACATCCTTTCTCTTATTCCACATTCTTTCACAAAAATATCTAATACTCTAAATTTTTTGGCTGACACAGGGTTTAGACTCTTGGAGGATAGGTGTTTCTTGCATTCTCTTTTAATTTCTATTCATTCTTAATCAATTTGTGGGGAATAAGGGTAGGGTATTTGGGGTTTGTGATTTCCACCATGAAACAGAACATAAAATCAATTATATTATTTTATTTAAAACATTTCCCTTCATTACATTTAACATAATCTATTTATTTAATGGAGTTAATATATTCAATGGATGAAAAAACATTTCATTAAACAATGTCCTTGAAGATTCCAAACTAACAATTGAGGTGTGTCATCATCATTGATTATAAGATTAGGTAGAATTGAGTTTTCCTTGGAATCCAATATTCTAAAAATAAAAAAATAAGAGGATATTTATCATAGAGTTATATTTCTCTATTTGGTTATGAAACATAATTTTAAATATCAACAAAAAATAGAGAAGAAACCTGAAAAAAATTAATTTTTAATTTATTTCTTTTATAAACTCATTCTATTTACATTTCATGATTATTTAGAATTTCTATTCACTTCTCCCATTTTTGTTTTATAATATATCAATATAAATAAGCACATGTTTTTTAGGGGAGATTTAATTATTCTCCGAATAAATAGTGATGATCCTCACATGAGAGAGCCCAAGTCATCTATTGTTTTATACTATGAAAAATTTATTAGTATCTTTTTTCATAGCCTTTGATATGTGTGAATCAAAACAAGGCACCATTAGCTAGGGTTGAATTCTAATCAATCGAAATAATGACATGACTATGAAGTCCAATGAGGAACTATTATATTTTTACCCTGATATAGTGAAGAATATTCTAATTATTCTGTGAGATCCTGATCACAAAAACAACAATGAAAAAATCAATTTAGAAGACTCTATTGATCCTTTATGTATTCACATTAAGACCCCAACATTTAAATAGACAAACAACAATAATTAATGGATTCTTCTCCCTATAATGTAGAAACCAACAAGACCATTTAGTTATGCTTGAGTTATTAAATGACATTGAAATTTGTGTTAAGATGATTTTGATACTACCCTAATTTTTGGGACTTATTATATGAGATCCCAATAGATAAATTTATGAAATCGCTTTTTTGTGCTCAACATTGATGCCAAGAATAGTGGAAAAGTAATAAGAAAAGATAAGGGAATTTTCCTTTTCAGATGTGGGTGTTAATAAAGAATTATTATATATCCTCGAACATAATGAAATTAATGAATGATATTAGCTATAATGATGTTTCATTCATATAATCTACCCAACCTCCTAGATCACAGTAATAAGGAATGAAATATATTACATATTATATTCTATTAGAGATACCCTCAAATATTTCTAGGAAAAATTTAAGAATATGTATGAACGAATCCCAAATTAATAAATTTTATACCACCACATTATAGTCATTTTATACCAAGAACTAGTAGAAAATGAGTGTAACCTTTTGGTTGAATCCAAACATTCTTGGATTGGAAAACCAACCATTAATGCTAATATACTAATTGGGATGATAACCCATAATTCAATACATCTCCGAATCAAATGTAAAAATTTTAGGGGTATTTATCAAGGAAAATCATCTTACTCATCAACTATAATTTGTACAATACCTAAAAAATTAACATGTATTGTATGATATATATCGGTTAAGCAAGTGAATGGGAAATGTAGTGCACCATATATATGTGGTTTTCGTGCATCAACCATCCATTTCAATAATCAATGTGTTGAGACACTATTTATGGAGAGTTCTAAACAATATTCTATCCATGTTAGTTTCAAAAAATAAACAATGGAAGGAAGGGTAAGACCCAATGTTATTTGGAGGTTAGTATATCTAGGATAGAACTACATTTTCAAACCAATACTAATATCATCCTCCTCATTATGTGAAATAAAATAAACCACATAAATTATAAAAATTATACAATCTACAATACCAAAAAAGCTTACAATCTACCCCCTTTAAAAAAAAATGTATATTCCCATTCTCAAGTGAATCAAAAACCAAACAAAGACATTGAATAGATATTGCGGATATATAGGATACAATGATGGATATATAAAGTAAATATCACAATATAATACACATTATGTGACAAAATACATGAAATATAACATTATAGAAAATTCCAAACCTAATAGAGAGTGTGAGTATGATCATCATGAGGAGTGGAAAGTAGATTCTACCATTTAATCCAAAGGAAATTCAATCTGATCCGAAAGTAGTTAAGTTTGAAAATTATGGATAGATATTAAAAATTACCGTCTCAGCCAAATGAGGATATAAATAATAAGGACTAGAATATGAAGAAATTATTTAGAAATAAAATACTTGAAACTCCATTATAATTGAAGTAATGAGAGAAAAATGATATTCTCCTTACATACCCATATATGTATATCGAATCCATGAAAATTCAGGAAGGGAAAATTCAATGAGAGATTTGAGAGTCATTTAAAAAAAATCAAATCACATAACTATCTTGTAATCCATCCAAAAAATTACCAAATATGTTTAATTCCTCAAAGATATTTATATCTACATAAATATTCTTGATTGGAATGAAAAAATCAATCTATGAAGGAGGGTCTCAACCATAATCACACCATAACTACTGAATAAATGTCATGATCTAAGAAATTTTTTATTCACTATAATATTGGTTCATTAAATTTTTTGGATACTTTTTTTGATCATGGGACCTTTATAAATTTACTTCCCCACAATAATATTTCTAATTTTGAAATAGTTTAATTTTATGTCACAAGGGTTGTAGTCTACCTAGAAAACTGATCTTTTATTTTGTTGATGTTGTTTTAGATAATGTGAAAATGGGAGTCGATGTATTAATTTCCCCATCATACATTTATGTAATCACAATAGAGGAAGATAATGTACTAGTCCATTCACCATGAAGTTGAGGAAATACATTACTGAAGTATTAGCCTTAGGAGAACACTTTTCTACTAAAAACTCCAAAAAAAGAGTGAATAATAAATATTTTGAAATTATTTTTTTATAATCCATGAAGAAATATCATCTCATTTATTTTATAATTTATTTTTAGAGACTGACATGTTTCATATTACATATTAAATTCATGATTTGAAGGTGGATAATTATAATACAATAAAATCCTCCATTATGTAGGTAGTTAATATTTTAATGGATAATTTATTAGTACCTAATATATTATACCCAATTTGAAACTTCCAATTTGTCATCCCAATCCATGTGGTTCCAAAGGAAACTCGTTTGACCATTATGAAAAATGATAATAAAAAATTATTTTCAATAATGGGTAAAAAAAGTATGATTGTATGTATTAACTATAGATATATAAATCATGCTGTGAAAAACGACCCCTTCCCCATCGCGTTAATTTTCAAAATGGTAGAAAGGCTAGCATGACTTACATGATATTGTTTTTGGGATGGATTTTGTAGATATTGTTAGGTACTAATTTCTATATTAGGCAAAAATAAGAAAACATTCCCCTTTCCTTTTATGACCATTACAAACTATATAATGACTTTTGGGTTTTGAAATCCAATAGGTATATTTCAATTTTGTTTGTAATGAATATTTGTTAGATCATATTGACGACTTCCTGGTGTTATTTATCAATGAATTTATTGATTTTAGAAACTCAATTGATCATTTCTTGGAAAAATATATAAAAATTCATTTCAAAATGAATTGAGAAATTTTTTTTTTGAACATTGAGATGTTCCAAATTATTGTTGAAAATGGATTAGGTATAGGTCCGAAAATTTAAAATAATCATCAAGGTAGATTAATATAAGGTTGAATTGATCTATTATTTTCTAAATTCTACTTGTCTAAGACATATTAGGTAATTATTGGGTTATATGGTATTCTATAAATGATTCATAAAATATATTAGTACAAATTTTAAGAGATTTCAAAATAAAATATAAAATAATAAGAATTTAATTTTCTATATTATTGTTAGAAAGATTTTTATTGGCATAAAAAGTATATTAACATAGTAAAAATGCAACATCAAAATTTTGAATATCCATTTCAGTTACTATGTGATTCATCAAACTAAATAGTAGGAGTATCCCATTTTCAATGAATTTATGTTAGAAAACAAGTAATAAATTATGCCTCATGAACCATGGTTACTGGCCAAATAAATTACAAAACAAATTAAACATATTTTCTTTGTTATTGTATTTCTATCGGATCAATCCAGACCATCATTATTTGGAAATAATGTGGCCTTTGTTTCGGATCATTTATCCATTAAGTATATAATGACGCAGGTGGATCCTAAAACATGGTATTTAAGATGGATAATAATATTAAAATCATTTATCCAATAAATTAAGTACAATAAGGGAGTAAAAAATAAGGTGGAAAATCACCATATAAAAATTACCAACACTGCTAAAACAAAAATTATCAGCTGAACCAACTCAATGGTAGGATATCTCGAGAATAACTCTATATCATGGAATGTGATGTAAAATGGAGTTTCGATATTATAAATTACCTATCCACACCTCATGTACCATTTCACATTATCTCTTATGAAAAGAAAAATGATAACTCTAAATCTAGATTCTATATTTTGGAGGACAAATTTCGTTTGAAAATTTGGAATGAACAATTCATAAGACAGTTCCTACCAAAAATTTATGTATAATCAATATTTTAATTTTTTACAGGAACATGGTTTTAGTGGTCACTTTTTCCATAATCAATGGATATTAACGTATTGAAATATGGAATATATTTTCTAGCCTTAATTTTATATGTTCATGAGTATTGTAAGAAGTGTGAGTAGTGTCAATTGTAAGAAAATATTTCATAAGACATGGGATCGCTCAGAAATTTTTTTTTAATATTTTAAGTATATAGAATTAACTTCATGAAACCATTTCCCAATTAATTATAATATTCATACATTTTCATGATATCAAATTTTTCTCGACATGTGTAGGGTACAAGGAAACTATGACAGATAATGCTTAAATTTTATGTTATTTTGTTAGTTCAAACCAATTTAGTTGGATTAGACTACCAAGAGATGTCATCTGCAACTAAGGAACCAATATTATTATTGAATAAATAAATATATAAATAATAATAATGGGGTACACCACAAGACATATGAACTCTTCCATCCCTAAAAAAAGGTCATGATGAAATGTTTAACCTGGAGATTAAATTTATTTTGTAGGAAATGGTAAAATAAGACTAGATGGATTGGATCAAAAGGGATGAAGACACATTATGATAATACCAAAATAAATAAAAGAAACATATATGAATGATCCCCTACTGTTTAATTTATCAAAATTGTTTTTATATACTTATATAGTTGGATAACAATGCAAATTTTTATGTAAAAAAGATAAAATCATATTTGGGAATACATAAAAAGATATAATTATTTCATTAAATGATATAGATTATATACGAATATATTAATTTATAATTCATTAAAAATATATTGAAATAACTCAATTAGATCTTGAAAAAGTTATTCAATAATATAAATTCAACTACGAGACCATGTTCTACATATAATTCAATATTTAAGTAAATTCTTGGTTTGATTTACTCTTGGTGGGAATGAATCTTAATTTTTACTCATGCGTATCATTTTATTTTCATACTTATCATTAAATACAAGTAAAAGACTCATTCACTATTTATGGGAAAAGGATAAAAAAATTTCCTTGAGAATCTACCTTATAAACCAGTGGAGAAGCTCAAACTCATCAAACTCATCATCTAATTTCTTATAAAATGGTTTGGTCAATACTACAATTTTATCCCAATGTAATCCAGGGAGGTCACCTATGTTTAATTTTTTTCATTGAAATTGTTAGTTTAAGATAAAATTACCTCTCCCCTCTACACCGTTGGACATAAATGAAATAGTCCTTTCGTTTTTATGATTTCTTCTTCTAATGGACCATCATGGAAATAAGTCACCAGAAAAACCATATACAACATGTATAAGAGAGTGATGAAACTACATGATAAAAGATATTTTATTCGTACATTAATTACATTTTAACCCCAATTATTTTTATTAAAAATTATATTTTAATCTGAAAATTTCAATTACAATTTTAAACTAAAAATTACAAGTGTGTGCTTTGAATTATTAATTAACATTACTTATCTATATGAGATATGTTTCTTATAAACACTGTTATTTTATTTATTTTATTCACAAGATAATAATTTTGGTTGAAGAAATGTATTAAATTGAATTTTTATTGTGAAACATGGATATTAAATTGAAGACTCTCAGTTTTAGGGTATTGTTTGATTAATGTAAATTAAATTTCTATATTGTTTTCATTATTTAAATTTTTTATATTCATGTAAATTTATTTTTGTTATTAATATTTATTTCATTTCTGGTTGTCTAATTTAACCTACCCCATTACAGAGGTTATTTATAGTCCAAATTCATTCTATTATATCATAATAATATTTCTTAAGTGATCTTGGAACATTTCACCTATAATAATTTATATTGAAAATTGTCAATTATGTGACTATGAAAAAAATTAATATAATTAATTCATTTATATTGACATGACTTTACACATGGGACTATATTTTAAATTTATCCTTGTTCTACCAATACAAATCATGAAGGATGTTTTTATTCATGCGCCACATTTCAATCCATTTTTATATATTCCCACACAACTCATAGTATTTTTCATGACATTTTAATGATGAAATACGCATGTGAGGGATTTAATGCTGAATGAATGCACTATATTAATTAGAATAAATATTGGAGGGTGTTATTTTGGGTACTGGGAAAGGATTTGATTTATACATTATTTTCATTATTTTCTATTTTTAAAAAAATTTAAATGATGTCATGTATTGACATGGGAAAGAAAAAAACTAACCATAATTGGATTATTATTTTTATCATATGTGTTTACCAGGGGGATATGAGGTTTCTTCAAATAATTAACTTATAAATAAATTCACAAAAATTTAAATGGAAAAATAAAATAAACAAAGAAAAAATGAAAATTAAAAAACGGTTAATTCCATCTTTATGATTCAATTAGTCATTACCTTAATTTGAAATTAGGAAGTGGATATTGGATGTTTTAAGTGGATATTTCCTTAATATTTTACATTTTTATATCATCCAATATTCATTAAGAGATAATCCCCCTCTTCGAGACTCGATGATTTCAAATCAATTCTTATCAAAATTAAGCCTCATCGTCATTAGAGAATTTATTGCAAGTCCACATGATTTTATGTTAATTTTTTAATAAAAGTGGAAAAATTAATTATTTTCAAATACTATGTAAAAAATGAATGTTCTGTTGATAATATCATATCTCAAATAGAATTTTTCTAGTTGTTCATGTGGAAAAACTTAATTCAATGTTAGGTAGTTCATAACATGAACTGCTTAATAATAATAAATTAATAAACATGAATGGATTAAGGGATGTGTTCCAATATTTTGAAGATGGGAAATGAAAATACTTGGGTTAATAATATCATTATTAAATGTGATGTTAAATTGATGTTTTATGTGGAACATAAAAGTTTGGTTTTGCATTGGAAATTATTTAATTTTATTTATATTTATATTTCATAATTTTTACATGTTATTGGATTTTAACATTCAATGTTAAGATTAAATTATATAGGACAATGTGGTTCATGCGTGGGGTTATTTTTGGAACACATATTTTCATGAACATATTTAATAATTTATTAATGATTTTGAATAGTTTTAATTCAATTATACTATGACATCCACATTTTATTTAAATTGAGGAAATTTGAATCCAAGGAATTAAAATGATCTTAAATTAATATAAATATGTGTTTTTAAATGTATCAATTTACTAATGAATTTTGGTGAAATTTTTATATATGGTTTAGTATTTTTAGATAATAAATATGTCTAACTAGGATATCCCTCAACCAAAGGATCCACTAGAAACATATCCATACCATGATGGGCCGGTTACCATTGAATCCCATCATGAGATTATGACTATTGGTCAGATAGTTAAGACCATGAAGGGACCTTTAAACATATCATGTGGGAGAAGACATATATCTATCCCTTAGGTGTCTTCATGTGCTCATGTTCCTATCTGAGGAGTTGTAGGTGTTGATACCGTAATTCCATGGAATTCTGATCCATGGATTGAACATTTTGTAATAAATGGAAGAACATAATAGGAAAAAACTACAATGTTTCTTTCCATACTCATGCAACTGCACTACTCAAAAATTTCATCAAGCTACCGATTCCTCCTACCACGCTCATCTAAACCTAATTATCATCACTAAAATACTAGAACATCCATCAGAAATTAGAAAAAGTGGGGGATCTATTATGTGATTACTAAAAAAATTTGGGAACCCAATGTATCACCTTTGGAACAATTGATTACCTTAGTGAAGACCATAAAAAATAGAATAGAATACTTGCATAAGGTGTATCTCAATCCATCCATCCACTGTTATGGCCAGATGAAGGAATGAGGTTCTTCTATCATTAATGGGATGAGGTTCTTCCATCATTAGTGAGTCCACTACTGAAGGAATGAGTATTTATTATCATATTTTATAAAATCATTGATGGAAGGAGGATCTCTTGTCGTATGTTCTACTTTCTCTGATGTATTGGGGACCTACCATCACATGATATGCCACCTCACACAAATTTTAATGATATACCATCAATATTTATAAGGCCACTATGAAGGAAAGATGAATGGAGGATTCACCAAAAACTATTTCCACCAATCATTATGTCATAGGATCATGAACAGGAAATTCTACAATGATGAAGGGAGGATAATTAGCTTCCATACATGTGAGAATCTATCATTGGAAATGATTTTTACTACTATTGATGATTGTAGATTCTACTACTATATAGGAGTCTAGGGATGATGACACTGAAATGTTGCATTGTGTGCCCAATAGTCGCTAAATGTGCTGCCACCATTTCATGTAGTAGTAAAATCATTGAAAATGGAATACGTTACTATCATTTTAGATGGTATAAAATTCTAATATCATTATATTGAGATCGGTTCTACAATTTATGGTGAGATACCCTCGTAATAAAATTTTCTATACTGTCATAAACTATATTAGCTATGGGGATACTATTTTTTCCACTATCTTGGGTCTAAAAAAACCTCACGTTCTTGAACTCCCTTTTCTTCATCGAGGAGAGAGGCCATCGTGAGGATATTTGGGAAATCCTAATATCACAATGTGTTTAAAAGGATATATAATGGTCATTAGGGGAAATATGAAGAGGATATTTTTTTGACCATGGGAAATTCACTACCCCGATATCAATGGAAGATATTTAAAATATATATAGTCAAAGAAGATATTGAAATCTGTGATATTACTGGATTAAAAAAAATTCCAACAAATGAAGATATTATTATCCTTATATTTATATATAATGTGGTGTTACTTCCAATATGAAATATTAGAGAATAATCTGGGGTATTTTTTTTACTATATTTTCATTATGTTGTTATTTAGATTTCAGTTTTCTTTCTATTTTCTCCTTTAACGTCACAGTTTTTATAATAAAAGTATTCCACTATGTTTATATAAATGTGTATCTAATTATCTCCCTCTCTCACTTCATCTCATCATCCCCATTCTTCATCGGATACCTCTTTCACTTGACGATGACTGAAAAACACGATGCTTGTCCTTGACGGTTGATAGGTGTTTCCTAAATACTATTTAAATTTATAAACCTTTTATTCAATTTTTGGTGAATAATGGTTTCATGTATGGGTGTGTATATTTTCAACATTGACATTAATCATAATACCGCGTATATTCTTTGTTTAAAATTATTCCCTCCATCCCATTGATCACAATATATTTACATAATGGAGGTGAATTGTTAAATGGTTGAGACAACATATGATGGAACTGATTTAACCAACTATAGGATTATCTAATAATAATATTTAAATTTACCATGTCGGTTGTTTAATTATTATTTTTGAATTTATTTGTGATATGAAAATTATTTCTATTGTTACCTATATGTTTTTTATATTCTTGAAAAAAAAATTCAAGTTATGATTTTAATTTCAAATTGTATTCAAATTATATTTTATTTTAATAAAATAATTATCCCCATTTTGGGTAAAAATACATTTTTTTAGAATTCTATTTTATATCTTATCATGTTCTATAATGAAAACCCCATTAATATAATTTTACATAATATATTCTTCAACAATGTTTTATGAAATTATTTGTCAAGTAATTATGATTTCATGTATAAATAAACTATAAAAAAATGAAATGTTTATTATGATAAAGTCAAAAATCGTATAAGGACCAAGCCTTAAACATTACTTAATCATTACATATTTCAAGAATAAACATTGAGAATCTTTTCAGGTTTAGTGTCATAGAGAATTAGATCATAAAAAATGCATTACATTCCACATTTAAACAAAGTTGTTACATAAAAGTTAGTATTCATTTTTCCCATGAACAGAAACATATTTAAAATAAATCATGGATTATTTTTTGACACTTATTTGACACTATCATCACATCATGTATCTTTTCCTGACCTATGAAAAACATTTCAAAAGATTGGGATGAGCATAAAAATCTCACAAAGGGATATAAAAATACGGAAAGGAATCATTAATACATGTATACATAAGAATCAATGAAATCATACTTTACTCATAAAACATAAGAACTTTAACATACCTCATGAAATCATAATATTTATGAATAACTCATAGAAATAATAAGAAATAATTGTAACTTGAGTCATTCATAACATTCTTACATAGGGAGTATCCCTCATGGTTAAGTTTGGAATACCCGTCACAACATATTCCCTAAATATCTTCGGAGAAACCTTAATGTTTAACCCATTCACATTACCCAATTCATTGGAGAGAAATATCGGGCTCACCCGCAATTAGTTTATCACGGATCCACCGATCTTCATATCAATTCCCAAGAATCATAACATAATCATATCACATAAAACATGCATAATGGAAACATAACATTTCCAAATTTCAATCACAATATATCAATACAACACATTGATATAATAAAAACATTACCAAAACCATTTTCAATACCAAAATAAAAGAGAATTAAAACATGGTATTTACTCTTCATTAAAAAAATGTTCTGGCTTGTAGAGGAATCTGAAACTCAAATTATGGTCATGGCGGCGGAGAAGTCGTTGTCACCGCATACGTATGAAAAAAACATTCCATTTAGTCATTTTGTAAAAAATTCATATAAAAAATATTCCCTTTGAATAAAAGTAAAAGTAAAAGTGGTTTATACACCGTATGAAATAATGTTTTGTATAAAACAAAATATGCCTCAATGAAAGGATATTGAGACGAAGTCCATTACCTCGTGCCCGACTTGACTTGGTCGTTATTTAATATCATGAATAATAAACTTGAGTTAATTTATACTTTCATAAGAACCTTTTTCAAGTTCATTATTCCGTTTATATCACTTATTACCATGTTATGAACACTATTAAATTATTTATCTTAATAATGGTCATTTTGTCAATCATTGGTGCTTGAGTCAAACATAAACTCATTATAATTACATGTTGTTCATGTCGTAAAATATCCATTTTATATAGAATTATATTTATGATGTAAGTATCATATATATCACATATATCCAGTATATACATGCATTTACAATATTACATAACATTTAGAGGTAAGAAATAAAATGCACTGTTAATGGAGACGGTATGCAGTACGTACGCATGAACGCTACTTTCATTTCTATTTTTTATTTAATAGAATGGAATCATAATGATATAAAGGTATATTATAATTACAGTATGATATCTTATATAATAATATTAACTCCATCCTTTACACATCCCACATATGGCATTAACGAATAAAATTACTTTGAGGGGGCGGTAGTGTGCACTTCCTAAAATGTAGATATCATATTTACCCATAATGGAAACCATAAAGGTATGCCATTAATGAAAAATAAAGAATCATAAGGGAATAATAAACATATAATATATCATATATAAATATAGTGACATCTTAATGGCCACCTTTGAAGGTGTTAAAATAATATCAAACAATCATCGTTTCGTTAGGCCGTAATTCGCCATCCACAAAAACAGTATGATCTTTAACCATTAGACGGAGGTGTGCGGAAGTGTAGCTCGAATCCTTCTTATAAAAAAATCATTGTATATTGAATATACTAGTGTTTTTACAAATGAAATGAATAAAAGCAGTGTAGGTTTATGGAGATGAAAAATAAAACACAATAGCATTAGAGAAGACTTTACCTTTAAATCGGGTAACTCCTCTTGGTTTGAACCAAAAGGGTTTGTTGAAGAGATTTCTGTCTAAGTTAAGTCTTCCAGGATTAAGAGAGGGATGTGGAGAGGTAAAATGAGTAGACTTTGGCCAATCCAATGGCTTGAGAAGTTTGGGTAAAGTGGTAGAGTTGGGGACCTTTTATAATAGGGAGGAGGGGCACTCTTGGAAAGTCTAGAAATGTTACTTTATTTAAAAATGAGTTTCTAATTTTAAAGGTCCCACATTGATATATTTCTTGGATAAGGTGATAATGGTTCAAAATATACTCATACAATAGGTTTTTGATAAGTTTATGTCTTATATGTTACATTATCATTTTATTTTATTTAAATCATTCATTAATGAGACAATCGCTGCATCATCATGTTGTCATAAATAAATTAATTTATTTAATGTTTAAAATTTTTAAAAAAATACTATGGTGTAGGAAATATTTTTATCATTCCAATGAGTATTTATATTCTAAGATATAATTTACACAGAAAAAATTAATATTTTTTTACTTGGGTGATACATTATTTTGTGATATTCTCCATTCTTTAAAATTAAAAATATAAAGTGTCACTATCACACAAAAGTGATTCCATGGGGTCCCAACATTTGGAACAAGGAATCCCATGGTCGTTAATGACACAAAAAATGGAATTAGGACACATGTTGGGGTCATTTTTTATTATTATGATATTATATTTTATTTTCTGAAGCATTTTGATATTATATTATTATCCTTAACTACCCGATTACTAATTAATCACGATAAAGAAAGATAATTACTGTTGTTACTATTCATAATGTCCAAAAACAAAAGAGTCTTAATTAAATAATTTGGACCTTATGATTTCAAATATGGAATCAATTTTACCAAATTAAAAACATAGGAATTGAAATAATAAATTTAAAATATAATTCTCGTTGTCAAAACAAATAGTGGGTTTTTTTGAAATAATATCTATGAAAATTTTGGAACTTGTTTATGCCCAATTCCAATGTGAAATAAATTAAAATGACTAAAATTGGATTAAATGGTAAAAATATATTCTTATTACACTTTAAAACCAATTATAAAGATAATCTAACCATATATTTTAATTAGATGAAAAATAAGTTTTTATGTAAAATGCAGTATTTTTCACTATTCGTTAAAAAATAAACATTGTCAGAAAAATACCAAAAATTTATCCAAAGAAAATTTAAATGTCCCAATAATAAATAATAAGTTTATTTGACAAATAGATCTTATAAAATTGTCAAAATGGTGATTTAAAAAATGGTTTTCCACCAAAAGGCAGTAAAACAATCTTTTAAAAACATTAGTGTATCCCATGCTTAAGATTGGATTTATTCTCATTTTATGCCTCAAAAACACTATCTAAATCATAAGTATACATAGATATGAATATATATTTATCATTACTTACTTGGGATGTTACAAATCTATTCTGTAATTACATGGTTTTTAAATAATCTAAAGAGTTTCCATTGTTTTTCAATATTTACCATACTGGTAATTTTTTCACATCCCAAATTTGGAAATGCTTTTCATAGTTTTTTGAAGCTGTCTATAGATTAAAATGTGGTCAGGATGAACTCTATTTCATGAAAATAAATTTTTTTATATCATAAAATATTTGTATTGATGCTAAAATTAATATCTTTTGAATGCTTACACATTTTTATGTAAAATTTTATTTTATTAGGTTGATAATAATATTTTCTAAAACATTAAATGTAAATGATATTTGGGAATGAAATAAAATGAATTCTTTTTTAAGGAATCAATTTATGGAATTTTTTGTCTGAGAAGATATAGTTAGTATCCATGGGGGGTTTAGATAACATTGTGGATTATGAATTTTTTATGTAATAATAACATAATTGTTATTGTTACCATAATGTGTTTATATTATTATGGTATGTAATAGGTTCAAAAGAACCAATGCCTATTATCAGTTTTTATTTGATGGGATATTGAGGTGATTAATGATATCTTGTGAGAAGTCTTGTTAGGTTGTGTTTTATGTAACCCTTTTGTTTAATGTGATGGACAATTTCTGAAAAAAATTATTAATTTTTTTTGGATGTCACCTAAATGGTATGAGATAAAAATTAACGTTAAAATATTAATTTATATTTATATTGACGATGTTATATGGGATAAATGGTTAATTTTTATGGATTTATATGTTTGTATACATTTTGGTTATTAGTGAATTTTGGATATTAGTGAATATTTTATTCTTTTGATGTTTTATTCATTTTTATAGTATATTACCTTATTCTTATATTTTATTTAATCCTTAATATCTAATGATAGAAGGAATAACATGTAATAATTTTTACAGATTATGTTATCCTTTAGAAAATGATATTATTTCTTTACAAATGAAAATTTAATCTTGGATTCACATCATTTGGATAAAAAGATGAGATTATAGTGGAAAGTGATTAATTATGAAATTATTCATATCATATAAATATATTTACAAATTTGAATATTCTAGTGTTTTTGATAAAGAAATGTTCTTTTCAACACATAATTGAATTATTATTTTTTGGTCATTGACTATTTTATGATCATTCACTTTTTATCAATTTTATCAGCTGGTCTCCTTTATTATTTGAAAAAAAATTCCTCCTTGTGTATATTATCACATTTCACTAATTTTATCATTTTTTTAATTCTTGTTTTCTATTATTCTACATATCCATCATAATTGATTTTCCCTCATTTCAAAATGAATTTTATTAACCCTTTTTATGATGTCTTTTTCAACAAATATATTATCAATTTTCAAATACCAGATTTCCAAGAGAAAATTATAATTTCTAGGAAATAATTTATTAATTTGGTGGTGGGTTAATGTAACATCATGATATTTTAGAAAGAACACTTTTCCAAATGGATTATACAACAAGTAACAACCTTCCTAAAAACCCACAATATATTGTTTTCTAAAATTAAATTTATAACTTATCCATTGAAATAACTGATATTAAGTAGATTAACCACAATATGAAATATATAATAGGTACTTATTCAATTACAATGTGTTGATTAATTCTTATAAAATATGCACTGAATTTTTAGCATTGTCATTTTATTCCTAAAAAATTGATTTGTTCAAAAATGGTTTTTATTTTATTTTATTGTAGAAAATTATAATTCATTTCATCAAAATTTGGAAACATTATTTTATAATTATTATATCTTTTTTTAAATCCAAATTTAAATTTAAATTTATGGGAATATTTTCTTACTTTTTTGAAAAGATAAAATTTTCAATGAATAGTTATATTTAATGATTTTTGTCAAACTATAATTTAGTTTCATTGAAAAGGAAAATAATGATATTAATTTTATACTAAAATAATATAAATATACTTTATATATAAATATTATAATTAACTAAAAAGTAATGAATATTATATTTGATTTTGTCATATCAACATATTTATGGATATAAAATCATTTTTCTAAAAATAGTTTTTCACCACATTTTAGGAATTTTTGTTCAATGTAATTTATATAAATTAATGGAATTTAAATGTATGAAAATGAATAATTTTCTTGACTCATAATATCAAATTTATCTCCATTTTAATTTTTGATCTTATTTGTAGATGATAATTTTTTTTGAATAGTAAATAATATATTATTTATGAAATATGGTTTATTTTTCAGTATTAAAAATAAATAATTATTATAGGGAAATTTATGATTATTTTTTAAAATATAATATATTATAATATAATAAAAATATACTACAAAAATAAATCAAAAATTGTAAAGTTTTATTTATTTCTTCAAAAAATTGAATATATTTTTCACTAATGATACATAGCTTGAACAACACAAAAAAATCCAAATTTTCAGTCCGCCAGATAATTTTTTAGAGTTATGTAGTCTTAGATTTGATATTTTAATAAATATTTCTTATTAAGTATAAATTTTTTATATATATGAATATTAGAGTTAAATAAAAAGCGCCTTATCCAAAATCTAATGAAATTGTTGAGAAATTCTAGACAAGTCGAAATAACATATTAAATATTTTTTCATGACATAGTTGTGAGTAAATATTTTTATTGAATGAGTATAAAAATATATATTTAAAATTACTTATTTATTTTAAAGGCATTAACTAATTATTTTTATTTGTGATGAAATAATTACAATTAATTATTATGAAACACCATCACATTACTTGTGAAAGAAATAAAAAACTCTAGACAAAGATTTTAAAAACTATTAAAGTAACATTTTATGTGTGATTTACAAGTAAGACATTTTTTTAACGATTTTTGAAAAATTAGATATTTTTTAATAGTTTATATTTGAATTAAATTTTTATCATGAAGGCATTAAAGTAAAATTAAACAGATTATTCAAAAAATGACAATAAAGATATTTTATAACAATGAATATCATATTAAATAATATAAAATTCATAAAAATATAATCATTATCCATGTTAATTAGATGGAAATTATAATATCTACCATGTTTCATTTAAGTTTAACCTATAATTTTATTGTAACATTCATGACCCATACAGAGTAAATGTTTCTGATAACACTATAATCATCAAAATGGTTTTGGGGGAAAAAAATAGATACGGGTGAAATAATCACCTTAACATATCAAAATTTTAGTGGAAGGTGAGATTTGAAATAGTCATCATCATTTATTATAAATATATACAATTTTGAACTAAAATTTTAAAATTATTTTATATTTAATTAATACCTTAAATTTTTTTTAAAAGTGCCCCTCCCCTCGCATATCAAAAATAACATACTCTCCTCTCTTACTCAAACATTTTTTGCACTCTATTTCAAAAAATCGATGAAAAAATATCTCTATAAATTCATCCCTATTTCTTATATGTCATATTATCATTAAAATGAAAATCCTATATGGATTAATGTGTAAAACGATGTGGTTTTTTGAGAAGAAGTTATAATTTATAACAGGTCCATTTCAAGTCAATTTCTTTTTCCACCTCTTTCATGTCTTCATGACCCATGCTGAAGTAACAAAATAATTATATATCTTTTATTAAATTGTTATTATTAATATATTAAAACCCTTTATTATATCATTCTCTATCCTATAGTAAAATAAATCATTACTCAGGTATACGTTTCAATTACATAATCCTTTAAGTGATGTGTTTAGTTTTCGGTAATCACAATTTTAAGATATTTATTATGATGGATTTAGTTAATATATACGATATAAATGATATAATTATCATTATTTATGGATATTAAATACTACATTTTCCTACCTATAAATTAATTAAAAATGATAATGTCCTTCATGTGTATGTGTAGACTACCACTTACATGATATAACATGATCCTATTTTCATTTACATCATCAAAGGATGGTTATAAATTTTTATTTAATTTATTATAATTTTAATCATTGCGTGATTAATATTACATGATTTATACAATAGTTACCACGTTTTACCATTATCATCCTACTTAATCTATTTGATGTTTATGAACAAAATTTCAACAAATTGATGGAAAAAAATAGAACAAATTAAGTAATTATATAAAAAATTAAAATTTATGATATAAAAAGGATAAATATATTTTCATAACAAATAAGAAGTTTTTTTTGAAATTAAATACCATAATATCATTATTATTAATAATTAAAATGAGCATACATGAGAATTCAAACTCAATGTATTGTATACATTATCTTAAAAATTCATTTGAAAAGTTATAAAATTTTATTTTCCAACTGTTTTTCTCCTAAAAATATATTCATAAAATAATTTTATAATTTTTTCTATGTGGAAATAATTAATTAAAAAATAAAATTTACATCACTTTTAACATTATTTACACGTTTTTCAAAATGAATAATATTAATTTGTATGGATCATTTTATCAAAAAGGAAAACAAAATATTCTATTTTAACTAATATTTGGTCAAAATATTACTACCCAACCTTGAATGTTATTTCACATTTTCATTCAATTACATGATTCCAGGTTTTAACTAAATAAAAACACCCTTTCCGGAAATTTTGGATATTTTTAAAATTGTTTTTAAATGAAATATATATTTTTATTTCAAGTGACATTTTTCCTATGGGTAAAATGAATACATTATTGAAAACAAAATAATTTTTCTGTTGTTATTATTTTATGTTTATTGGTAATTATTTTTCATGAAATGTGATCCCGATATAGATCATGATTATGGGTGAACCTGATATTTTTATTTGATGAATTGGGTAAATAGACAAATTTAACATGTAATATTATTTTACACAGATATTATTTGTATTTACTCTATATGTTATTCCATTTTTAAGTGTTAATTTACGAGTTATAGTAAAATGAGATCCCTATATTCGTACATGGTTTTCCTTAATTTTTAATTATTTTTCATGGAAATATTTTTATTTCAAAAGTTAAACTAATGATATTTTATTTTAAAGGAATGATTATGCTCTTTTTGTGTAAAATGATATGCATTTATGAATTTTTTAAGGGTTATATTTCTAATTAATGGGACCTCCTAGATTATTAATTCTATGTTATGTTTTTTATAAAGTTTTTTAAGTTGAACTTTTAGTGGTAATGGTGATTCCTAGGTAATTAAATGATTCTTTGAGATGAAATATTATTATATTAACGGTACAGAACTATAATACCACGTTTTACCATTATCATCCTACTGAATCTATTTGATGTTTATGAACATAATGTCAACAAATTGATGGAAAAAAATAAAATAGATTAAGTAATTATATAAAAAATTAATATTTTTGATATAAAAAGGATAAATATATTTTAATAACAAAGAAAAAGTTTTTTAGAAATTAAATACCATAATATCATTATTATTAAAAATGAAAATGAGCATACATGAGAATTCATACTCAATGTATTGTATACTTTATCTTAAAAATTCATTTGAAAAGTTATAAAATTTTATTTACCAATTGTTTTTCTACTAAAAATATATTCATAAAATAATTTTATAATTTTTTCTATGTGGAAATAATTAATTAAAAAATAATTTTTACATCACTTTTAACATTATTTACACGTTTTTCAAAATGAATAATATTAATATTTAAGGAACATTTTATCAAAAAGGATAACAAAATATTCTGTTTTAACTAATAATGGGTCAAAATATTACTACCCAACCTTGAATGTTATTTCACATTTTCATTCAATTACATGATTCCATGTTTTAACTAAATAAAAACACCCATTCCGGTAATTTTGGATATTTTAAAAAAAATATTTAAATGAAATATATATTTTTATTTCAAGTGACGTTTTTCTTATGAGTGAAATGAATACATTATTGACAACAAAATAATTTATGTGTTGTTATTATTTTATGTTTATTGGACATTATTTATCATGAAATGTGATCCCGATATAGTTCATGATTATGGGTGAACCTGATATTTTTATTTGATGAATTGGGTAAATAGAAAAATTTAACATGTAATATTATTCTAAAAAGATATTATTTCTATTTACAATGTATGTTATTCCATTTTTAAGTGTTAATTTATGAGTTATAGTAAAATGACATCCATATATTCCTACATGGTTTTCCTTAATTTTTAATTACTGTTCATGGAAATATTTTTATTTCAAAAGTTAAACTAACGATATTTTATTTTAAAGGAATGATTATGCTCTTTTTGTGTAAAATGATATGCATTTATGAATTTTTTTAATGGTTATATTTCATATTAATGAGACCACCTAGTTTATTAATTCTATGTTATGATTTCTTATAATGTTTTTTAAGGTGAACTTTTAGTGGTAATGGTGATTCCTAGGTAATTAAATGATTATTTGAGATGAAATATTATTATATTAAAGGTATAGAACTATAATATTACCTCATGTTTTTGAAAAAGAACAATTATTTTCTTTTATTTAATATATGTCCATTTTTGATATTTTTTTATCATTACATGTTTTTTAAAAGCATTTCAATTGGTTTGAAAGATGTGATGGGACATTATTTATGTCAAGTAACATTTTGGGAATATGTTAAATGATAATTATACATATTATATCATAAATGAATTGAATTATTTAAAAAATGGATACTTAGTCTATGTGTCTAATTTAGAATGTGATATTTTATTTTATAATGGTAGTAAACTATTTTTATGAAACTCTAAACCTACCATTTTATTGGGAATACAGGAAAATAAAGCTAAGTATATGTATTAAATATATGGTTAATTTTGGATTTGTTTCTTTTATGATATCTCATATAATTATTAAAACGTACATTACACAAATTAATATATATATATAAGGTCTTTTTGGGTATAACTTGGTATGTCTTGTGTCGTGAAAATCTATTGGATGATAGGAATGTGATGTTCTCTACAAAAATGGTAAATGTCATATGAGGTACTCAACAACTTTGTAGGTTTATACTCAATGATTCATGAATATATGAGTAGATATATCGGATTAACATACCCCGTGTATTATTTTTATACAGTGTATTAGAAAAATGGATTAGTAGAAAATATATTAAATCATATGATACAGTATATGGGAATAGGTATAATGATACTTGTGTTTGAAGGAGATCATAATGGATCCCATTATAAATTGAGTCGAATTGTTGATTTTAGAGGGGTTTCACTATTTTTACATATTTAATTGACAAATACATTTTCATTTTCAACACTACAAAGTCCATGAAGGTTTCAATTTTTGATTGACTGAATTGGGATTGAGTTATTAAAAATAGAAATAGATTCTCAAAAATAGATCTTTAATGTGTATTCAAAAGGAGTTTTGGATAATTATTCCCATGTTATTTTATATGATGTGTCACTTTTACAATTTTATGATAAAATTATAGAGGTTTTTAGGGACGATTTATGAATGTTTTATTTGACATGATTTAAAATGTTATTGCATGTTATAAAATGTAAGATTAAATGGAACAATTTCTCTAATGATTTATCATAATATGAGAATGATGAAGATATATCCAAATGAAAACACAAAAATAATGTTTTCAATGTATATTCATAATTCAAAATATCACTATATAGTATGGTCTAAAATAGTGGCAACTATATAAAAATACATTACATTGTTTTGAGAAATCCTGATTTGTAATATAAGTAATATTGCAGCACCCTGAGATTTTATGAATTATATATTTTTTCAAATATATTAAATTGTATTTAAATTTTTTGTAACATGAAACAATGTTTTTACCCATTATTGTACACAACACTGATTTTATCAGGTGTTACACACAACACTGCGTGTATCTAGTGTTGCATGCAACATAGACATTAAATCAGACATGGCATTATATTAATTTTTTTATTTGGAATAATAGTTATCACCTAAAAAATAAAATAGTTTTTATGAATAATATTCACTATGTTATGAAAATATATGGTTTAGACATGTATATATGATGATTTCTTTTGAGGACAATTAATTTTAAATGATTTTGTTTTGAAAATAATGGAAATGATATTCTGAAAAGCCATGCAGACTGATGTGTTCTAGCTCAGTAAATTAAACAAATAACTTTTTGTGAAATATTTTGTTGAATTTTATATATTATATTTTAAATGAAATGTTTAAAATTCAATTTATGTATTTTCTATAAAATATATGAGAGTAAATTTAATTTTACTATTAACAATGATGTTTTTCAATAAATTAGATTTTCCACCTTTTTGAGCACTTATTTTAAAAATATATTTTTACACTATTAGTAAATTTAATTTTTAAAAATATAATTAATTTTTATATAATATATTCCATGTTTTTTAGGGAGATTATTTGAGAATTTTTAAAAATGACTAATTTTTATGGAATATTGTTAAATTTTGAATGTTTATTGAAAATATGCCTCTTCATTAAAAATATTTTTAATTATTAGTTGTAATTCAATTTTATTTTACATTATAATATTACCAATTCTATAACTATTAATAAAGTTTTTTAATTGAAATATATTTTATATTGTAGTTAGATATAAAAATATTTGAAACTTTTGAATGTCTTCTCTTTGACGACCTTCTTGCTCATTCCATCAATACGATCAAATTTCAAGTCAATTTTTATAATTATCTAAATTAACATAAGAAAAATGGATTCTATATTTGTAATCATTAAAATTTTTATAATCTAATATGGTCATCATAATTATTGACTAAAATTAATATTAAAACTATAAAAATAATTAACATGATTAAAGTAAAAATGTAAATAGGAAGTCATTAAACAAAGAAATTATTGGTTAAAATGAGTTTCTAAAATGTAAAAATATTATTTTATATAAATATTTACATATAAGTCTTCATAAATTCTAATATTGGGTAATTTGGATGATTTTCACATGTCAATGGATTTATAATTTTGGATTCCTTTTAGAAATTTACATGTAGTTTCCATGTGGGATCCATTACTGCATGTTAAAAGGTCCAAAACACCCTGCACTTCATCAAAACTATAATGAAACTTAGTTTGTAAAAACCCAATAAAATTCTCTCCCTTAAAACGTTATCTATTTTCTAGAGTTTCTGTTCTTCCTAAAATACCAACACTAGGGTCCTAAAGACAAATCCAAATGAGTTTCTTCTAAATAATTGTAATTTTCTTCACTAACATCCTTTATTTTATTTCAACATTTCCAACGTAAATTATGTTTTATGACATAAAATATAAAGACACCAGTATAACATATATTCTATTTTGTTATGATTTTTATGTAATAACCCAAACCACGTCAAAATTTATAAAAAGGGTTGTGAAATCGTCATTCGTATTTTTGACGGACTACCGTCTCGCAATCTAATCTTCATAACCAAAACACACATATGGATTTAGTGATGTATTTACATTTTATATATATTACTCATTATGTTATTATGATTATGGAATCATGATATCACATTTTCCTTTATACATTTCATTCTGTGGGAATATCATAACAACACTCGTGTGTACGCAAACTACTACATTGAGAATAAATGTTATTCAATCATGATTTAAATGGAAGTGTATAAGGAAGGGTATTGTAAAACCAAGTCATCATTGAAAGTACAAACACCCCTCCATAAAATGGTCATCATGTGATGGCCCACCTAGTATCACCAATTTCCCCACTAACATATGGTCTCCTCAATGGGGCCCACCCTGTTCTTAAATGGGTCATTTGACTAATTTCCACCCCTCATGGAAAAACATGTTCATTACAGTGAGAATTGTCCCCTCTCACATAGATCATAAGAATCTTCTCAGAAACTCCATCATACTGATTACTACCCCAATATAGGCATGATTAACTATGAATTCTAGTCAGATAGACACCCAAACATAATGGTTGACCTTGTTTACATGATTAACTAATTTAGTCATTTAACTGTTTATCATTCATGGGTTTTATAGTATCACCCTACTAGAGAAAAAGTCATCATTATGCACACTAAATCTCAACCCAGGCACTTCCATTTCACATAAGTCTGGTTTATCTGACTAATGAGTACCTCCATAGGACAAAAAAATTTCTTTAAATGTGTCTTTGTCCTCAATCACATACACCATAGGAAAAATTCCATTATTTGACCCATCCTCTTCTATAATCAAGGAAAATATTGCATAAAATTGGATTTCTAATAATTCAAAATGCAGAAAATAAAAGCCTTTTTAGATGAGTCATGTCACTAATTAATTTAACCATTTAACATTTTGGGCTGTTGAATATCCTCCCCCCCCCCCCTCACTTAGATAACAACCCCCTTGTTATGACCCATAGATCTCAACCTAAGAAGTGCCATGACAGAAAAGGCTAGGTTCATACCCTAATGCCAAATGTAATAATTGGTCCTCGTTGAAATAACATACACTGCAATGTATCATGGTTTTTGGGTCCTAGCATTCTAGGTAACACTAATTACCGTATAGACATGTGGTCCCCTTCATGAGGTCCACCTAGGTTCCCAAATGGATCATCTTTCTAATGGGAGTTCCCACAACCCTACACAGATTCGTTCTTTTTTTCCTTACTAAAAAACATAATGAATCTTATTACAAGGCCACCCATCCTATTCACTACCCTAGTCCAGGAACACATAAATCTAGAGTTGGAATCTTGTAGGCTCTTGATAATAATTTTTCTACATATTGGCTTGACTCGTATCATTTAGTAATTTTACTATTTATCATTATGAGGTGTTACATTATTAACAAAGTTATGTGCATAAATTAAATAATAATGACTATATTGTGGAAATACATTTTTAACAATAATTATTTTCAATCCTTTTAGAAAATGGAGACACCATTCTAGTGTACGGAAAACCTACCATATCTATGAATGATGTATCTCATTTTATATGTATATATTTTTTTGATTTCTATAAATAAATTTATAAAGAATATATGAGATATTTGTATCGTAGTTAATCATCTTAATATGGTGGAACTATAAAAAATTAAGAGTACCAAAAATAAAAATTCCAAACATATACAGAATACAGTGATGTAATTTTTCAAACGTGACATTCAAATGGAATTTTTATAAACATGTAATAAAAGGTAATAATAAATTCATATATTTTATAACAAATATAATTATTTTTTATTAATTGATGTATTATATACATATATTTATTATAAATGACCTTCGAAATTTGTACGAATCAATTCGAGACGTATGTTAAGGTATTTCCATCACACTTTTTACTTATGTGAGACACATGCCATATAAAGCACGTGTTTATATTATGTGGTGTATATAATTTCTATTAATTGATTTTTTGATTCTTTACATGAAATGTTTTATTTACATATTTTTTTAATGATATTTCAATCATGGGTTTTAAGGTTCAAAAGATACCAAATTATTAAGGAATATTTTACTCAATTTTAATTGTTTGAGAAATATGTTATGTTATGAACCTATATTATTTTTTAATATTTCGGTATTGACCCATTGAAATTTAATATCCTGAATATAAAAACCATTATGAAATTTTAGTTTCATTCATTGTTATTAATTAATTGGGAATAAAAATTCAACCTTACTAAAATTATAATATTTTTATAATATGTAATGTTGATGTTCAACACATTATATTTACAGGGTTTTTTAAAATGAACTATAACTTTCCCAATTGGATTGCCCCATAATCATTGATACCTTTAGAAACATATTTTTCCTATACAAAGGCACTAGTAAAAAACTTTCTATAAACAAGTTTTAAATATTATTATAATACATGTAAATACATAAAAACAATCATTTTTTTATCCACTTCATCACCAGATGGTTATACACCCAAGTAAAAAACCTCTCAATAAAATATCTATACCCCCACCTAAAATATACATTCGTCTTAATTTCTCATCCACATCACATTTCTCTTCTCATACTATTCATGTAATCCAGATTGACATCGCCCCTGAACAACTATCTAAAATCTTGAATTATTCCTTTGATAACATATCATTCTTGAAAATTTTGCAATATATTCAAAAAAAATTAATTATCTCGTTACCTATATTTATAGAATTCTTGTCTAAAAAATTACATAATAAAATTCAATATTATATTCCTATATATAGTAACATTATTTCAATGGGATCCTTCCAATTCACTTAGTCTGGTTCTATATCTACTCTGTCCTCTTAAGAAGAGTATAAAATCATTTGGAGGTTCTCAAATACTCTATCTAATTGAACTCTTTTTGATGGAAATTCACATTGACAAATCTTGCATCAATGGATATTAATATGATGAACCTTTTTATGACGTACATCACTCTTTTGAAAGACACTCTAATTTATCTCATATTGTTGGAAATTGCCTTCATCCTGAAAAAAACAGTGGTAGGGTTCTCAAAACATATAACAAAATTTCCTGAACATCAACTATCTATACCGGTGAACAGTAACAATGAAAAAGGTACTTCCCTCTCTATATATAGGCATCCAAGAAAATAAAAAACAGGAAAACCTATTATTCTCCCCACAAATGATAATTCAAAAAAAATACTAAATCCATATTTCATATTAGTTTCATGTTTTAGTTTTAAATGTCTTTTCAAATATTCTTTGGAATTATATAATCTTCTTGGATCTTCTAAAAAAGTAATCTATCTTTTGTTTTACAAACTACTTTCAAGAATGATCATTTGAGTAAAATATTTATTTCTTTGGTGAATATAATGATATTTCTACCATAGATACACTCTGAAGTACATTCTAATGAATATCTCATTCAAATTTTTAGTATACCATAACTTCCCAAAATCAAATCATGCATTCATTTCTCTTAAATCAGCTGAAATAAAACAAATTCAACAACTGGAAGCTAATAAATTAAATCTCCAATGATTTTATTGAAATCAAAATGGTTTACTATACCCTTGTAATTTCATCATTGGATCCCCAAAAGACACTCGTTTCCTTCAACATCTATAAAAGCATACACATGTCATAAATTTTAAAACATGTTATCATTATGATGGAACATTTTCAACTATTTCATTATTTTTATCAATCAAATATGATTATATTCTATATTTATGACTTTTTCATTTCCCATTTATTTAGCATCCGGAGACCTATTAGTGTCACCTACCCATCAGATCGATTTGTGTAAATAAATCTTCCTCACAATTAGTTTAATACAATCTTCTTTTGAATCAATGTCAAGAACTCATCCCTATGAAAATTAACTAATTTAGAAACCTGGGATGTTTGGTGTGTTGCATTAGATGAATCATTGATGCTAGTGGATTATTAGTTTGACTTCAAACCACAAAATTTTTCATCCCCCATTAATCAATACCAGATAATTTTTTTAGAGAAACTATATTTGATGTATTGGATTAATATCATTTTTTATTTACTAGTTTCCTCAACTCATTTTTCTAAATTATACATCTATCATGAATTCTACTTGATATTTATGAGACGTAAACAAAAAACAAATCATTATTCTATTTATTGTGATTTTCTATAATATATGAGACTAATGAATTTAGTTACCGATCCCTAATAATTATGGATAGTCCAACTGATAAAATTTTTACAAGACATCAAAAAACAAGTTTCCTAGAAATTAATTTCTTGATTTTAATAACTTATCACTATAATGGGTTGAATGTGATGTATCAGAGCATCTAAGCATCATTTTCCAAAAGAAATACAAAATATCAGCAACATCATGCATCTGATGTCTAGTAGATTCTAACAATCCATCAAAATCATAGTTGGATGGATTTTTTTGAATACATTTCTCATAATCTACAACATACAACATTATAAATAGTGAAAAAATTAAAATAAATAAAAATGAAAAAAATTCTTAACAATATACCCCAATTTTTTTTTCAATACCCACATCATTTAAAACTAGTCAAAAAAATCAAAAAAAATACCATATTAATATATATGTTGGGCCCAAATCATAAATTATTTTTCCATTTTCATACATCCCTTACATTTATTCTCCCCAAACATGTATTTTCCCCCACATTGAATTTCAAATTCAATGTGGCCACTCATGAATATTTTTCTCTATAACAAATTCATTAAACTCTTAGTCCAGAGTACATTAGTATAACATTATTTTGATAACATGATGTCTTCAACTACACAACTCTATGTATATGTTGTATAACCCTATTTATAAAACAAGAGTGAATAATAAAGGTGATCAATATTTTAAACCATTAATCATTACATTAATAATTTTCTATTACACCATTTAATATTTTGATATCCCGATAAATCTAAGAAAAATTGTTAAGATAATTGAAACCTCCAACAATCTCATAAAAAGTATCAGATAATTATAGTTTACAAACTAAAATTTATCAAAACACATTTCTCATAATCTCAATGATTTATTTTTAATCAATTCTAAGATACTCATACATATGATCCATAATGTCAACCACATTAATTCCATAAAATTTGGTATAAATAAAAGAATATATTTGGAATAAGGAGGAACCTCAATAGTTTCATGGATGAAATTTTAATTCTAAGGATAACCCTTAGTCTTGATTTTTTTCATCCTTTTCATTTATTTTTATTGGAGGTGTATTCTTATTTTTATTTTTCATTCTCAAATTTAGGAATTTATTTAATCTCATATATAGAATTGTCAAATGAAGTTATCAAATCATTTTCAAATTTTATAACATATATGTTACAATTAATTTATATCTTCTTTTTCATAAATTCCACCTAAATGTGTATGGTATTAAAAAATTACTGAATTTACCATCGTCCTCACATCGAATTATCCTTTTCTAAATTGTCAAATCATAATCATTTGATTTATTTTTATCAACAATGATATCATATTCACAAAACATTTTTATCCCCATTTATTCATCTCACTGTTGTTATTTTTCCATCATTCTTTACATGGCCAGTTGACCTAGAAAAAATTACTAATCATTGTTTTGTTTTTTTAATATTTTTACATTGATCATATTTCATAATGTACTGAATTTTAATTTAATTTCCACATGTATTTTTTGTGTCTTCAAAATTTCTCACATTTTGTGTTTTCTTTGATAGACCGAATTTTTTTACATAAATATGACCTTAATTTATAATCATAACCCCCTATAGATTCATAAATATATCCTAGTAGAGAAATATTATACCAAAATGATAGATATATGTGTCTGAAAATTCCAGAACTCTAATAGTGACCTCAAAATATTGATCTTTTGGACTGATAGTAGAACAAAAAATGACATTGTTGTTGTTGTTTAGTCCAAAATTGTTGATCAATTTTCTATGGGAGATAATTTAATGAATAATTACACTCCTTATTGGGGAAATATGATTTCTCAAAAAAAAGTCCAATAAAACCATCTTTTAATGATGATTAGAAGTTTATCATTCAACATCAATTTTTATCATCAAGTTGTAACTCATATTTTTTATGTCACTTTGTATTGGAAAAAAATATAATTTATGGTGTTTCTAACAACACAAAATGTTCAGCTAGATGATCTTTGGGATGAATTATCATCTTCTCATATTGAACATTATTGATCCTTTTCATCTTATTTTAAAAAAAAATTTAAAACTCTATATTTTTTAAATTCTTATCCAAACATTATTTTTCATGAGACGATTTATTTTTCTATTTCAATCTCATTAATCTTCAATTTATATGCTCTAATTAAATAGATATTTATTTCCAATTTCTTTTATGATTATAAATTTATAAATCTATAATATTAACATCATTCTTCAACATTCTTTATTCCATCATGAGTTAATTATTTTTACAACTGATTTGTCAAAATTCTCTTTGAGAATCCACTCATGTATTATTATCTCATTTAAATCATCATCAACTCTTTATGAGATAATTATATATCAAATATTATCATGGAAGTTGAATTATACATCAGATTCAACAGTTTATGAGGAATCAAACTTCATTATTCTACTCATATAGCTTTTCTTCTTTTTTATTAGGAAATATACCCTTATGTTTCGTACAAAATTCATTACGATAGTTTATATAATATACATTATAATCAAATTATCAGATATTATTCGATGGAAAATATTGAGAAAAATGTCATTTCCCTTCAAAATTTCAACATTAGTCATATGTTTTATCATCTATATTATAGTTACCTTGCATGTATTTCATGGAATAGAGGGAAACGAATTGGATTACATATTATTCTTATTCATCTATATTTGAATCATTTTTTACTATGTAAACATCATTTTCATTTCTCATTTCCCTTAAAAAATTATTGAAAACTAATTCATTATCAGTCTATTTCATGGAGATAGTTGTTTTCCTTATCTCTTATTCCAAAATTATATAAAAAGTTTCATCGGGATATAAATCATCACGATATTGGAAAGATGAATTGTTTTAGTAAAATTTATCCAAAATGCTTCTTATTATGTTTTTACTTATAGTAGAATCATAAAAATTCTCAAAAATAAAACAACTAACGATACTCAAAACCTCATTTAATCTTGTAAATTTATCTTAAATTATTTCAACTTCATTTATTTTCATATATTCAATTCTAATTATCCATTTTTATAACAAGGATTATTTTAAATTATCATTTCCATCATTACTAAATCTCAAATAATCATTCCTTTTTATTGTTTCCATCACATTATCATTTCATTATAATTTCAATGAAAATCAAACTAGAAACAATTATGCGATATACCATCACCTTATATACATATCTTTTAAATATATATCATATAAACATAATTATTTGGAGAAAATCCCATAGTTTATGCATATCAAACATATAGTGAAAGAGACAGAAGATAGGGTAACACTGTATTCCATCATATTTCATTCTTCTTTCCCTGAAAAATTGGTACAATAATATTTCTGACTAAATTTAATTTATCCATTATCAGAGATAGATTATTCAAAGCAACCTAGATCTGATTACAATTGATATTACTTATTAGATAGTCCCCCCAACATGGATTAACTTACTAACATATTTCCCAAACACAAAAGAACAAGAATCAAACCATTTTAAAACACAATAGTCTTATTTTCTATTACAGTTGGTTATACCATATAATAATCAATTTCATATCCACATACTTCTGATTGGAAATGAACCAATGAAAAAAATACAATTCAGCACCTTGATATACACTGAAAATATAATATTGTATATTTTTTTATTTCATATCCACTTTATTAAGTTCTTCTATTCATATACAAGTTATTTGGATCAACTTCAAAAGTGTAAATTTCTTCTAGAACATAAAAAATTATCTTAAAAACATTTTTTTCTTGAAAATACTTGTAGGGACCCTAAGCTTGACGTACATGGACATTACATTACTTTTGTGGAATACATAGTACATAACAAAAACACACACACAAGGATCGTAATAGTTTAGTGTCTTTGGAAGCTTGGAACGTAATCTTTTAATCGTGGTGAAAGATCTCCAATATCTCCCATAAAGATCTTCCCTTTTTTTACCTAAAACCTTTCTTTATATCCTGGGGAAAATAAAACATAAAAGGGTGAGCTCAAATGCTCAGTAAGGGTAAACAAAAGAAATATAAATCTCATCGTATACACAAGCACATAACTTTTGGAAATCTTAACCTGCAAAAGAGATCATAATTTCATAACATGGGATAAATCATGGCAATGAAATGTAATCACAATAATCATAATCTTAAAACATGAAACTTTGTTGCATTCACACATAATCATAGAGAATCATTTCTTGTTAGTCAATACTCATTTCCAAGACTATCTTTGTGGACAAAGTCCCTTTCTGAATCGAGTAACCCTCGTTTCAGTCCTGTTTCACTGAACCGGTATAACCTACCATTCCAGCCATGTCTATCTCATGAGATATAAATTCTTTACGCAATGCATTGGAGGGAGATATAGGTCCCACCCATCTCATAATGATACCATTCTTATGTGTGCCACAAAATCATAAACCATACATCATTTCATAACCCATATAATAAAAATGGGAATCTTAAACATCATGACATCATAAAACAATTCATATACGATAAAGGAATTCATAAAAATAATTCCATCATAAAATAATCAAATCAATGTAACAATAGGGATAAAAACAGAACCCTTTATTATCTTAGATGGAAAATAATTTTAATAAAACACTTGAACTCCATTTTTGAGGAAAATATCCTTTCTACTTCAAAAAAACTTTTCCTTTCTTAACATGTCATAAAATTTTAAACTAAAAGAAGTTGATTAAAAATAAACTTGAAAACTTGTAAAGGAATCTTCTTTGAAATAATGTTTTAAAAATACATTCATTCCATATAACTTAAAAAAAACTTTCTTTGTACTTTTGTCGGAAAAGTCAAAAAGTACATCGTACGAAAAACGACAAAAGATTCCTTTCATATTCTTTACTAAAAACTCACCAAAGGGTAAAATTGGATTTAAACAATTGTATGTGGATGGAAATAACATTACATATTGAGGAAACATATATGTGGATGATAAAATACACCCCAGTAAATACCAACGTATAAACAATCTCGGATAAAAATGAGATTGTGATATTTCCCTTACCTTAGGTCCGACTTGCTTTGTAAGTGTCAGAACGTCCTGTATAATGATTTAAATCATGTTATTGACTTATTCCAGAATCATATTCATTGTTATTATATCATATATGGTCCACTTATGACTTTATATTACCCGTTATTTTGTAAATTCATGTTAAAGTAGCGTTTTTTGTAAAATCGTCTCATTTGTCGTTCGTGTTTTTAACTTGTAATTATTAATATGATTACTTGGATCATGATTACTTATATCCAGAATGTAAAACATGATTTATATATAATATATATTCGGAATATATATATATATATATAATATCGATAAATGGAATGAAATACACCGCTCATGGAGACGGTAGTCCGTACGTACGCATGAACGCTGTTTTCGTTTCCTTATTGAAGTGAATGGAATTAAGTAGATGCCATACATATAAATTTACATAAATCCAGTATCATTATTATGTCATATATTTCATTAGTACTTATTATATATACTTTATATTCATGAATGGTTAATCATTGAGAATGAATCTCATCGGGTCGTGGAGACGGTAGTCCGTACGTACGCACGAGTGACGATATCGTTCCCATGTTCGTGAACTTGTGTTGAAGTATATATATACTATTTCAATATCAATATCACTTTATAATAATCATATATAGTTATTATTTACACCATTTTACCCATCCAAGTAAGGTGGTGGTGGAAAATAGATTACACCACGGCATGGAGACGGTATTCCGTACGTACGCACGCGCGGTGATTTCCTTTTTCCGTAGGATGGATAGAAGGTTAATTAGAGTTGTTTCATATTTATAATAACATATTAGTATATAAGAAATACTGATGTTATTACTTTATCATGAAACAACTAAAGAAGAATAAGTTGAAGAAGAATGAAATTGAAAAAGATCGGTAATGGATATTACCTCTTTTTGACGCCCCTTTTCTTAGCCTCCACTTAAAGAACTAAGGATGGTCTTTGAAGAAGACCAGGACCTCTAGGATGATACTAGGGAAGTGGAGAAGGTATTTTGGCAGGGGTTGGCCGTGCTTGAGTGCTCAAATTGATGTGAGGAGGTGGGGGAGGAGGTTCCCTTTTATAAGGGAGGAGAGGGGCACCTTAGGAATATCTCAAAATATTATTTTATATTAAAGTCAAAATCGGTTTATAATGGTTACAAAGGGTCTTATTTCGAAGCTAAAGTGGGGATGGGTCGAAATACTATCAACCATTAGGATTTAGACAAGTTTAGGTTATTATTTTAACCTTATCAATTAGTTTTAACTTTAAGTTAAATAATTTAACTTTTACCGTGTCTTTTTGTTTTCATACACTATATGGTTAATACACATACTATAACATGCCAAACGAACCCCAAATTGTTTATTATTAATATATATTTCCTTATCTAAGTCATTTTTCTGATCCTTATATTTTTAGGAATAAAATAACAATTAATAATATAATATTTGATTTAAAAACTATTTTGTGTCAATTTTGACACTATTTGATATATGATTTTTGTGAAAGTCATAACAGAATTATATGTTCGAACTAAGTTGATTAAATCAACACTAATATATCATAGTAACCTAGAGAATTAGTGGAATTCATAAAAAGTCTTAAATTACATTTAATTTGTTATTTATAATATCAATTATGTCAATATTTCATTAATAAGATAATTACTGCATCATATTTTTGTCATAAATAAATTAAATTATTTGATGTCTAAAAATTACAAATAAAATACCATTGTGTAGGAAATCTTTTTATCTTTATAATGAATATTTACAATCGAATTTATCTTATTTATAACCTTATATTAAAAATGTTTTAGTAAATAATCTTTGATTTTATCTCTTTTAACTCTTCTTTGAATTAAATAATAATAAATGTCCTAATCTAATCCAAGTGGACCTAAATGGTCATATTATATTCATAAGGTTGTTTTTGGTCGAATTACACTTATCCAATAGAATTAGGACATGTGTTAGGGTATTAGTAATATCATATTTACCCTTAGTTACCCTATTTACTATTAACCGTGGTAAAAAAAAGTAAAAAGTTACTATTCACCAAAAATTATTTTCATCTCATTGAACCACATTTTAGTCCTTGATATTAACCGTGTCTGTCGGATTTTCGAAATTCCATTCACAGAAGCGGTAAAATTAAGTTTTATGCAAAATTCATTTTTTAACCTACCACTTAGTGGTTTCACTATTCATCAAAAATTGAATGTTTTCAGAAAAATAGCAAAAATTAGGCCTAAGCTATATTTGATATTATGAACTCAAAAATGATTTCTATTTTATCAAATTAAAAACATATCAGTTGCATTAATTAATTTAAAAATTAAATCCCGTCGTCTAAACAAAAGGCGTGTTTTTAAGAGATAATAACTATCAAAAGACTGACACTTGTTTATAACTAGTTTAAATGTGAAATTACATCCAATGACCAAAATTGTATTGAATTGTAAAAATATATTATAAATATACTTTAAAACCACTCAAAATAATAATTTATCACTATTAATTATTTCGATTGAAAAATTTGTTTTTAATTAAAATTTAGTAATTTTCACTATTCATCAAAATATGAAAGTTATCCGAAAATCACCAAAATTTCACCCTAAGCTAATTTCGAAATTCCGAATCCAAAAATGAAGTCCATTTTGAAAAATAAAATTTAAAAAATCTCAAAAATTGGTTATTACTATTCATAACGGCTAGTTTTAATAATATTTTAATAGCATATCGTTGTTTAGCGAAACTTGGTGTTGCGTACAACACACGCTATCGTGGAAGGTCGCGATTGCGTGTAATTCAAGCCAAGTCAGATATGTGTCTTGTGAAAGATCCTTTTGGTGTAGCGTATAACACAAGACATTAATGAAATTAAAAAGAATATTTTTCATAAAATCTCGGGGTGTTACATTCTACCCCCCTTAAAATGAATTTCGCCCTCGAAATTCGTCAGGGTTATAAATGGTTAACTATTCGAATGTTTCTTTATTTGAAACCCACATCGTAAAAAGGAATACCAAAACCAATCTTTAAAAACAAAAGTATGAAACGTAATAGTTACCCAAATAAACTAATCACGGGGTTTCCACATAGGTGAAAATATGGATATGGAAGAGAAATCTAACCATCATGTTCTGATGGAGAGTGGTAGAGAACGTGGCTATGGAAAAGCTAGCAATCACAAATCCATAAATTTGTGACGATCTAAGGTACCATCTGATTAATCAGATATAAGAGCACTAGGACAACATTTTTGGTTTTCAAGATCATTTCCCTAAAGTTGATGAAATTGGAATTAGAAGAAATACTTTCGCGATTTTGGTATAGTCTCACTATTTGTCGTTCTTTGGACAATTTCTACTTCATCTATTAAATAAATTAAGTTGAATTTGTCATTCGTGATGTGTTAGCAGATCATGTGATAGAATGATGGGTCATTCCATCTGTCTCAAAAGGTTAGAAAAGTTATCAAAAAATACATAAGTCCATCTATAGTGAGATTAATGATATATGGTTCCTAAAATGAACTTATACTTCATATATCATACTGGTTAATATAATAAAACTATTTTCTACTAAACAGGGACTTCCTGTAGGCCAGTGGTAGGCGATAAAGGCCAGTCGCACTTCGGTTGTGGGTTCGATTCCCACATCCTTGTCCGACGCGATGGGCTGTCGCCCGTCCTGCAGGTTGTCCTTTTTCTAAAACTACATTACTATAACATCCCATTAATAATATAGAAAATCTTCTATCCTTAAACAATACTAACTTATGTCCAACATAATCCATTCTAGTATTTAGGCATATCCATAATACTGCAGTCCACTCTCATAATATAATGAAAATGATTACCAGATATTTAATACCATCGTTGATCTCCATATATCATAAGATATGTCTTTTTGGTCCCATTCCAAACATTTGAAGGCCTTAATCATGTATTCTCTTGAAAAAATGAATACCTATTAATCCTTAGTGAAAACATGAATGCTGTCAAAAGTTAACTCTTACCACATACCAAAATCCAAAAATTCTATATACTCAAACCATGATATAACCTTCTCCTTATATCAGTCATGAGCTCATGAATACTATCAAACATTTAATTTTCTCCTTATCCCTTCATTATGCGCATATCATCTTCATTCCAAAAATATCTGAATAACCTTTCATGGATACAGGTAGCATTAATCACACACTTTCAAAACTCAAGGAAAGACAACAATGTAACAATCCTTAGATGTCTCTTTATTCCATAGTACCATGAGATTCTTTATACAACATTACACTTGATAAACATGTAATCATTCCACTACCCTCTTAAACCATTGACTGAGCTTCAACAATTCTTTCATCTCACATATCATTTGTAGTCTCTTCATCATTATCAACATAAATACTACCCATACAACCATACTGATTCTCTTCATGAGACTTTCCCTTAGGGAATTGGTTTGCATAATTCCCGTACATTCCACATTTAAAACATTTAACCATTGTTGATGTCGTAGCAATACCATTATCCTCATCCCTAGTGTTAATTGAACCTTTTCCTTTGCACTTACTAGATTTGTGTCCTTCTTTTCCACACCCAAAGCATCTTCCAGTTCCTTTGAAACATTCTCCTTGATGCCTCTTCCCACATGATTTACATAGGGGAAATTGTACTTTCTTTCCACTATGATCATCATGAAACTCCATCTTTCTCTTATTAGCCGAGTCAGGAAACTTACCAAATTTTACTTTATTGATCATATTATGAGATTGTTGATTCGGCATAATAATGATGATTGGACTTCCAAGTCCTATTTCATTTGGTTTCTCATGAAGAACATCATTCCATTGTCCATCATATCCTCCATTATCGTGAATCATCTTGTTTCTAGCCATTTTCTAAAACCCAAAAAGAATAGTGTGAGAGGCAAAAAACATGCTAGGGAAAACAACATAATAAAAGGGGAAGTACCATTAATATCTAACATCTTAGGTTAAATTCTAAGATCGTTAGCACAATTCTAGGACTATAACCTACACGTATACTTAACCTTAGGGACATCCCTAGACATACCGTAGAAATATCTCTAGGGATCTCACTAACGTTTTCGCATCCTAGTTTCCAAAGGTTGACTAAACCTTTCCTCTGATACCAACTGTAGGGACCCGAAGCTTGACGTACATGGACATTACATTACTTTTGTGGAATACTTAGTACATAACAAAAACACACACACAAGGATCGTAATAGTTTAGTGTCTTTGGAAACTTGGAACGTAATCTTCTAATCGTGGTGAAAGATCTCCAATATCTCCCATAAAGATCTTCCCTTTTTTTACCTAAAACCTTTATTTATATCCTGGGGAAAATAAAACATAAAAGGGTGAGCTCAAATGATCAGAAAGGGTAAACAAAAGAAATATAAATCTCATCGTATACACAAGCACATAACTTTTGGAAATCTTAACCTGCAAAAGAGATCATAATTTCATATCATGGGATAAATCATGGCAATGAAATGTAATCACAATAATCATAATCTTAAAACATGAAACTTTGTGGAATTCACACATAATCATAGAGAATCATTTCTTGTTAGTCAAGACTCATTTCCAAGACTATCTTAGTGGACAAAGTCCCTTTCTGAATCGAGTAACCCTCGTTTCAGTCCTGTTTCATTGAACCGGTATAACCTACCATTCCAGCCATGTCTATCTCATGAGATATAAAATCTTTACCCAATGCATTGGAGGGAGATATAGGTCCCACCCATCTCATAATGATACCATTCTTATGTGTGCCACAAAATCATAAACCATACATCATTTCATAACCCATGTAATAAAAATGGGAATCTTAAACATCATGACATCATAAAACAATTCATATACGATAAAGGAATTCATAAAAATAATTCCATAATAACATAATCAAATCAATGTAACAATAGGGATAAAAACAGAACCCTTTATTATCTTAGATGGAAAATAATTTTAATAAAACACTTGAACTCCATTTTTGAGGAAAATATCATTTCTACTTCAAAAAAACTTTTCCTTTCTTAACAAGTCATAAAATTTTAAACTAAAAGAAGTTGATTAAAAATAAACTTGAAAACTTGTAAAGGAAGATTCTTGGAAATAATGTTTTAAAAATACATTCATGCCGTATAACTTAAAAAACATTCTTTGTACTTTTGTCGGAAAAGTCAAAAAGTACCTCGTACGAAAAACGACAAAAGATTCCTTTCATATTCTTTACTAAAAACTCACCAAAGGGGAAAATTTGATTTAAACAATTTTATGTGGATGGAAATAACATTACATATTGAGGAAACATAGATGTGGATGATAAAATGCACCCCAGTAAATACCAACGTATAAACAATCTCGGATAAAAATGAGATTGTGATATTTCCCTTACCTTAGGTCCGACTTGCTTTGTAAGTGTCCGAACCTCCTGTATAATGATTTAAATCATGTTATTGACTTATTCCAGAATCATATTCATTGTTATTATATCATATATGGTCCACTTATGACTTTATATTACCCGTTATTTTGGAAATTCATGTTAAAGTAGCGTTTTGGGTAAAATCGTCTCATTTGTCGTTCGTGTTTTTAACTTGTAATTATTAATATGATTACTTGGATCATGATTACTTATATCCAGAATGTAAAACATGATTTATATATATTATATATTCATAATATATATATATATATATATATATAATATCGATAAATGGAATGAAATACACCGTTCATGGAGACGGTAGTCCGTACGTACGCATGAACGCTGTTTTCGTTTCCTTATTGAAGTGAATGGAATTAAGTAGATGACATACATATAAATTTACATAAATCCAGTATCATTATTATGTCATATATTTCATTTGTACTTATTATATATACTTTATATTCATGAATGGTTAATCATTGAGAATGAATCTCATCGCGTCGTGGAGACGGTAGTCCGTACGTACGCACGAGCGATGATATCGTTCTCATGTTCGTGAACTTGTGTTTAAGTGTATGTATACTATTTCAGTATCAATATCACTTTATAATAATCATATATAGTTATTATTTACACCATTTTACCCATCCAATTAAGGTGGTGGTGGAAAATAGATTACACCACGGCGTGGAGACGGTATTCCGTACGTACGCACGCGTGGTGATTTCCTTTTTCCGTAGGATGGATAGAAGGTTAATTAGAGTTGTTTCATATTTATAATAACATATCAGTATATAATAAATACTGATGTTATTACTTTATCATGAAACAACTAAAGAAGAAGATGTTGAAGAAGAAAGAAATTGAAAATGATCGGTAATGGATATTACCTCTTTTTGACGCGCCTTTTCTTAGCCTCCACTTAAAGAACTATGGATGGTCTTTGAAGAAGACCAGGACCTCTAGGATGATACTAGGGAAGTGGAGAAGGTATTTTGGCAGGGGTTGACTGAGCTTGAGTGCTCAAATTGATGTGAGGTGGAGGGGAAGGAGGTGCCCTTTTATAAGGGAGAAGAGGGGCACCTTAGGAATATCTCAAAATATTATTTTATATTAAAGTCAAAATCGGTTTATAATGGTTCCAAAGGGTCTTATTTCGAATCTAAAGTGGGGATGGGTCGAAATCCTATCAACCTATAGGATTTAGACATGTTTAGGTTATTATTTTAACCTTATCAATTAGTTTTAACTTTAAGTTAAATAATTTAACTTTTACCGTGTCTTTTTGTTTTCTTACACTATATGGTTAATACACTTACTATAACATGCCAAACGAACCCAAAATTGTTTATTGTTAATATATATTTCCCTATCTAAGTCATTTGTCTGAACCTTAGATTTTTAGGAATAAAATAACAATTAATAATATAATATTTGATTTAAAAATTATTTTCTGTCAATTTTGACACTATTTGATATATGATTTTTTTGAAAGTCATAATAGAATTATATGTTCGAACCAAGTTGATTAAATCAACAATAATATATCATAGTAACCTAGAAAATTAGTGGAATTCATAAAAAGTCTTAAATTACATTTAAGTTGGTATTTATAATATCAATTATGTCAATATTTCATTAATAAGATAATTACTGCATCATAATTCTGTCATAAATAAATTAAATTATTTGATGTCTAAAAATTACAAATAAAATACCATTATGTAGGAAATTTTCTTAGCTTTCTAATGAATATTTACAATCGAATTTATCTTATGTATAACCTTATATTAAAAATGTTTTAGTAAATAAACATTGATTTTATCTCTTTTAACTCTTCTTTGAATTAAATAATAATAAATGTCCTAATCTAATCCAAGTGGACCTAAATGGTCATATTATATTCATAAGGTTGTTTTTGGTCGAATTACACTTATCCAATAGAATTAGGACATGTGTTAGGGTAATAGTAATATCATATTTACCCTTAGTTACCCTATTTACTATTAACCGTGGTAAAAAAAAGTAAAAAGTTACTATTCACCAAAAATTATTTTCATCTCATTGAACCACATTTTAGTCCTTGATATTAACCGTGTCTGTCGGATTTTAGAAATTCCATTCACAGAAGCGGTAGAATTAAGTTTTATGCAAAATTCAGTTTTCGACCTACCACTTAGTGGTTTCACTATTCATCAAAAATTGAAAGTTTTCAGAAAAATACCAAAAATTAGGCCTAAGCTATATTTGATATTATGAACTCAAAAATGATTTCTATTTTATCAAATTCAAAACATATCAGTTGCATTAATTATTTTAAAAATTAATTCCCGTCGTCTAAACAAATGGTGTGTTTTTAAGAGATAATAAAAATCAAAAGATTGACACTTGTTTATAACTGGTTTAAATGTGAAATTACATCCAATGACCAACATTGTATTGAATTGTAAAAATATATTATAAATATACTTTAAAACCACTAAAATTAATAATTTATCACTATTAATTATTTCGATTGAAAAAGTTGTTTTTAATTAAAATTTAGTAATTTTCACTATTCATCAAAATATGAAAGTTATCCGAAAATCACCAAAATTTCACCCTAAGCTAATTTCGATATTCCGAATACAAAAATGAAGTCCATTTTGAAAAATAAAATTTAAAAAATCTCAAAAATTGGTTATTACTATTCATAACGGCTAGTTTTAATAATATTTTAATAGCATATCGTTGTTTAGCGAAACTTGGTGTTGCGTACAACACACGCTATCATGGAAGGTCGCGATTGCGTGTAATTCAAGCCAGGTCAGATATGTGTGTTGTGAAAGCTCCTTTTGGTGTAGCGTATAACACAAGACATTAATGAAATTAAAAAGAATATTTTTCATAAAATCTCGGGGTGTTACAATACTGCTAGATATTCAAAAAGTATGAATATTTTCAATCACAACCATTATAGAATATTGTTCATCATATGAAACTCAGATATGGTAGGTTTCATATACCTTGTCATTTACCATCACTCATATAAGATATATCCAATTTTAGTATTATGGTTCTCCTTCTACTCATCCTAGTCTAGAAGAGTTGAATCTCACTCTAACACATAAAATTCCATATCTAATAGTACAATTTCGGATGGGACATTCCTCTGATGAATCTTGATATGATAGATCACACTCTATTGGATTTTTCTACGATGGAACTCACTCCGATAGAACTATGATCGATGAATGTCACCCTATTTGAATTGTCCTTCTACGAGAAGGGAAGTATTCATTATTATCTCAATACCTATGACAAAATTTAATGGAATCATCTTTCCATAAGGGTTAATTGTAAAAAAATATGAATGTACATCACTCCCTATTTATATGCACCCATGAATTGAAAATGAGGGAAAACCAATTCTTCTTCCGACTCAATTAAATTCATAAATATTTTAATCTAATGTTATTTTGAGAATCGTACTTGACTATTTCAACCCTTATCAAATATTCTATGGAATTCTTCAATATTCATAAATATTTTCAAAATGTCAACTTTGTATTATTTACGAAACTATTTTCTACTTTAATCCTTTGAGTGTAATATTCTTTTTTTGGTGACATTGATTGAAATTACTAACTCATATTTTGTATAATGGATTTTATGATGAAATATCATCACTTTTATTATTATATAATACCAATAAAACATTAAACTCTTCATTCTTTTCAATTGAATCAATTTAAGGAAAAAAATTCAGTAACTGGAAAAAAATTATTTATTTCCAAGATGCTTCGATCCAAATTATAATTTTTGACAACATTATTGTTATTACATAATTTCAACTTATAAAGACACCAGTTTCCTACAATATATTTTGAAACATAAACATGTATTACTACTAGAAAAACATTCTCATTATGGTAGATAATGGTTCACTATTTCATTATTCTAAAAAATGTAAGGTTATGGAGTGGATCTCACCCATTATATTTTAACAGGTATTCTTAATATGATGAAATGTCAATGTCACCTTCTCATCCGATTGATCAGTATCAACAACACTTATTCTGAATGAGATTAAAAACACTTATTTTTAATCGATTTCAATGACACTTCACAATGTTTATTAAATAAAGTGGTCCATCCAAAATTGTTTGGGAAGTCTTTGGTGCTGTATCCAATGAAACATTGATGATGATGAATTATTGATGTCCCATCAAAAACATAATGATTTCCCTAATTCATCAATACTAGAGAATATTTCTCTTTCTAACTGAAAATGAAACTAATGTATCAGTGTCATCACCTGTTTGAGTGCCTATTTCTGAAACTACTTCTACTATGTTTTAAATTAATAATGACTTGTCTATAATATTTCATAAATATTGAAGAATATTTATTAATTGTCAGATTTAATTGGTATGTTCTATAACTTCTGTTTCTGATGAATTCTAATATCATTACCCGAGACCAATGGATTGTCTGAACGATCAACATTTTTATAGGACATAAAACTACTTGTGTCTCTAAAAACATCTTCTGAATATAAAATGACTCACTCTGATAGACTATGTCTAATAAATCATAGCATTATATCATCATTTTCTAAACACTTTCAGATATTTAACAACATTATTCATCCAATTTTCTAGAGAAATTGACATTCCATCAAAATTAAAATGTGATGGACTATATCTAAAATCCACTTATCCTCAAAAATAACTTCTCAAATTCTTCATATTTATCCATTGAACATAAAAACAACCATAAAAAAATGGGTCCTAGACAATCTCATCCTTTGTGATTGATTGCAATAACAACTATCCTAAAAATAATATAATCATGTTTTAAAAACGATATCATCAATATGTATAATAATCTCAATATTCATCTATTTATTTCATTTTATTTCTCCACCTACTTTTCTTTTCTCCCTAGATCTCTTCTAAAACATTTTGAAAATAAAAATCAATGCAAATATTGATGAATATTATTACTGATTTTAAAATATTAAAATCTTTTTATGGAGAACTATAGTATCACACAAGATTCTTAACATGGATCCTCAATCTAAAAAACTATAATTCCAAATGGGAGATTCCAATGTAGAAAATACTATAGTATAAAAATTTGAACAATGTTTTCCATAAGGGAACATTCATTTAACAATTTTCCCAAACACTTTTCAGTAATCTAAAATTTGGGTTAATCTGAGAAAACATTGATTGATAACAACATCCTATGAAAATGTCCAAAAACATATAAAAAATTCAATTTAATAAACATAACATTATTAAAAAAAACCATAACATCATTACATTTTTTATGTAGAGTAATATTCTTATAGATTATCTCCCTCATGCCAACTCCATCAATTCCGTAAAATTTATTAGAAAGAAAAATGTATATTGGGAATAAGGGGGATCCAAATTAGTGTCTCAGAAGAAAAACATTGAGAGAGGATCCTCCAAGAATCTTGAATTTTTATTCTTTTTTGTTGTTTTTCATTGGATGTGTTCTATTATTTTAGTTTAGACTATTGAGATTTACTAATTCATTTATTCTTATCTACAAAATCATTAGATGATATAGTAAAAAAATTATCTGTTGTAAAATAATTTTTACAACTAGATTGTAACATATTATTCATACTTTCCTCTTGATCTAGAATGTAAGTCATAAAACATCTATTTTAATAACCATATTTCTCACATATAATACACCTTTTAAAATTCATTAATTGAAAATATATTTATATCATTTGGTCTACATTGATCTCACATTTAGAAACCATTTTCTTCTCCTTTTCATTTTATCAACATTTTTTTTTCTAACTTTCTAGCTATGTCAACATGATTGGAAAACAATTAAAAATTCTTTCATTCCATGTACAATAATTTGATTTTGTTAAGAAGTATCAGAGTAATCAAATTTTATTTGATTTCCACTATTATTTTTTCATTCTTCAAAAATTTTCAACTTCTAAATTTATTTTTCAGGATCAACATATTTTTTAGAAAATTTGATCATTATTCCTCATCATAGCCCCTGAAATTAAAAACTATTTCCTAATATATATTTTTTATACCAACCTAAATATGATATTTTTGAAAATAATTCAACACCAATAGTGTCATATGAATCATAATATTTATAAATGATAGTAAAATATCTCATAAATTTATTGTTATTATTTCCTCACAAATCATCGAGGAATTTATTAGGGAGATATATTACTAAATTACTCCTCTCTTTAACAGTGTAATATGTTCAATAACAAATCTACTTATATATATATATATATTAACCTTCATTAGATTTTTCACATTTCAAAAAAAATTGAATTTGTGAAGGTTTCCTTTCATTCTTATCCCATATTGTGCTGTAATAATCATTTATTTTGTTTCTTACAACTATTCTTCCTTCTTATCTGAATGATATATCCGTATATTTATCGTATTCTTGGATACAATTATCTTCATATTTTATTTCTTACATTATTTAAAGGGTCGTTTTTATAATGCGATGATTCTTATCCCTAGATGATTTTTCATAATAAAATTTCAGTTTTAATTCAAGATTAGTAAATTTCATTTTTTTGATCCCCAATCAAATATGTATTTATTTCCCATTACTTCTCCGATATCATTTTTGAATATTTATATTTGTAACATCATTATTAAACTCTCTTATTTCCTTCTTGAGTTAAGTATTCTATTCAATTCATTTTTTACAAATTCCCTACGAGAATCTAATCGATTTTTTTTATCACATTATAATCATCATCACTACTTTATGAAAAACATATATTTTCATCGTTATTGAAGAAGATGACTTGAGGATTAGACTCATCACTTGATGAGGAATCATCGTTCCATATTAATCTCAGAAATATTTTCTTCTTCATATTATAATGAAATCCATCCTTATGATTCATATAAGTTTTTAATGATATTTTTTATCATCTTCTTCATAATTATACTCTTTTATATTAATATTTTGAAATCATTATTCATAATTTCCATTACATTAGCAATTCCATCATTTGAGAGGATATTTACATTCTCCCTTCCATATACTCTAATAGTATTTATTGGAAATGATGTTAATGATTTTATTGAAATATTGGTCTTCTCTATCTTCAACATCGTCTAAATCATTTGATTATTATTCATGTATTCATCAATATTCTCTCCCTTTAATGATGTTTTTGAGGACATTTCATTCTCATTTTTCTCATGAAAAAATAATTTTTTCATCATCTTATTGGGATATGATTATTCTCAATTTCAAAAATAGAAATATCATCCAAATCATCTATAGATAACGTTTTGACATCCAATATATCTTTAACGTCACTCATTAGTTACATAAAAATATTATAATAATCCATATTCTCCCCAAAACTTATTATTCTATTCACAACCACATTTTTATCTTGTAAAGTAATCATTAATGTTTTCTTCATCTAATTTCATATAATCAAATATAATCCTATGGATTTGTAACATGGATTTTATAGCTTTCACATTTCCTTCAGAGCTACTTAATTACTTATCCCATATTTCTAGAGCTATATGAAACCCCATTATCCTTACTTAATCATTTTTAGTAAGATCCATCAATATGGAATTTTGAGATTTTTCTAGAAACATATATACATTTATTCTCAGTATCTGTTATAGAAACATCATTAATAGGAGGAAATCCAATTTTTTCAACATTTATAACTTCATTTAAATGATATAGATGATATGGTGACACCCTATTCTCCCGACATTGACAGTTTTTCCATCATAAATTGGAACATCCCAATATCTCACAAAATTGAAATTCTTTATTCATAGATAAGTCTTTATCAATGTATCCTAGCTCTAATACATATTAAATATCCCAAATATTATTGAGACCAATGAGTGGGAGATGGATGTAGAAATACTAATAACTTTTTCTTTTCTATGAATTTTTTAACATATTCGTTTGAAAATATTCTTAACCTCTAAAAACTGGATAGTTACAATCCACTCATATATAAGTCACATCCTCACATTTCTTTTTAAACATGTAAAAATAAATATCATCAAATTATATTTACATGGTTTATAAAAACATTCTACTCTATTCCATGTGGGATAGTCCCACCAACATGGATTCATTTACTATCATCATTCACGAATATAAAGTCACACATATCAAATAATTCTACATCCAAATATAATTATTTTGATAACTTTGGTTATACCCTAAACTATACTTTTTTATACACATCTTTCCATTTTGGTTATACAACACTGAAAAAAATCATATACAACAACCGGTTATGCCCCCATATACAATCTTTTATCTTCTTCTTTTTAATCCACTTTGGAGTGTTCATCACTTACACAACAAGAAATCAGGATCAAAATCACATTTGAAGAAACAATGATACATATGGATTATTCATATTATATAAAACTGAAATATTAATTTCCTTCATTCGTTTTTACAACAACATATTTTTTTTCTAAAAAATACAAATCTAATTTGTCAGTTTCATAAACCATCTGATGTCCCAGTTTCTGAAACTCATTCTACTAACTTCTGCGTGTATCATTAATTATTCATGATATTTGAGAAACATCAATGAATAGTAATGTATTTTTAGATTTGTTTTGGATGTTTAACAACGTTTGAGACCATTGGATTCCAATATCAATCCCTGAAACTGATAGATGGTTCAATTGATCAATATTTTTATATTAATTTAAAAATCCATTATTATGGAAATATTTTGATGATTTTAATAACTTCTTACTCTAATGGAATTAACCAATGTATTGGAGCATGTGATCATCATTTTCAAAACACAATCAGATACTCATTAACATTATGAATATGACTTCGGCAGCTTTATATATTCCCACAAAATCCAAATTTTATTGAATGTCTTCTAATACAAATTATTTTTATTAACAAAATCAAAATTAATACATATTGATATACTGACATTGATTAAAAACAAATAACATCATATTAATAATATAATTTTATATAAAATGTTATTTTTTCAAGCATTACATTTATAGTATTTCCCACTATCCAAAACTCCCAATTATTTAATGTTTCCCTTACATCTTAGAAAAGTTATTTTCCGAGATTTTTTTTCTTTAATATTTTATATAATTTACAATTCTAGATAAATTATCTCAATATGAAAAGTATTTTGAAATCGTTTTATGTTTTAAAAAATTATTTTCAAAGTCGATAGGATATTTTCCTCATGGGATGTTTTAAATTTTTTCTAAAGATTCCATCACGTGTTTTCAAGATTGTTTTCAAAGAATATTATTTCAAAAAAAATGATGAAATTTTATTATTTAATTTTATTTTTCAAATGAATTTTAGGTTATTCAAGAAATGTTCCATTAGATTCTTCTTTGAAAATTATTTTCCAACTATGATGACATTATTTAATGTGACTTTTTCTTTAATATGGATAAGAACCACGAATTACATTCTTAATCATTCATTGAATAGTTTAGGATGAGAATATTTTTATGAAACCCATTTCTATTCATTGGGATATACTCTAATAAAATTATTACGAAACCAAATTATTTTTCGATGGTTTATGCTATGATGAGATGATGAAAAGATCATTAAGCCTCTATTATTTCCATCAGGTGTTGATATGATGAAATGTTTATTAATACAATTTTATTTCATGGGTTTTTATTAGATGATTTATTATGATATTAAGTCACATATTTGTTTTATTTTAATTATTTGGTAGTTGGTAATTTTAACTCCCTCAAATGAATTGGGTAATGATTTATATCTCATGAGATAGATTTGAGTGGATCGGGTAGTGAACCTAGATTAGTATGGGTATGTTTCTGTTATCATGGTCATGGGAGTGGATCCTAACCACGATGATGGTTTGGAGAGTGAACCCATTCCACTATGATATCTTTTAAAGTGAGATTTAAATGCTATGTAAATGATTTTAAATTCAGATTTTTATGAAAAATACCATACCTTATGCCAATGTTCTGATATTATTGATCACGTTCATTTATTTACATTATGATTTATTTCATATGAACATCGAATATATATTCCATGTATCAAGATTATGATATTAGATATTAAGGATGTGGATATTGAATTTTAAACTCCTATTCTCATACCCTTATGCTCAGGTGATACTTAAGATTCATTGATATCTCACACTATTTACCTTACGTTTAATTTTATCTAACCCTTTCTTATGTTTCCTTTCCAAAGGTTGTGAAGAAATATTTTACATAGAGTATGTTTATGAATATTACTAAATGGAAATGTTATTATGGGAAATGATTAATATCCATCATAAAATTAAATTATCGTGTACCTATTATAAAAAGTAAGTAAACTATTATGGTCCACATGTGTGTTTTTGTGTAATGTATTGAATATTCATCTCAAATGATGTAATATCAATTTGTAGAATGTATGGGTCTCTATTGTTTCTATTAAAAGATACGTTTAGATTACCGTTTGAATATAATATGAGAAGTGTTTTTCTATTTTCCCAATTTACATGTCTAAGGATATGTCTATGGATGAATAAAAGTAATTGAAATTTCATAGATTTTTGGTATTGTATATATTGAGTGGTTTCCATGATATTATAACATTTTATGGATTCTATAAATAGATTTGGATATATCATAGTGATACCTAGTGTTAATAACTCCATAAATTGTATATTGAGACAGAGTTTATAATCACCCGGTTCAAAATGATTGGCATTGCTACACAACTTGTTTGACAAACCGGTAGGATATGCTTTGAAAATTCAGAAACACTTTAAACATAATCACAAAGGAGTTAAATAATGGACATGAGTGACCAAGGTTATGTCTAAGGTGTTATAGATTATAAATAAGGTGTTTTGATTTAAAAAACAAATCATATATTTTTAATTTTTATGTGGTTTTCATCTATGATTATTGTTTCTCACATTATGATTTTTTGTTTAGTCAATGGTTAGAACCAGAAGGAATTATGTTATTATTAATTATGATGGAAATTTTATGTACAAAATAAACCAAACAGAATCATTATTAGAGAAAAATTTCATGTTATTATTTCTAATCACCTGTCACAATATATGATTATCAACATGAACTCTAGTGAGATTTTTAAAGAGCCATATATGTGTAATATTAACTTTAATGAATATTTATGTGGTAATAGATAAAGAGGAAAAAATATATAGCTTTCTACATATCTTGATGGTGGTAAGATTCTCGTAGAGGTATATATAAAATAAAGGGGAAGATTTTATCTATGTGAAAATAAGGTCACTGAATATCATATTATAAAGGTGTTTAATAACTTATGTATGGGGAAGCTAGGATTCACTAACTAAATGACATGACCATGAGTTAACTATTATACAATGGAAGAACATATTTCATGGAAATAAATAATGACGAAGGATTGAATTATCTATGTGTTGGGACTCAGTACATGTAATGCCCTATATTTTTAGTGAGCTATGTTTTCATTTCAATTCATTCACATATGATTTATTTTACACCTTTGGAATGGACCTAGGTGACGATTAACATATTCAAGTATGTTTTCCATTTGATAGAAGTAGTAGGTGTGATGGAGGATGACTTAATGAAAAGTACATGAGGTATACTAAATACACATTATGTATTTATAATACATGATGTGTATTTAGTATATAGTGTGTATTGTTTTGGATAGACTCCTTGAAAATCATGTGCTAGGTATTCCTAGGGGAACACGACCTGGGATTATAGGTTGTTCAATGAATTTATATTCAATTTATATTCCCGAATAATTTTTAAAAAAAATTGTAGAAAAAATTTTATTTTTAAGAAGGGTTTCTCTTTCTCTCCCTCAGATATGGTAGTGTGCGAGACCCCCACAGATGGTTGAGCTATGGTTCATCATATCTCCTTCGTCTACCCTCTATTATCATCGCAACCAAGTGTATATGAATCCACTTAGTGAGTCTTATACATTTATCTATTACTTTACTGTTATCTCTTCATGTATCATGTTATATATTATTGTGTGCTTATTTTCCCTAATTTTAAGGATTTTGTTCCAATTTGGTGTTTTCTACAATTTCTTCTCAAATAAAAGGACATCAACAGACATGTTATTTTCCATGAACCTACGGTATGTTGTATATCTTTATTACACATGTTTAGTCAATTTCTATAAGATGATTTGTTGTGTCATTCACCATACCTTTATAGTAACATATATTAATTGGTAAACAAATTATTTGGAATCTTTTTTATGCTATTAGGAATATAGTGGTCGTAAAATGAACCCATGGTTAATTGCCTTGACCTATTCCATTCAAATGGTTATGGTTTACCCTGTATAGGCTAACAATGATTTTTTAAAAATTATTAAACACCTCTTGTTGGTTGATAAACTTATAATAAAATATTTAATTTGAATAATTGGGTTAAATAATAATTTATTTACCATGAGTTGGGCCCTTTGATTTTACCTATATTTAATCCCAATTCTTGATGTTTAATTTATAATCATTGTTCCCATACCATGTTCTATGTATTTAATTTATTTTCATATTTCCCAATGTTCATGACATGTTCTCTTGTGCTTATTATTATAAACAATTCATATTATCATATGAAATATTCAATAAATTCATTCCTCGAATAAAATTTATTGCATATAATGTTTAAAATTTTGTATTAAAATTTAATACTGATGATATGTGATCTGGGTTGTTATGCTTAACTTGCTTAGGGGTCGTGGGAGAACATATGTCTTAATAGAAGGAGTTTGTTGATGGGCATGTCGTGCTTTGAATATGGATATTTTTAACACATCAGGATTCACCCACGGCTTTATTTGGATGGGATCTCATGTGGAATTGTTTTAACCATGAGTGAAACTATTTCACTACAAAAGCAACAAAAAATGGTATTGTTGTAATAATTTTTATATGATTCCTTGAGTGACACTCGGTCCCCTATGTGAGATAAATGGAATTTGATATGTAGTAATTCTTACACCATGTTGAGTGTGATATGAGAGGAACCTTTTTGGGTTTCTTCACACATGATCTTTGGTATTGGGTATTAAAATGCTCATAAACTATCCCATGGGACTCTTTTATGGATCACCATGGAAGGGATTAAGATGACACACTATATTTTATGGTTAATTCATGGTTTTTACATGATGATTTTTACTAAATTGTCTGCATGACAAATTTATGTCCTACGGACACACCGACACGAAATATCCCACTCATACAATCATTCCACATTGGATGAATTATTTATTGTGACATGTGTGGATAATTTATATTTTGTACATGTTTATTGATTCTGACATTTTACTTAGGGAGAAGAACGTCTTATTAGTTTGGAATCCATTGATCAACTGAGATTGAAGTATTTATTTATTTATTTATATCTTTGTAATTCTTATTATAGCCACACTATTCAATTTATATTTTCTCTACATGATTTATCTAGACACCGTTGATGGTGTCCTATTATTTATATCTCACAAACTAAATGTTCCACCTTTGGGGCCCAATCATGATTCCAGATTGAAGGAATACATTAATGGATGATGAAACCTTCTAATTCTTGATTACATATTCTTTGATAGATTTTGGAGCAAGGGACCAATCAAATTCTTGTAATGTTAGTAGTATCACATTTTTTTCCTTTATTATTTTTTGTATCTTGTGTTATATTCCAATATCCCATGTTCCCCATGTACACACAATTATATTGAAATATCTTTATTATCATTTTTATATATTGTTTGTTCAGCTTCCACCTATTTTTTATTTACACGGTGTGATTTAATATTATTATTCAGTTGCTCTCTACTTCATATTTATAATTATGTGGTGGTGGGATATTAGTTCTGCTGTTATAGTATATGATTCCAATGTTTCTAATTTCATATATACAGTTGTTCTATGCTATGATATATTAGGAAATAATCTTCCTAGAAACACCCTAGGCCCACACTACTAGTCGATAGCCTTTGCCATATTATGTGGTGCACTTGAGGACTTGCAGCCCATAGTCCAGGGGAATCTCTTTCTTGATCTGGGGCAGGACACAACAATGTGGTATCATAACAATGTTATTCCTCATTAAAATATTGATTGGTTATCAGACTATAGACATTGATGTATTGGAATTTTTTAATGATCCTGTCCATGGTAGTAGCTAAACCTTGTATAATGAAATCTCAAATTTTCCTTGGATGGATATATATTGTTATTGGTTTCATTGTTACATTTTTTTGGATTTCACCTTTGGGTGGCACACTTGTTCTGTGCTTTTATTATTATTTATTTCATTGAGATAGTATTTATACTACCATTAGCCTAATTATATGAGGGAATATTGAAGAATTCATCATACTATGAACTATAAGACAAAAATATCATGCATCATGCCATTCCATATATAACATTCAGCAATCATCTCCATTTATTTCATGTTTTTGTTGTGTTTTCTTTGATAATTGTGTATTTAATTTTTCAAACATTTATATTAATAACATAATAGGTTATTTTAATGTTACATCATCAATCTAAATGGGGTTTCCCCTCATAGATTGATGTTGTAACCTTAATTATAAAATTGTGCCACATTGGTCGATTTAATTGATGAATTTGAGGGTTAATTTAAATAGAAATTACATAGAAAAATTTAAATTGTTGTTCATTTAATCCAGTCATTATTCTAGATCATTTAAAACTTGATACTTGATATACAATCCATATCATAGTTAACTAGTATTCCAATTACAATTTATAAATATAATGTGCATTTGAAAATTTTTAATTGGTAACATAATTAAATGAATTGAGTTAACTAAGAATAAATAAATAAGTATAAATAAATAAGAATAAATTTTAATAAATTAAATACTTAAAATGAAATTGTACCACTAGATGAAAATTCAAATGAAAAGTAAATGTGGTTTTCCCACTTACCTCACATTTTAATCTCCAAATACTGGAACCACTGCTGTTGTATTAGACATTTATCCTAACAGAAACCTTGTAGTAGTTTCTATGTTGTGTCTCCTATGATTTTCCACTAACTCACTAATATTATAAAAACATGGCCCTAAGAGTAGGATCATAGTAGTAACATATTCATAGGAAGGACATTCCCAGGTTCCTTCCATTATCTATTTTCGCCTCTTTCATAAATATTTTGTATGGGGTGCACATGGAGATTTCAAGGTTATTTCAGTAAGAAATCATCACATTATATTCCAAAAGACTGGTGATGAAAATATTTTGGAGGGGGGCCTACACCAGACATAGAACATCATGTATTTATACCTCAGGAACCTGTAGTTTATCTTCCACTAGTCACTGAAACTCAGTTCCATGAATGTTTATTCTAGTTTATCATTATAGTAAAAGGTTCTCCGGAACAAGACCCTTATATGGAAGAGATGACTAGGGAGTTTCAGCAGCAGCATCCAGCAACCTTTTCGGGGGATGATGGACCACATGATATTGAGAATATGCTAAAATCCATGGTGTCGATGTTTTATCATATTTATATTCCTCTAGTGTTGGTAGTCAATATTGTTACCTAAATACCACATGAATCCTATATTCATTGGTGGGATGTCCTATCTCATGCTGAGTAGCATCAGGGTATGGCCTGGTCATAAATCTTTATTGCCTTCTATGACACTTATTTTGGAAAACACTAAGACAAGACTATTAAAGGGTGTCTATAAATCTTCAGCGGGGAACTATGACTGTGTTTTAGTATTCTTCTAACTACAATGAGAGTCAATTTATTTTTATCTGACTCTTACTAGTGATGAGTTGATGACTCAGATACTATTTTAGAATGAACTTTTTTACACTTTCTGATCATAGTTGAATATCTTATTGTTGTCTATGATTCCAGATATAGTGAACTATACCCACTATATTGAAGATAAACTCATGAAAGATGTAAATATGATATTGGGAAGTATCGGTTCGATGCAAGGAAACATGTATTCTAGTAGTAGGAATCACCATTTTGAGGGTGTATTTGGGGGAAATACCTACCAGATGGAATACAGTAATAGTTATGTGGCGGGTCATAAAAATGGAAGGATATTCTATTATAATCATTATTTCATAAAGAAACTAATCGATTATCACTCATGGGGAAGGATATGTCACCTTCAACTCTTCTGCCAATCATATTCACCCACATCTAGTGAGAGGGGATCATTACTGAAACCGCATTCTTGTACTTGATTACCGACAAAACATTATGCTGGGATTTAGTCTTATAGTAGACAATATGGCCATTTTAGGGGTCACATTTGAGAATTTTTGGCCTTAATGGATTAGAATCAGTATAGTGGACATACCCAGTCTAGTCGAGCAGAATCTTAGGGCCGTTGTTCAGGCCATATCGAAGATGTGGATCTTATTCCTAAGGAGAAGAGTATGGGACCATCTATAATACGAGGAACTATTTCAGAAGCCTCTATATTTTTTTCATTCCTTTTTGATACAACTGGTTCATAATCCATCATATATACTGTAATTATGGGATTTCTATGCATAATAGTAAAGTATTCTAGTGATGTGAGGAGACTTGAAACACTAATACTAGTTATATCATTGGGTATATTATATAATAATGAGTTTCCCCTTGAGATAAATATGTACCATTACTTATGGAGTTTCATAGTCATCATGATAATAGGACTCGACGTCATTATTAGTATAGACTATATTGTTCCATACCATGCCCTTGTTGATTTATATCTCTTTTTTGTGTCATTCACATCACCCGATGGAAGCAATTATCATCATAATGGGGACTGGGATAGTTGAGATGGACATGAGCGTATCAGGATGGGTAAAGTGAATTATCAATTGGTGAGTATCTTTATGATTGATTATGGAATGTAGCTTGTGGAATTACCTACCATTGTGGATCATTTCTGGTATGTATTCCCTAATGACTTCTCTTTATTAGCTATTGGGAATTTCGTTGATTTCCCTATCAACCAACTTCTAGGTGTATTACCATTTTCCATTCCTCCCTATAGTAGGCAACATACTAATCTTCACAGTCTAAAAAAGCACTATGAGGATATAGATGAAAAAGGTTTCATACTACCTATAACATTGAATTTGTGTTCAACGTTTTTCATTGTGAAGGTAGATTGTATGATAATTTTTTTCATTTATTGCCTCCGATTAAACAAACATATAGTGTAGACCCATAATCTACTTCGTCGAATATAAAAACTCTTCAACCTTCTTAGAGGGGAGACTATTTTATCAAACATTGATTTGAGGTCTGTCTATAATAAGGTGTGTGTGAGTCCATTAGAAATATCATGTATATTGTTCTAGAGGATGTACAACTTTAATGAGTACAATGTTATGTTGTTAGGACTTACGAAGGTGTCAAAATATTCTTTGGATAAGATGAATCAGGTTTTCCACCCATTTTTGGATTCATTTTTTGTAGTCCATCAAGATGAAATTTTAATCTATTCTCACACCAGACCAGACTAGTTCATATATATTGATATTTTTTTGGAATAAACATATAGATAATAAAATATATTATAAACATATAAAATTTCACTTCTGGTTCAGTATGGTTCACTTCATGGGTCATATCATTTTAGAGTTACACATACTATTTTCCAAGTGAAGGTGAATGTTTTCGTTTCATGGGAACAGACCAGTAATCTATAAGAGATAAACAATTTCATAGGGAAGGTTAGATATTATCAGTGATTAAATTATGATTTATCCCAATTAGTTTTTCTTTTAATATTCTATATTGATATGGCAGTTAAATTCGTCTTTTTCGATGCTTATGAGATAGCCTTTTAGGAGGGGAAGTGAACATCAACATAAGAACTGATCAATATTAATCCTGAGCTGGGCATAGGTTGTTCTATTTACTGTGTTTCTTCAAAAATTGGGTTGGGGTATTCATAATAATGAGTGATTGGGTTTTAGCACATACAACCCTCATGTTACGAACTCACGTGATGAACTAACCATATCACGACCTCGAGTTAGTAGTCGTGGTTCATGCCTTTCTCTTTAGGCTGCATTAAATATTGGGAGTGTCGTTCACTGTTTAAACAAGTCAAAAAGTCTCAAATATATATCCACATAGAGATAAATGAATTTAAGGTATCATTTTTGGGTGAAATACTGATATCCATTCAATTATGGGATTACTTATCTAACTATAAAGGGTAATTTAGTGGCCAATACCTTGAGCCAAAAGTCTCAGAAACAGGTAGTGAAGTAGGAAAATAGTGGTCGGAATTTGATGTATTTGTTTTATGAGATTCTCTAGTGGATTAGGATCAACAAATGAATCATATTTTTGTAGATCCAATAGGGATATTGATCCTTCATGAATGGTTGTAGAAGTAAAAAAGGTAACTAGTTCTCGGCATTCTGTAGTTGAAAGGTGGAGCACATAGGGAAAAAATATGCAATCTACCTCTTCAAACATGGCCACCAATATTTATGACAATTTTCAGGGATAACTACCATGAAATAATGATGGGAAGTGTCCCATAAAGAAATCAGGATTACTAATTGTGCCTATATATCATCTCATTAGACTAAACATTACTAAATGAATTGGAGTGCTATATAATTCCGAGCGCACCTGTCACATCCATTTCATTCACATGGTCATGTGTTCCAAAAATATCATAATACATGGAATCATTTATCATCAAATTTTTTCCTTGATAATAGAGTTTGAAATACATAAAATATCTCCCCAATCAATATGTATAAGTTAGTAAATGTTGAATACCATGATATGAAATGGGTATGGGTATTCAAAAACAATTATTTGGCTTGGAAAATCATAATGCAATTTCAGTAGTATAACAAAGTCACATAAAAATTCATAAAAGGGGTTGTTGTGAGAGAAATTGGTCTCTCTTTATATTTTTTTGAAAATGGACATAAATATAGTCATGGAAAAAATATATCCTAATAATAGGAATTGGAAATATAAGTCATAATATAATGAAGGATCATCAATAATGATGAGAACAAAAATACACCATACTAAATTTCTGTGATATATTATATTTAATAAAATTATGTTGTAACAATATTTAAATAAAAAATATATTTATTTCAAAAAAAATTAATTAATTGTAAAAAATCGCTTAATTGAATTTGAATATAAAAAAAATAACATTTTTTTTGTTTTATCAGAATATAATTTATATCAAACTTATAACATTGTCATTTATAAATTAAAAATATAAGAAATAATTTTAATAATAATTTCAATATAATTATTCATAATATTTGGCTTATGATTGTTTTTTGAGTTTTTTTCAAATTATTTTTATCTATAATGTATCTTGTTTTCTTTTAAAAGGGTAACAAATATTTACTGTAGTTACTATTCATATTCCACAAAAATGAAGTTGAAAATATTAATTAATATTAATTAGGATGATTCCAAATATGGAATTAATTTAATCTCATTTTTATTCTCATGTGTATAAAAATTTAATTTTCTAAACCACAAAAAAGAATGATGGAATTTGGTTTTCTGAAAAATACATTTTTTAATGGAAATAATGATTTTATTTTAACTATTAAATTTATAACAATCATTATATGAATTTGAAATAACAATTATTTATATATTATATAAAAATATCATTTAGATAATTTTTCATTTGGGTTTTTATTGATTATTTTGATGAATCATTTTGAATTTTAATAAGTTTTTCGAAAAAAGCATATATTATCCTAAAAAGAATCTCATAAAAAATATTAGAATAAATTTGATTTAAATATAATTAGTTGAATAAAATATTATAATAGAATAGTAATTTTAACATGAAATATTATTAATATTATAATTTTAATTTTATGTTAATTAAATTATCATAATAAATGATTAGTTTACATAAAAATAGTATTTTTCACTATTCACTAAAAAATCTAAAAATTTTAAAAAGACCAAATTATCATTGTAAGATAATTTTTATATGATGAGATAAAAAATGGAATTTTTTATAAAAAATATTTCATTTTTTCAGGAAATTTTTTTTAATATTTTTTAAAAAAATAAAAAAAAATATTTCTTATGAAAGTATAATTTGAATAATAGAATGGAATTAAAAACATTGATTTATTATTTAATAATAATTCATCAAGTTATTTATGAAATATATATATATATATATCATAATTTAGTTATTTATACTAATATCCTAAATTTTAATGGAATTTTTAAAAATGTCAAATTTAAGAAAATATTGTCTGTTTGGGTGTAATGTTATTTATTGTACATGCTGTAACGACCCAAAATTTCATTAATGGAAAATCCCTCTTGATCCAGTTAAATGTTTCTTTATGTTTTTATAAGATGTCAACTTCTTTAGTTTAACGTTAAGATTTGTGACCGTTACTTTTATAGCCGTTGAACAGTGATCATCTGGGTAGTTTAAATATAAGGATTTAACGAACCAATTTTTCTACTCAGACAAAGGAAGCGATGGCCTCATCCAGTAGAATTGCCCCTTACGAAGCCCATTTGTCGGAGCTCGGTAAAGAGGTGGCGTCTTTGGGCTTTGCCCTTGACCAAGCCCAAGCTGAGCTTCATCAAGTCAAGCTCGAACGTGATCGTCTACGGGAAAAATGGAAGTTGATAGAGATTACCACTCGAGCGATGTTATCCGAGCAGCCCCAAGAGTCTGTCACCATCGCGCACCTTACCCTTAGGTCTTATGCGGCTATTTTAAGGGGTTATGTAACAAATAAGTAGAACCATGTTCATGTACATTATTTTTTTTATATATAATAATGAATATAATTTCTAGTCATTTTTGATACATTGTAATTAGTTTTTAAAGTACAAATGGTGTTTTTAGTTATTATTTAATTAAGAATTATATTTTATTAAATTAGAGGATTTTTGAATTAAATAATATTTTAATAAAATATTATTATTAATATTAAATTAATTGTCATTAAATATAAATGATCTTATAATTTTATGAATGCAATTAAAATGTTTATTAAGGTTTGAAAGCCATTTCTGTCAAAACCCGTGAATTTCTTTATAAATGTCGGTTTTTATTTTAAAAGTGAAAATTCACATATTTAGAAAATTATTTAGATAAAATAAATATTATTTTTGGAATCAGGACGTCGAAATTATCCAACGGTGAATTTTTCATAATTTTCTGAGACAGTCCAATTTTTGGGTAAAAATTAAATACCTTTTAAATATATAATGTGTTTTATGACATCATAATGACCCAATGGTGATGTAATAAAATACCATAATCCTTAGGTTCGGCCAATATATGTTTTATCATTAAAATAATGAGGTTTTGGGTTTGTTTGACTCACTTTTCAAAGCATTAATGGAGCCCTCAAGACTTATTCAACACTTTGCCTTTTTAAATTAATTTCCATGGGAGTGTGACTCACCTCCACATAAGCAACCCTAATTTTTTAATAAGTTCGGACCTTGGCCTTGTAAAATATTGTTTTCCTCTCTCCTTTTCCAGAAACCATGGGCAAATACCATGGGATGGTTTGTGGTTTGGATTATTTTAATATAAGGGGTCCCAAACCTAAATAATAAAGAATTCTCTCACCTTTCCTATATAAACCCACCCAAGCTCCCACTTCCTCCTCACCCAAATCCCTTGAAGTTCGTCCAACCTCTGCCCTACTCTCTCTAGAATCCTCTCAAGGTGCCCCAAGCTCCCAAGAAGCCTCTCACAAGCCTCTCTCTAGCCTTTGGAAGCACACTTCCAAGTAAGGGTTTTTCTTCTTTTCTCATTTTTGTCAATTTTCTTTAAGTTGTATTGCCCTTTTAATTTCAATTATGAATGTTGGGGTATGGTTTCGCACCTCTCCCATACTGCCCTCTTATTGTTTGAATGATGGGAGACCCCTTTCTCTCTCATTAAATGCCTCCCATGTACACCCGTTACTATGCCGAAATTCCGAAAGGAACCTTTTTCTCCTCTTCTATATTCAAGCAATACTTTTGTATCATGAATCTAAATTCCTTTTCAATTGTTGGGACATGTATCTATATGACCTTCTTACTGTCCATTACATGTAAATATGATGAGGAACCCCTTTCTCTCTCATCAGCTTTTTTTTATGAATTCTTATGTCACGCCGTTACGCTGCCGAAATCACACCGATTTTTTTTAAGCTATTATCATTGTGTAGTGAATACCATGCCCATTTCTCCATCAAGGGTATTCACCTTTATGCACGTTTACTTATTGATTGTAAAGTTTCATGTATGAATTCCACATTCCTTTATCGTGGAATAAATGATTATGTTTTATGAATCCATGTTTTATGATCCATGTGGCACACTTATGCATGAAATGAAATGTTTAAGAAGGGTGCGCCCTGATAGCGCTCCAATGCATTGGGTAAAGTATAGTATCATGATACGTCATGTGCAATGAGTGTTGACTCATGCTAATTCAAGTGCAACGAGGGTTTACTCGTGCTACAAGTGCAATGAGGGTTTACTCATGCTCCATGTGCAATGAGCCTGGCTCATGCTAATTCAATGTTAAGTGTTGTTGCCACATTTCCATGCTATGATTATCATGCTTTATCATGCCTTTATGTTCATGTTTCTCTTATGCTCTATTGATATGCCTATTGCCTAACATGTATTTTACTCCTCATGTTATTCATTGTGTACTCCCTTACTGGGCTTTATAGCTCACCCTTTTCTTATGCATGTCCCCAGGTTATCCCATGCAATGCTAAGTACGAAGGAATGTAGTGGTCATGTAAAGGAAGTTTTCAATAAAGATGTTGTATTTCAAGTTTAAAGTTTTTATGTAATGATCCTAAGCCCCAAAGACACTAAACCTCTCGAACTTCTTTGTTGGATCAAGTGAAGTTTTATGTAATGAAGCATGTTTAAGTTGTAATAAAAACCAGGGTTGTCATAGTTGGTATCAGAGGATAGGTTTAGTTATTTTTGGGATTAGGAAACCCTAGTAAGACCTTAGATACAAGACTAAGAATAATAAAAACTCCCCTAAGTTTTGGTAAGTACTAAGTAAGTGGTTTATCAAACAAATACATCCCTGTCTGGATACGAGCAGGTAGAGGCGGCTCTGGCACAGATGTATCCTAGGGGTAAAACCCGAAAACACCGCTTTGAGCTAGACTCGAACGGGAACTGGTGCACGACAACGGGCCTTGCTGCACTCTTGGTTACGACACTCCCGGGGGATATGTTTTGATAAATTCACAATCTTAGTATGAACCCTTATTAAGGGAAAAATGCCCCTAAGAATATATGTTAGAAGGAAGATCATGAAAAGCCTGGATTGAATGCTATAGACTCATGAGTTAAAGAGATTAAAGTTTATTTATAAGTCATCAACTTTTGTCTTTGGATTACCCTTTATGTGTTACCCCTAACTTTCCTTTTATTCCAGCCAATGGCCGGTAATAGGAGAACTCGGGCTAACAACCATTGTGAAGATCAGTGCGATGATTGTACTAATGAGATGCCCAATCCGATGGGAGCGGGAATCGCGAACTTTGTCACGCTTCTCTCTCAGCTAACTCAAGTTTTGAATAGAAACACTGGTCAAGAGGAACGTTCAACCCCCCCTAAGAAAGAAAAAGTCGCTATTGAAAGCTTCATGAGACAAAGGCCTCCTACGTTTAGTGGATCATCCGATCCCACGATTGCTGAACAATGGATCAACTCCATTGAAAAGATATTCTCCATCCTCCAATGCTCTGAAAAAGAGAAAGTCCTCCTGGCGACTTATCGTATGGAGGGTGAAGCTGATCAATGGTGGACATTGATAAAAAATACGAAGCCTGAGGAGGAGATCGAGGCTTTGGAATGGAAGGTATTCCGGAAGATGTTTTTCGATAAATATTTTCCACGCACCCTCCGTCTTAAGATGGAAAGGGACTTCCTTTCTCTCAAGCAGAAAGATGAGGAATCTGTGGGAGCGTACGAGGCAAACTTCACAAGGCTTGCACGATACGCTTCCGGCTTTGTCGTTACCCCCGAATGCAAGGTTGACCGCTTCTTTGGTGGGCTGAAGCCTATCTTGCGGAAAGCATTAGCGATCCGTGACTTCGACAGCTATGAGGAAATTGTCCGATGTGCCCTTAAGGTTGAAATGGAGATCGGAGAATCATAGGGGTATCATGGGGACAAGAAGCGGAAGGTGGACTTCAATGCTGGTGGTCCGATGGATAAATCCAACGGCGCTAAGAAATTCCAGCACCCCACTTGCCAAAAGTGTGGAAAGAAGCACCCTGGAAATTGCCTTAGGGGGACAAGAAAATGCTTCAAGTGTGGAAGAGAAGGGCACCTAGCTGTTAACTGTCAGCAAGAAGGACCCGCGGCTGCGACGGAGGGGAGGAACGCTCTGTTCGAACCTCAACGCGTTGTTCAATGCTTCAAATGCAAAGAACCGGGTCATTTTGCGAATCAGTGCCCTAATCCAAGGGTTATCGGAGGCAATCAACAACCTCCAAGACAGCAAGGAAGAGATTTTGCCATCACTTCTGCCGAAGTGAACCCCGACAACGAAGTGGTGACAGGTACGCTAGTTATTCATTCAAGAATAGCGAACGTACTTTTTGATTCAGGTTCTACGCATTCTTTTATATCTCAAAAGTTTAGTAGAACAATCCCTGCACCACCACAAATCCTGGAAGTAAAGATGTCAGTGAGTACGGAAAATGGGGCAATCATTGCATACCATGAGTATAAGTCCTCCCCTGTTATAATCTGTGGATTGAATTTCCCAGCGAACCTCGTCATACTCCCTTTGGTGGAATTTGATGCAATTCTTGGCATGGATTGGCTTTCCTTATATAGAGCCAACATAAATTGTCGGGAGAGGGAAATCACACTCCATATGGAGAATCGACCCCCGATTATTTACAAGTGTCAGGAGGAAGATGAATCTCCTTTAGCTCCATCATCTCAAGCATGGATATTACTGCCTTATGAGCACGCATATCTGGCTCAGATGATTGAGTCCAAGGAAGAAACCACCCTTGAAGAAATGCCTATTGTGAGGGAATTCGCTGAAGTATTTCCCGAGGAACTTCCTGGTCTTCCTCCTAGAAGAGATGTTGAGTTCTCAATTGAACTTATACCTGGGGCGCTACCAATATCCAAGACTCCATATAGAATGGCTGTGGTTGAGCTTGAAGAACTGAAGAAAACAACTACAGGAGAATCTGGATAAAGGGTTTATACGCCCAAGTGCATCACCATGGGGTGCACCAGTCCTCTTCGTCAAGAAGAAGGATGGGTCAATGCGGCTTTGCATCGATTATCGTGAACTTAACAAAATCACGATAAAGAACAAGTATCCTCTCCCAAGAATCGATGACATGTTTGATCAGCTGCGTGGAGCACAATACTTCTCCAAGGTCGACTTGCGGTCGGGATATTATCAAGTAAGGGTGAAGAAGGAAGATATCCCCAAGACTGCTTTTCGTACAAGGTACGGGCACTATGAATTCATAGTAATGCCTTTTGGACTCACCAATGCTCCAGCAATATTCATGGACTTGATGAATAGAGTCTTTAGAGATTACCTAGATAAATTTGTGGTAGTCTTTATAGATGATATTCTAATATACTCCAAAACCAAGGAGGACCATGAGGAGCATTTAAGAACTGTACTGGAGACTTTGCGCAAGGAGAAGCTCTATGCCAAGTACAGCAAGTGTGAGTTCTGGTTGAAGGAGGTCTCATTCTTGGGCCATATCATCACAAGCAATGGGATATCTGTGGACCCCTCCAAAACAGATGCAATTGAGGGATGGCCGAGGCCAACATCGGTAACTGATATCCGTAGCTTCTTGGGGTTAGCTGGATATTATCGACGATTTGTGAGAAACTTCTCACGATTGTCCAACCCTCTTACCAAGCTACACTACTAAAAATAAGACAATTAGAGACCGCCATTGGCGGTCGCTAAAGGTCTGTAGCGGCCGCGCAGCGACCGCCATTGGCGGTCGCTGTTGCCCCGTCGCTAGAGGGCTTTAGCGACCGCCAATGGCGGTCGCTATAGAAGGCCGTCAGATCGGCCTTCAGCGACCGCTTGGCGGTCGCTGAAGGCCCCCTGCCGGGCACCCTATAGCGACCGCCAATGGCGGTCGCTATAGTGGGCCGGCATGGCACCCTATAGCGACCGCCTATGGCGGTCGCTATTCAAAAAAAAAAAATTTTTTAAAAATTTTTTTATTGAATTCAATATAAATATATATATATTTTTATGTAAAAATATTCATATATATACTATTAAATACAATATTTTAAATATATATATATATATATATATATATTATATATTTGAAATGTTTTAATATATATTTAATACATATATAATATCAAATCATTGTGTTATAATAATTTAAATATTCTCTATATAATATATTTTAAATATTATATATATATAATATATTTTAAATATTATATATATATAATATATTTCAGGTCGTTCGGAGCACGTTTGCTCCGAATCGGACCGCCGCACGCCGTTTTGTTTCCGGCCGCCGCGGTCACACGGCACCTCCGAATGAGGTGCCGTCTGGCCGACCATTTCACAATTCACGCCCCGGATGTTGTCGTCCGGTTTCGTGGCATTCGGAGGTCGTTCGGGTGGTTTTGACCCCCCAACGCGCCATTTCAGCGCGCGCCGCGCTGCTGAAAACGGCACAATCGGACGTGCCGCGCGAACCGCACGTCCGATGGACGTGCGGCCTCCTCCTGCATCTCAGGAATAATATTTCTATCGTTCCCGTGCGGTTTCAGGTCGTTCGGAGCACGTTTGCTCCGAATCGGACCGCCGCACGCCGTTTTGGTGTTTAATGGCGCCGGAAACGCGTTTCCGGCCGCCGCGGTCACACGGCACCTCCGAATGAGGTTCCGTCTGGCTGACCATTTCACAATTCACGCACCGGATGTTGTCGTACGGTTTCGTGGCATTCGGAGGTTGTTCGGGTGGTTTTGACCCCCCAACGCGCCATTTCAGCGCGCGCCGCGCTGCTGAAAACGGCACAATCGGACGTGCCGCGCGAACCGCACGTCCGATGGACGTGCGGCCTCCTCCTGCATCTCAGGAATAATATTTCTATCGTTCCCGTGCGGTTTCAGGTCATTCGGAGCACGTTTGCTCCGAATCGGACCGCCGCACGCCGTTTTGGTGTTTAATGGCGCCGGAAACGCGTTTCCGGCCGCCGCGGTCACACGGCACCTCCGAATGAGGTGCCGTCTGGCCGACCATTTCACAATTCACGCCCCGGATGCTGTCGTACGGTTTCGTGGCATTCGGAGGTCGTTCGGGTGGTTTTGACCCCCCAACGCGCCATTTCAGCGCGCGCCGCGCTGCTGAAAACGGCACAATCGGACGTGCCGCGCGAACCGCACGTCCGATGGACGTGCGGCCTCCTCCTGCATCTCAGGAATAATATTTCTATCGTTCCCGTGCGGTTTCAGGTCGTTCGGAACACGTTTGCTCCGAATCGGACTGCCGCACGCCGTTTTGGTGTTTAATGGCGCCGGAAACGCGTTTCCGGCCGCCACGGTCACACGGCACCTCCGAATGAGGTGCCGTCTGGCCGACCATTTCACAATTCACGCCCCGGATGTTCCCGTGCGGTTTCAGGTCGTTCGGAGCACGTTTGCTCCGAATCGGACCGCCGCACGCCGTTTTGGTGTTTAATGGCGCCGGAAACGCGTTTCCGGCCGCCGCGGTCACACGGCACCTCCGAATGAGGTGCCGTCTGTACGGGGGTGGCGGGGGGCTGTACGGGGGTGGCGGGGGGCTGTACGGGGGTGGCGGGGGGCTGTACGGGGGTGGCGGGGGGCTGTACGGGGGTGGCGGGGGGCTGTACGGGGGTGGCGGGGGGCTGTACGGGGGTGCGGGGGGCTGTACGGGGGTGGCGGGGGGCTGTACGAGGGTGGCGGGGGGCTGTACGGGGGTGGCGGGGGGCTGTACGGGGGTGGCGGGGGGCTGTACGGGGGTGGCGGGGGGCTGTACGGGGGTGGCGGGGGGCTGTACGGGGGTGGCGGGGGGCTGTACGGGGGTGCGGGGGGCTGTACGGGGGTGGCGGGGGGCTGTACGGGGGTGCGGGGGGCTGTACGGGGGTGCGGGGGGCTGTACGGGGGTGGCGGGGGGCTGTACGGGGGTGGCGGGGGGCTGTACGGGGGTGGCGGGGGGCTGTACGGGGGTGGCGGGGGGCTGTACGGGGGTGGCGGGGGGCTGTACGGGGGTGGCGGGGGGCTGTACGGGGGTGGCGGGGGGCTGTACGGGGGTGGCGGGGGGGTGTACGGGGGTGCGGGGGGCTGTACGGGGGTGCAAAGGCCATCCCATTGATTACAAAAGTGAAAAATAAAAGTGATAATATCTAATTAATACATATTTCTTTTATCGATACCATACAGAAATTTATAAAAAATATATTAATAATACATAATCTATAAAATATTTAAAAGACCACCATGGATGGTAATAATGCATTACTTAAATGAATAAATACAGTACATCAATGTCAACCCTACCAGTAAAAACAAAAAACATATCTCGTGAATATATGGTGCGTCACGTGTTGCCATCACTGCTACCTCCTTCTGGTGGGCCAGGTGCCTACAACAAATAAACATTATAAATATTTTAATAACAAAAATAATTTAAATTAAATAAATAAATACAGTATATACCTGCGTCGTATGATCCCCTGTACCATCAGCTCGACGCACATATTCCCGCAGTGCTCTAACCTCAGCTGTCAATTGCGCATTTGTCTCCTCGGAAGCGCGCAGCCGTGCCTCAAAATCTGACATCTGCTGTGTCATATGAGCAACAGCAGGACCGACAACCGCAGCGCGTGACACTACAGAACGAGGAATCCCTGCTCCATAGGTCAAACTATAGCCATGCCCGTCCCGACCAATAATGCGATGAAAGATCTCATCCCGTCGCATGGGAAGCTGTCGCTGGTCCTCTGGCAGCTGTTCTAACTCAGCTTCAAATTGATCCTGTGAAATATTTAAATATATATATGTTAATATATAGATTTATGTAATTATTGGTAAGTACAGACACTTACTATCAATGCTGCAACCTCTGGATCATTGCGATCACGAGTCCTTATCCACACCGACATTTTATCAGTTGCTGCACCTTGCCCTCGCAACTGTATATTAAAAGAATATAAACACAAAACCATATTAATTAATAAATTAAAAAATGAATAATATATACCTCATGTCGGATCTGAGACACGTGACGAGTCCCGAGCCTGTGAGCTGGTCCCTGCAACGCTCGATTCTCCGAATGGCGTGTTGACACCTCCTACATTCAATTCATTCAAATTTCAAACAAATCACATATTCTTGAAAATATATATACAGAAAAATAATTAATATACTAACCGCAACACCCTCAGTAGACCAATATGCAACCAAGTCACGCCACTGAGCTGGGAGGACACCTCTCGGGACCTTTTCCAAAATGTCAAGGGCACCCACATTTGGTATCCAGTGGTCCCTCTTCACTTTGCCTTTATAATCTTTCCACAGCTTACGGCATTTGCTCATACACACCGGCCGAAACTCTTCAGGGCATACTTTCAAATTTTGCTATAATGAAAATAATCAAACATATTAGTATTATTTATAAATAGAAAATAAAGTAAAATTATTTTCTTACCTGAACCTCCCTCCATAGACGATCTAATGTGTCCTGAGGGATAGAAGCCCAATCACGCGTGGTCAATGGAAATCGATGTGGGTCACGTATGATATGACCCAGCTGACGAATAAATGCCGGGGCATTCGGTCCCACGGGATGAAATACCTCATCAAATGAAACATCTGTCGTCGTGTCGGAATTCCATGATAATATGCCACGACCAGGGCCTCTCCTGCGAGAGGAAGAAGCAGCCGAGTGTGATCCTGTTGAAAACAATTTTATATATAAATTGAAAAATGCTATATATATATATATATATGTCAATTACATAAAAAATATAGACAATGACATTCAAACATACCTCGACCCTGAGACGTAGATGCCTCAGATGGATGATGTGGATTTTCTGCCTCTTCCCCTGACATGTCTGCAGTCATACAAAATATCAGTAATGAGTCCAAAGTGTTTAAAAGATAAATTGGATTGTTCTTAATAAATCAAACTTGTACAACTGTTAATCAAACAAAAAATGGATTGAATAATTAGTTGTGAATGAATTTTAAAAAATCAGAAAGTTAATCAACCTAAATATTTATGACTGATTGAGCTACAAACCTGAAAGGGAGGGGAGCCGAAGGCTGTGCTGCGAGGGAGAGGAGGCAGCGAAGGGGAGCCGGAGCCAAAGGCGGTGCGGCAAGGGAGGGGACGGGCGGCGGCGGCAGCGGGGAGCTGGAGGAGAGGAGGCGGTGAGGGGACGGGGGACGCGCAGCGAGGGGGGGGTGTCCGGGGTCGGAGGGGGCCTTCCGAGGTGCGGGGAGGGGTGTCTGGGGTGTCGGGGGCCTGTCAGGGGTGCGGGCAGGGGTGTTCGGGGTGCGGGGGTGTCCGGGGTGCGGGGGAGGGGGGGCTGTCTGGGGTGCAGGGGGGCTGTCGGGGGTGCGGGGTGGGGTGTCCGGGGTGCGGGGGGCCTGTCCGGGGTGCGGGGGGGTTGTCCGGGTTCGGAGGGGGGGTGTCCGAGTGCGGGGGGGGGGGGGGGGGGGGGGGCTGTCCGGGGTGCGGGGGGGCTGTCCGGGTTCGGAGGGGGGTGTCCGAGTGCAGGGGGGGGCTGTCCGGGGTGCGGGGAGGCGTCCGGGGTGCGGGGGGCGGTCCGGAGTGCGCGGGGGGGTGCTGTCCGGGGTGCGGGGAGGCGTCCGGGGTGCGGGGGGCGGTCCGGAGTGCGCGGGGGGGTGCTGTCCGGGGTGCGGGGAGGCGTCCGGGGTGCGGGGGGCGGTCCGGAGTGCGCGGGGGGGGTGTTGTCCGCGGTGCGGGGAGGCGTCCGGGGTGCGGGGGGCGGTCCGGAGTGCGCGCCGGGGGCTGTCCGGGGTGCGGGTGCCGTCCGGGGTGGGGGGGAGGGCCGAGAGGCCGGAGGGCGGCGGCCGGAGGCCGGAGGGCGGCGGCCGGAGGCCCGAGGGCGGCGGCCGGAGGCCCGAGGGCGGAGGGCGGCGGCCGGAGGGCGGATGGCAGGCGGCGGGGGAGGCCAGGCGGCCGGGGAGGGCGTGCGGCGGGGGAGGGCGGGCGGCGGGGGAGGCCGGGCGGCGGGGGAGGCCGGGCGGCGGGGGAGGCCGGGCGGCGGGGGAGGCCGGGCGGCGGGGGAGGCCGGGCGGCGGGGGAGGCCGGGCGGCGGGGGAGGCCGGGCGGCGGGGGAGGGGAGGGCGGCGCGAGGGAGGGCGGCGAGGGAGGGTTAGGGCGAGGGATCGAGGGAGAGGAGAGTGCGCGGGGGGGGGGGGGGGGGGCGCAGAAACCCCCCGAAATTTTTTATTCAGCTTAGCGACCGCCATTGGCGGTCGCTAATGCTGACCTATAGCGACCGCCAATGGCGGTCGCCCGAGTCTGGGGGGCTCCAATGCCCCCTTTTCTAGTAGTGCTAACTCGAAAGGGAGTAAAGTTTGCTTGGAGTGATGAATGCGAATAAAGCTTCAAGGAGTTGAAAAGGAGGCTTATCACTACACCTGTGCTCACTTTACCCACAAGTGGGGAGCTTTTTGTGGTATTCAGTGATGCTTCGAAGAAGGGCTTAGGATGTGTGCTGATGCAGAATGATAAAGTGATATCCTATGCCTCAAGACAGTTGAAAATCCATGAGCGAAACTATCCAACGCATGATCTGGAGTTGGCGGCGGTGATCTTTGCCTTGAAAATCTGGCGGCATTATCTCTATGGAGAGAAATGTGAGATATATACTGACCACAAGAGTCTTAAATATATATTCACACAGAAAGAGCTTAATATGCGCCAGAGAAGATGGATAGAGCTCATAAAGGATTATGACTGTTCAATACATTACCACCCTGGGAAGGCGAACAAGGTGGCGGATGCCCTAAGTAGAAAGGATCCAGCAATTCTATCAATGATGAGAATTGAGAAGGATCCAATCTTATTAGACTTGATGAAGATGGATGTGGGAATCATAAAGAAGGGAACATCATCAATCCTTTCACAAATGATTGCTCAACCATCTCTTTTGGAAAGGTTAAAGGATGCTCAAAAGGATGATGCGAGAATCCAAGAAAAAGTGGAAGCTATCAAAAAGGTAAAATCCTCAGAGTTTAATGTTAATGAAGAAGGAATTGTGCGGTTTGGGAAAAGACTATGTGTCCCATCAAGTTCGGAGCTGAAGAAGGAACTTTTGGATGATGCACATAGTTCAAATTTCTCTATTCACCCAGGGATCACAAAGATGTATCGAGATCTCCGAGAAAACTTTTGGTGGGATAATATGAAGAAGGAGATCGCCGAATATACATCAAAGTGCCTGGTGTGTCAGCAAGTGAAGGCAGAGAGGCAGAAGTCTAAGGGGATGATGCAACCATTGCCCATACCAGAATGGAAATGGGAGAACATCACCATGGACTTCGTCACTGGACTTCCAAGGACATCCAAAAGCAACAATGCAATCTGGGTTATTGTGGATCGTCTTACAAAGACTGCACACTTCATTGCTATTCGAGAGGATTTCTCTTTGGATCAACTGGCACGGATATATATCAGGGAAGTGGTACGGTTGCATGGAGTACCACTATCTATTGTGTCTGACCGAGATCCAAGATTTACCTCTAAGTTTTGGAAGAGTCTTCAACATGCTCTGAATACTGAACTGAACTTCAGTACGGCCTATCATCCTCAAACTGATGGCCAATCCGAGCGGACTATCCAAACACTTGAGGATATGTTGAGAGCGTGCTCAATGGACTTTAAAGGAGGATGGGATCAACATCTTCCTCTAGTTGAGTTCTCTTATAATAATAGTTTCCACTCGAGCATCCAAATGGCACCATATGAAGCCCTATATGGGAAAAGGTGCAGAACACCGGCATGTTGGGATGAGGTCGGTGAACGTAAGCTGCTTGGACCAGAAATGGTCGAAGAAATGGTGGAGAAGGTGAAAACCATTCAGCAGCATATCAAGGCAGCCCAAAGTCGACAGAAGAGTTATGCAGATAATCGTCGACGAGACCTTGAGTTTAAAGTCGGAGACATGGTGTTTTTACGCATATCTACGTGGAAGAAGGTCATGAGGTTTGGGAAGAAAGGGAAGTTAAGTCCAAGGTACATCGGCCCCTTCGAGATTCTTGATCGTGTTGGGGCTGTGGCCTATCGACTAGCACTTCCACCTACTATGGCCAAGGTGCATGATGTCTTCCATGTATCCCTCTTAAGGAAGTACATACCAGACCCTTCACATGTACTCTCTTCCGAGGTGGTACAATTAGAAGACGATCTTTCTTATGAGGAGCAACCAGTGAAGATCTTAGATCGTAGAGAAAAAGTTCTACGATATAAGACAATGCCCCTCGTCAAGGTGTTGTGGAGAAACCACAAGTTTGAAGAAGCAACTTGGGAGTCGGAGGATATGATGAAGCTAAGTTACCCACATTTGTTTTAGTGTGGGAAAAGGAAAATTTCGAGGGCGAAATTTCTTAAGGGGGGAATGTTGTAACGACCCAAAATTTCATTAATGGAAAATCCCTCTTGATCCAGTTAAATGTTTCTTTATATTTTTATAAGATGTCAACTTCTTTAGTTTAACGTTACGATTTGTGACCGTTACTTTTATAGCCGTTGAACAGTGATCATCTGGGTAGTTTAAATATAAGGATTTAACGAACCAATTTTTCTACTCAGACAAAGGAAGCGATGGCCTCATCCAGTAGAATTGCCCTTTACGAAGCCCATTTGTCGGAGCTCGGTAAATAGGTGGCGTCTTTGGGCTTTGCCCTTGACCAAGCCCAAGCTGAGCTTCATCAAGTCAAGCTCGAACGTGATCGTCTACGGGAAAAATGGAAGTTGATAGAGATTACCACTCGAGCGATGTTATCCGAGCAGCCCCAAGAGTCTGTCACCATCGCGCACCTTACCCTTAGGTCTTATGCGGCTATTTTAAGGGGTTATGTAACAAATAAGTAGAACCATGTTCATGTACATTATTTTTTTTATATATAATAATGAATATAATTTCTAGTCATTTTTGATACATTGTAATTAGTTTTTAAAGTACAAATGGTGTTTTTAGTTATTATTTAATTAAGAATTATATTTTATTAAATTAGAGGATTTTTGAATTAAATAATATTTTAATAAAATATTATTATTAATATTAAATTAATTGTCATTAAATATAAATGATCTTATAATTTTATGAATGCAATTAAAATGTTTATTAAGGTTTGAAAGCCATTTCTGTCAAAACCCGTGAATTTCTTTATAAATGTCGGTTTTTATTTTAAAAGTGAAAATTCACATATTTAGAAAATTATTTAGATAAAATAAATATTATTTTTGGAATCAGGACGTCGAAATTATCCAACGGTGAATTTTTCATAATTTTCTGAGACAGTCCAATTTTTGGGTAAAAATTAAATACCTTTTAAATATATAATGTGTTTTATGACATCATAATGACCAAATGGTGATGTAATAAAATACCATAATCCTTAGGTTCGGCCAATATATGTTTTATCATTAAAATAATGAGGTTTTGGGTTTGTTTGACTCACTTTTCAAAGCATTAATGGAGCCCTCAAGACTTATTCAACACTTTGCCTTTTTAAATTAATTTCCATGGGAGTGTGACTCACCTCCACATAAGCAACCCTAATTTTTTAATAAGTTCGGACCTTGGCCTTGTAAAATATTGTTTTCCTCTCTCCTTTTCCAGAAACCATGGGCAAATACCATGGTATGGTTTGTGGTTTGGATTATTTTAATATAAGGGGTCCCAAACCTAAATAATAAAGAATTCTCTCACCTTTCCTATATAAACCCACCCAAGCTCCCACTTCCTCCTCACCCAAATCCCTTGAAGTTCGTCCAACCTCTGCCCTACTCTCTCTAGAATCCTCTCAAGGTGCCCCAAGCTCCCAAGAAGCCTCTCACAAGCCTCTCTCTAGCCTTTGGAAGCACACTTCCAAGTAAGGGTTTTTCTTCCTTTCTCATTTTTGTCAATTTTCTTTAAGTTGTATTGCCCTTTTAATTTCAATTATGAATGTTGGGGTATGGTTTCGCACCTCTCCCATACTGCCCTCTTATTGTTTGAATGATGGGATACCCCTTTCTCTCTCATTAAATGCCTCCCATGTACACCCGTTACTATGCCGAAATTCCGAAAGGAACCTTTTTCTCCTCTTCTATATTCAAGCAATACTTTTGTATCATGAATCTAAATTCCTTTTCAATTGTTGGGACATGTATCTATATGACCTTCTTACTGTCCATTACATGTAAATATGATGAGGAACCCCTTTCTCTCTCATCAGCTTTTTTTTATGAATTCTTATGTCACGCCGTTACGCTGCCGAAATCACACCGATTTTTTTTAAGCTATTATCATTGTGTAGTGAATACCATGCCCATTTCTCCATCAAGGGTATTCACCTTTATGCACGTTTACTTATTGATTGTAATGTTTCATGTATGAATTCCACATTCCTTTATCGTGGAATAAATGATTATGTTTTATGAATCCATGTTTTATGATCCATGTGGCACACTTATGCATGAAATGAAATGTTTAAGAAGGGTGCGCCCTGATAGCGCTCCAATGCATTGGGAAAAGTATAGTATCATGATACGTCATGTGCAATGAGTGTTGACTCATGCTAATTCAAGTGCAACGAGGGTTTACTCGTGCTACAAGTGCAATGAGGGTTTACTCATGCTCCATGTGCAATGAGCCTTGGCTCATGCTAATTCAATGTTAAGTGTTGTTGCCACATTTCCATGCTATGATTATCATGCTTTATCATGCCTTTATGTTCATGTTTCTCTTATGCTCTATTGATATGCCTATTGCCTAACATGTATTGTACTCCTCATGTTATTCATTGTGTACTCCCTTACTGGGCTTTTTAGCTCACCCTTTTCTTATGCATGTCCTCAGGTTATCCCATGCAATGCTAAGTACGAAGGAATGTAGTGGTCATGTAAAGGAAGTTTTCAATAAAGATGTTGTATTTCAAGTTTAAAGTTTTTATGTAATGATCCTAAGCCCCAAAGACACTAAACCTCTCGATCTTCTTTGTTGGATCAAGTGAAGTTTTATGTAATGAAGCATGTTTAAGTTGTAATAAAAACCAGGGTTGTCATACATGCTATCAAACATAGTTTTTTCTCATTAAAAAACTAAAGGTGTTACATTCTTCCCCACATTAATAAATTATATCCTATTAATGTAAACATGATATTCATATGAAATTTCTTGACACATGAAAATATTTTCATCGAGACCCCATATTGTGAAAGGGGTTAAATAATCATCCTCTTGAAATGAATGAAAGAGAAGTATGAGGAACATCACATAACTAGATAACCAATTAGGAGAAAATTATTGGGATGTGAAAACATTGTCATGGAAGAGAAAAATATCACATTAAAACAGGCCGAGTGAGATAATGAATATGGTCAGGAGAAATTCCAGGACTACAAATCAATAAATCCATGATGGATAAAATAACCACCACCTCATTGGAAATATTCATAATATAAAATATCTTGATTCATGATTTTTATATAGAGTTATTGAATTCCATTATCATATTAACAATTTATATGAGAAAATATAAATCATTGATAAGTATAATTAATATCCCCTAAAATCGCTACTTTTTTTCCAAATGATGAGAACTGAAGATGAATAATTTTGTCCCTTAGGAAAAAGAATAAACTTCTAAAGAATCTAATAATACACAGATGAATAAAAATCTATTACTCCCTTCTTTACTAAATTGAAAATTGTCATTATAAAGATTAGTAATACTAGAAATGTATAAACCATAATACATTATTCTAAAAAATTCTTAAAAATACCAAAGTATAATATAAATCATTATATAAATAAATACCAATTTATATAAATAATAAACACTATATTAATATTTAATTAGACATCATAGGTTGTCTCATAAAATTCATATTACATCACCAAAATCATAACAAAATTAATCTTGCATTTTCGTAATGTTTATAGATTCCTCATATAAAATAAAACATCTCCCAAAATATCATTAATCGGATAAAAAAATAAAATGATACCATCACATAATCTTATATTGTATTATCAATTCTATTAAAGATTATATTAACAAATATCATCCTATTAATCACTAGGTTTATCCCAATGTAAATACCTAATAAGTGTTATCAATTCCTCTATCATGTGTTTTCTAAAATACCACGTTATTAAAAAATAACTTTTTTTAGAAACTGATCCCATTTAATATATGTTTCTAATATTTGATGAAAACATTTGAGAACATGCCTTAGATGAATTTTTATTCTTATAAACATATTGTCATTGATATAATAATTCTTATCCATAAATGATACATTCAATAGAATAAAAACATTAATCTTTAGGCTTCAATAATATACATAACATAGGTCATTAATATAATATTTTACCCTTGTATTTAGGACTCAAATATGATAATTTCCATATTATGAAATCACAATACATTAAACAAAAAAGAGTGTTATAGGTTTTAATTTATTCCCTTTAATCACAATCTTTATTATTTTTTATGGAAACTCGATACTGTGTGCCTTATTTTTTCACTCATAATACATAAATTAGTTCCTTCATATAATTTCTATTTGTTCCAATTTCTACATTTTTGAGACATGATAAATTGAATCCTCTTTATTTATTAACCATTATAACATTTCATAGCCTTAGATGTCATAATTTATTTCATTTTTGGTAATTGGATGTCCAAATATCTTCCAGTTAATAATTGTGATTTTTGATTGCTAGTTTAGAATAATCATAAAACATATTAAGTGATATCTTGTGAAGTGAGGAATCTCATTTATGTAGTCATCAAAATTTTCCTCAAATTGGTTGTTGGTTATATTATTTATATATCCATCAATTTACTATATCAAAGTGAAAATATGGGAAGATTATTTTTAAACTATTAAACTCATAGAAGAGAATCCAATAATAATAATATGAAAAATTTAAATGACATTTATCATTAACTTATGAATTTATTGAATTAAATATATTATATCCATGATCTAATTTATGACATAGAAACATATGTGCATTTTTTAACTTAATAGTTATTCTTAATGATATTTTGAATTATCCAAAGAAAATCCCCTATGAGTTTCGAACAAGGTGTCTAGCTTGTCCTGTTGTTGTGAACCACTTCCTAGTTGAGTCTAGCATAATGTGTTGTTTTAATAATTTACACCTAGGTAGATATGTTCCAGATCCACATCCATTTTTTGTATCTCTAAATGGATGTACCTTCTAATAATCTACATTCATTATAATTACCCAAACATAGAAATTTTTTATTATTGTGATTCTTATTTGAAGTTATTTATCTATTGTTTTCTAATCGTAATCCCAATAATATTGTGTTTTTTTCTTTGATGAAAACTATAACAATTATAATTTTTAATAAATATTAATTCATTATTTATTACATAAATTTACACATGATATATCCTATAGGATCGAGAAGCCATGATTATTTAGGAATTAGGCACACTACCTAATGATATAAATTAAGAAATACATCATCATTAAGGAAAATATAATTGACATGTTCATTATATTCCTTTTTACATAAAACTTCAGGGGATAACCTTGGGAGATATATATGAAAAGGATTATCTACAAAAACAATTTTCTATTTAAATGTGTAGTGACATGATCAAAATAAAAAAATTTGGAACATATTCATATCAATGAGAAATGGAATGGGTAATAATCATAAATATGATCAATGATCCATGATATATCATGATAACATAAAAGAAACAAAGGATATGTGGAAATACATAAAACAAAAAAAAACGTAATATAAATTAAGTCTAAAATAAAATAAATAATGATGGAAATTTTCCCATTAATTAATCAGGTTTAGTACCTATCCCAAAATTATTTGTCATGAGAATAAACAATATATATTTCATTATAGGCCCATATAATTTCAGGCACTCATGTCTCGTTCGTTTTATTCTAATTCTTCAGTGTTGCACATAAATAATTAAACATTGAATCATTTATCATAAATTTTTTATTTCATGATAATGGAGTTTGGAAAAAATATATTTATCAACTCAATTAATTACCACCTATTCATAAAGTGGAGAAAAATTTATAGGAAATGGGTATGTGTATTCACCACACAATTGTTTGGCAAGGAAAATCATTGTGGAATTTCGGCATCATGAAGGCATCACCTAAAAATTTCTAAAATTTGTTGAAGACAGAGAAAGGGGTATAAAATATTTATTAAATCAAATATTCCATAATAGGAACATGAAATGACATATCCCAATGCTAGTAATTAGATAACGAAAGCATAATATAATTAAAAATATTAAACAAGTGTAGGAGTAAAAGATACTGTAATAATTATTTTTCATGGTAACAAGTGAACATAATTGTTCATGGGATAGATTAATGATAGTGAAATGGTTATCACATATTTAATACATAAAATTTTATGTATAGATGAAATGTTAGAACATATACCAATAATATGAATCTGAATCAGAATGAATAATATGAAGAAGATTCTTGAATTGTAAACATGAGAGAGAGGTCCCTTACCTTGAGTGTGTGACTCCACAATCTTATATAGAGATTCTTGAGAGACTGGGGGTACCAAGGGAGGATCATATAGTGGTTGGGATTTTAAATGAAGTAGTAAATTTATTTAGAGTGATGATAAAAATGTATAATGTGTTGGTTTATGTAGGATATTAGTTGGGAAAACATTATTATTAATCAAACATATGTTTTAGACACTATGTAATAAAATAACCAGAACCACAAAACACACCATGATTTATCCCATAGTTTCTTCCAATGGGTATTGGATTTCATTATTATATAACGTAAATGGATGAACATAATAAAATAATATACATTCTGATGTGAAAGTGATTCAAATTCTAAAAGAAATTATTTTCAAATCATAACATATATTAATGGTTTTGGAGGATTCATAAAGGATTTATAAAATTATTTTTAAAAAATAAAATTATATTATATTAAATTGAAATTATATATTTCGTTGTGGATTATCTTAGTAGTATTTATTACATCAATATTGGGTCATTATAATGACATTATACATATAGTATATTAAAACATGTTTTAATATTTACCCATATAATTTGATTGTATTGGAAAATTTTGAAAAAATAATTGTTGGATAATTTTGAAAATTATATTCCAAAAATAATATTAATTTTTTCAAAATGATCTTATAATATTGTGTATTTTAACTTTTAAAATAAGAATCAACATTTATTGAAAATTCAATGTTTATTGACATTACCTGTTTTCGAACACTAATATAAATTACATTTTAGATCATAAATATTATAGGATAATTTATTTTTATAATTATTATCTAATAATTTTATTTAAATAACATAATATTTATTTTAAAAAATAAATTAATAAAAATACCTTCCTTAATTGAATTTGAATGTAAAAAAAATAAAATTTATATTTTATTTTATCAAAATTTTACATTTATCAATCTAACTGTTGAATAATTTAGAAATTATAAATAATGAGGATTAAATATATTCATAATTTCAATATAAATATTCATAATCATAGTATCACATTATTTATAGTCACTTTTTAATTATTTTGAAGCTTAATTAACCTATTTTCCCATTATCGTGGTAATAAATATTTACTACAATTACAATTCCTATTATTGAAAAATTAAGTTAACACTATTACCTAATATTAATTGTGTTTATTCCTAATACAGAATAAATATAATAAATATAACTTCCCATAGGGGGAAAATTGAATAATATAAAACCAAAAAGCATGATGGAAAGCGGTTTTCAAAAAAAAAAATTTAAAAATATTCATTTATAATTTTCCTCTATAACAAATTATCATTATTATAATAATTTCAATAAATAAAGAATAATATATACTACAAAAATTCTATTTTTAAAATTTTTACTTACTTATTATTTTAATTATTTATAATGGAGAAACATTATTCATTTTAAAATAGTTTTCTGAAAAATGCCTTTTTAATCCCAAAAAACTTATAAAAAAATATTGTATAAATATGATTCATATGTAATTGATTAAAAAAATGTAATTATGTAACACTTATGTTTCCTTAGAGTAAAATTAAAATTAAAATATTAATATAAAATTAATTGATATGTAAAAATATATACGATTTTACACAAAAACAGAACTTTTCCCTTTTCGTTGAAAAATAAACAATTTATAAAAAATGTCAAAATTTAACAATATGTTATTTTTGATATGCTGATGTCAAAAAATTATTTAAATTTACAAAATAAATTTCATAAATGTTCAATAAAATAATTATAATAGTTCTTCCATCAAAATAAATAAAAATTTATTTCGGAAGAATGCATATTTTAAAGAACAAAAAAGAATTCATAAAAATGTATTGAATATTTGGAACAAATTTATCAATATATTTAGGAAATAAATAAATATATTTCATAAATTACTAATTTCTAATGATATCCAGAAATTTAATGTAATATATAAAGAATGATATTTAAATAATCATTATTACATAGGGTTTAATGTTATGTAATGCGTATTCTATCAAACACTGATTTTTTATAATAAATTATCAAGGGGTTATCTACCAATTTGGTAGATAATCTCACTTGATGAGATTCATGGGATTTATATTTTGGAGATAGTTCATCTTAATGGTGCTTCCTTTTGTATTGTGTAAAACTGAGATGATTGTTTACATAACATTTCTATAACGGTTTGCAGAATGTACATGTTTCATAGGTTATCATTCATTAAAACATATAACCCTTGGAATAATGGAGTGTTTGAGTAGGAAATATGGGATTTAGAGGACATGCTCAGGCCCGATGACCTTGATTTTGGTTGTTCATGAGAAAATATTCCATTGGTATAGTTTTCCTATAATAATAGTTTTCAATAAATGATTAAGATGGAACCGTGTGAGGCACGTTAATGAAGTCCATGCCGTTTACAAAATTTTTTGATATAAAATGGTGAGGAATCACTACTATTTCATCATCTCATTCAGGAGACTTTAGAGCTTGTTCAACTGATTCAAAATCCTATAGATACATCTATGTCCATATCAAAGACTTATACATATTGTCATCATCAACTACTATAGTTAAACAAAGGATATCTTGTCTTTTTTGTGTATGTTCATGATTGGATCATAATAGGCACTGGTTATAGGGAAATTTTTCAACTCAATATGTCATCCCTTTTGAGATAGTTTAGAGGGTTGGTAGAGTATTCTATATGGTGTAACTTACTCAAAGGTACCATTCTATGCATGATTTCTAACCTCTATCCTAGATTTTATGGTATCATGAGAACCCATATCATTTGATTTACACTAATGATATTTTCTTCAACAGGAAGTTTATATCAAGGAGCATATGATACATATCCTTGATCAGAAAATAAAGGTTCTCTGAGGTAGTCCATTTTTACTTGTACAGGTGCTATGGTAGCACAATCTTGTACATGATGAGACTTGGGAGTAATAGATCGATGTGTGTGTTCATTGGATGAAACATTTAATGTAGTTATCCCTTACTTTGATTAGATGGGAAACTCAGGGACAAGTTGTTTTAATGAGAGAATGGGGTAACATGTAGACTTCTTAGATAGGTAAATTTTCATTTTAATTCTATCACATATCAATGTTTTTACACTTTTTTCTTTCACCTTGCCATCAATCCCCTTAGATAGTCCATTTTCATTTGTATGTAGGTATAAGGTGGGATGGAGGTTCTCTACAAGCCATGTACAAGATGTGTATTGATCTAGATAGAGCCCTTTCGCAACTTTAGTTAGGTTTTCCTATGGTAAGGGAACCCGATAATTACATATTATGCAAATCATTTAAATTTTATGTAAATTAGTGAAGTAGATTTCAAAAAAGGGTAGAGGAACATTTTTATAGGGGGTCATTTACCTCTTCCAATAGAATTGAATTACGTGATGTACCCCGCTGATGCCTCACCAAGGGTTACCCAGATATCCTCCGACTTGGTTCCATTGGAATCATTATCAAATGAATTCGTATGATCATGGTACTCTCCACAATCCCCTCTATTCATTTCTTATTTTCTCTATACATCTCATCCATAATTTCTAGTGTGATCTTATTTTCTCAGTTTTCAATGTTTTTTTCCACTTTTCCATTTTCTCATGTTCTTTCTAAAATCAATGGTGAAAACTGATGAGTGGTCATATATGTTCTTAAGGTAGTTTTTATAGCTTCATTCCCCATGTTTTATAACATTCTATATGATGTTTCATTGTGAATATCACCTCACCTATAGAGTGACACCATTAAATTATTAAATAAATTAGATTTGAAGCATTGTTATTCATGTTATGACTCTATTGAGTGGAAAATCAATGCCTGGTAGATATAATTAATCAATTCCACCCAAATGGGAATGTTTTTACTTTTTACCACTAATTTTGTTTTCTCAATATTGGGAAACACCCTTGGATGTGTATTTCGATTATAGTGAATGCCATAAATTGAGGAATTAGGATAAATAATAATTTAATGCTTATGAGATTCTACCATAGATTTTCCATCTATTTTATTACATATGATGGATTATTAATTTTATATTATAGTTCCCCATAACATATTTCTTGTATCTCGTGATTATTCTTTTTAAATTGTGTTCATGCCTTGTAGACTTGTTCTTATTCTTATGATCAATTTATGTTATCTTATGCCTTATGACAAAATTTCATTCCTTCAATTTAATGCTTAAGAATTTTTTTTAGAATGTGTTATTTAAATTCATTATTAATGATTTGTGATATTTATTTATATTCCTAAATTTATTATTATCTGGGGGAAAAGTGGTTACCAAATTAAAGAAATTGCATAAAGACTCTCTGTTCTCAATATCATGATATATTGGAACCACCAGTAGACCATTGGATTGTTGTGGATGGGATCTTTTACTGGATTATTGCACCCATAAGTGAAACAGGTTCCCCTATGGGAGAAATTGTGGATTAGATCATTGGGAAGATTGTTATACCCTGAAATGATAGAAATTTGGTCACCTATGTAAGATTCCCAGTACAATATCAGTTATGCAAACATTATTTATACGGTGATATGAGGGACACTCTTATGGGTCACGTTATATAGGCTTTGCAGTATTGGGTATTCAGAGGCTCCTTCTGCCACCCGTGGTATTGCTTTATGGAACACATTGGATGGGATCAGGATGCCACACTAGATTTGAGGGATTACTTTTCCTGGTTTCTTACATGATGCATTTCATTAAATAGTCAGCATGCCTAATTGATGTTCATGGTATAAGCTTCCAAGACATATCCAACACTTGGTGTTGGTCCAGATTTTATGTAGTATCTATTTTTACCTATGTGTATAACATAAAAATTGTGCATGTTCCTTCATTCAGACATCCATCATAGGCCGATGTAGGTGGCATCGGTCGGGTCTCCATTGAGAAACCTAAACCGGTGTAATTATTTATTTATTTACTTTCATTTGTTATTATTATATTAATTTTCATTTATATTGATTGAAAATGATTGATCTAGATAATATTGGTGATGGCCTACTGAGTATATCTCACAACATTAATGGTTCTTCTTTGGTAGCCAGGTAGACTTTTTTATCATAGTTTAAGATAAAGGGAAGTGGCAAACTACATATATGTTATTTATAGATCTATGATGGCGTAAAAAATTAAGTGACATAGCATATTATCGTAATTCTAGTAGTATAACATTTTTATATTTTTTTATTGTATTTGGTATACTTTAGTATTCTAGGTTCCACATGTACTCACATTTGTATAGACATATCATCATAATCATCATTAGTATCTAATGTTGTTCAGATTTTTCCAATTTTTTATTTAATATAGAATATTTATTAGTATTATTCAGGTAATTTATATTTAATATTAATTTTTTCTATGATATGTTATAGTTTATGTTGTTATATTTTATCCTTCTATTGTTTTTATTTTCATAGATACCATTATTCCCATTGTGATCTATGAGAGAATAGTTTACCCAAAAACACACATTAGGAACTTCTGTCTCATTGAAGACCTATGGAAAGGATGGAGGTTAACTTTAGGTGTTGTGGAACTCCTAAATGGTAAACCACTAAGGGGAATTCAAGGATGGATTCATGAAGGATTATTTTATAGAATTATTTTTCCAATGTACCTCAATTGTATGAATCCTGAATCATATTAGAACTGTGTTAATTTTGTAATAATATGCGCCTCCATGTGGGATTAATATAATATTTTTTGATTCCACCATGGGTTTATTGTTGATAATAAGTTCAATTTCATGGATGCTACTTGTGATATATTATACGATGGGAGTTTTTCAAGAATAATTATGCATACAGATACATTTATAGAAATATAATCCATTTGTTTTGAGTATATTTAGTGAAAATTCTGTTTGAGGATGATTTCCATTAGACATTGTAGAATATGATTAATGATATTTATTATATTGAGGTTTTATCTTATATTGGATGTTAATGTAATTTTTTTGTACTCATTCACCGTAAAAAGACATAAAAAATTATTTCTATCAATGAAGATTTATCTCCAGACATTCTTACAAAAATATACAACAAGGTTGTGTTAATGTATCATGGTTTCCCAATTAAATTTCATATTATTATGATGGAAATATTTCCTTGATGTTTTGGAAAATTTTAATCCAAGCTCTTGATACATATTTGAGATTCAGAACTGCATATCAACTTCAAAAAGATGTTTAGTCTTAGTGAACAATTTAAACCCTAATGGAAATGATAATATCTAACATTATTTTTTTGAATGTTTTTTGGGATCAATACATTTCTGTTGATATGTATTCACACAACAATAACATTAACTTTATCATTTCGATTGCTCCATATTAGGAACTTTAAAGAAGGAAGTGTAGAACCCCAATGTACATGAATGTTTTTGAAAAACAAAATATATTAGGACCTACGAATGTCGAATCAATGTAAGAGAGGATTACATCAATTTAGAAACATTTAAGGGAAAAAAAATGTTTAAAACAATGTTATTTTTATAATTTTTTATGAAATATATATATTTATGTGGGTGAGAATGTGTTTCTTTGAATTTCTCTAAGTAATAATGATAGGAAAACTAAACACTAGGTATATAGATCCCATATAAGTTTATTGATCATTACAAGATATATATTAACATTTGGCCTTTCTAAAGAACCACTATTATGTTCATGAAGTGTTCCATGAATCTCTATAGAGGAGGTATATTCTTATTCCATTTCACATATTGAACATAGTGTTTGTACCACTATTGTATAATAATTCTTAAGAAGAACAACCGTTGAAGACACTAGATCATAATATGAATGTTCTATGATACAATAACAATCAGTATTTTAATATTCAATGAGAAAACCACCTTTATAATATACAATTTCCATACCTAATGATGAAATGAGGGAGAATTATCCACAATTTTTGGTAGTAATGTGATGAATTCGTGGGGTGAAATTCATTTTAAGGGGGTAGAATGTATGAAGAATTTTTTTTGGATATTTACTTTCCAAATGAATTAAATATTTTATAAAAACATTATTACACTCAACATTGTTCTTTTCATTTCAAACATACAACATTGAGTATATCTTTCCCTACATGCAATATAGAGTTTAAACGAAATGTGACATTCTATTAAAATATTATTATTTAATATTATAGATATCACATAACCAATGGATTGGTATATGTGAATAGGATTAAAAAAATAGAAAAATATAATGTTTACACATGTATATATAATACATTATTTGATATCTAATTAATTTTAAATAGAAATTAATACTATTTGATAATAAAGGTAATCATTTTATGAAAAAATATTCACAGTAATGAGTGATACATAATTAAATTAATAAGAATTTTCTTAATGATGTTAATGGAATTTATATATTATAAATTCAATAATATCATAAATGGTGATATTATGTATTTAAAATATAATTTTTAAGAATTAATCTTGTTTTATATTTAAAAATTATATTTCTCTTGAAAATATTTTCATCTTTATTTTTCACAATTATTTTAAAAATAATTTTTTTAAATTATAGAAAATATATTTTCAGAAATGATTTTTAATTTTGAAATAACAATTATTAAATTTTCTTCGGGCTATTTATTGAGAATTTTATAAAAATATTAATTTTTTAAGAATAGTGAAAAAAATAGTTTTTAAATAAAAAAATTAATTTTCATTAAAAATATTTATAAAGATAAATTATATATTTAAATTTTGTAATTTAAATTATATTAATAATCTATCTATTAATTAAATTTGGGACATTTTCTTCTTTTTGTGAATGATTTATAAATAAATACTATACTTTTTCACCATTTTCTCTTTGAAACCCTACTTTCTCACAAATTTTGTGAGAATAATTTTAATTTTTCCTTTTCTAATTATGAAAATATAATTTTGAAAAATTGTTTTCATATATTGAAATATAAAAATTAATATTATCTAAAAAGGTAATATTAATTTTTCGCCAAATTCTATAGTGAAAATTGTAAAAATGCATTATCATAATGAAGATAAAATAGGGATTACCATAGAGTTAAACTATAAAGAAAAGTGTTAAAATAACCTACCAACTTTTCAATATATTTCTCAATTTCAATATTTCCATACTATAATTAAAATTTTTAAATATCGAATTATTATAAAGTTGTTTCAAAGTAAATTACACTATCTTTTGGGATTCTTTTGGGAAATTTCAATGTAGTTTCATTATAGGTTCCATTCCCCCGCATATAAAAATCCATATCCACCCTTCTCATATTAGAAATTTTTAAACCATATATTATGGAAAAACATTATAAATTTCTCCATTCCACCTCATTATCTATGTTTTGGAGCTACTGGTCCTCAAATAAATCTACCACTATAGTCCTTATTAAGAGATCCAATGGCGTTTCTTCTAAGAGAATGTAATTTTGTTCTGTAAGCTCATTTTTTATTATTATATTAGGACATAAAATATAATTAAATAATTGTATAATCTATACAGATGTTAATTATGCTGATGGAATAACCTTAATCCATCTCAAATTCCATCAAATTGGTAAATAAATCATCATCCGTATGTACAGTGGACTATCGCCTCACGAACCGATGTCATACATTTTTCATCGCCACTTATGTTGGATGGATTTAAGTATGTATATTATTATTATTTATGGTATTAATTATTGTATTATTTTTATATATTCATGATATCATATGTTCATTCTAACGTTCCATTCTGTGGGAATACAATTATGTTTCTCATGTGTACGATATACAACTACCATACATAGTGATTTGAATCATTCAGGATTTACATGTAAGGAATTAATTAGGAGTTTAATGAAAAAATGTGATACAAATGACATAAAAATAATTCTATAACTGTATTATGTTGTTAATTTTTTTTTGAGTTTATCAAGTAAATTAAAACAATGTTCATACATACGTACAACCTGTTGTTTCCATGAAAAATGAATTTCATTTTCAATCTATAGTGTATGTGGATTAAAATTAATACCTAATTAATATAAATAAATAAATAAATAAATAAATATTATATTTAAATAATTTATTGAATTAATAATATGTTTTATCTGTTTTCAATTTATGATTACCAAATATAAAAAATGAAAACATACACAAAATAGAATGTTCTAATTTTTCATTACATGAATTTAACGTGGAATTTTCAATTTATAGTCAGTTAAATATAATAATAAAAGCATATAAGGTACTATATATTTTAATATTGTTCATTAATTTATGTATAATAAACTTATATTTATTATGTAATATGTTTTAATGAATACATTGTAAGTTGAGAATTAAGGTAAGTTATTTTTGTCTTTATTTTTACATCTATGAGACACATTCCATATTAACCACCCATTTCATTTATATGGTGTATTTACTAAGAAATAATTAATTTTTTGATTATTAAAATAATTATTGTTTGAATTTAATTATACATTCAAGTATCTCCATGCCATGGGGATTATGGTTCCAAAGTGACCAAAGTGGTATGTGATTTTTCTATTAATTTTCCTTCATTGAGACATATGTTATCTGATGAACCTATTTTATCATTAGAGATGTATTGTAGTTTCATTAGAGGCCTGATGTGAATAATTGAATACGAGTAGTGAAATGTGGCCAAATGACAAGGGTTTAAGGACAATTTCAACACTAGGGTTTCTCCACACTAGAAGACAATATCACAAGCAATGGAGTTTCACCACCAATTATGGGAAAAGGGAAGTGGATAAAGTAATAAGGAAGCATAAGAAAGCTTCAAAAATTAATCACATTTATGTATTTCAGTTAAATTTGGTGAGCATACATTATAAATAAAAAATAATGGAGTTAAAATGATCCACACTAAATTTAAATTCATGTGGGAATTCGATGGACACCTACCATGTAAAAAACTAATTTCCAGTGATACTGAATGACCCCACTATATAATGTAAATAAATTACATTTTAATGATTATTTTTTCTAGGATATCACACTTTTTTAATGTTCTTCTACTAATTATATTAATTTTCCACATGGATATATCATTTTGGTCCCTAAATAAGTTTTTTTTGTCCCCCCTTGTTGTTGGATATCAAAAACTATTGGTGGATCAAAATAAAATATAAAATAAGCTAAAAAATTTATCAATCCCTATGTTATTCTTATTGGGTTAAATTTGATATTTATCACACCCTATAGATGGATATTATTTTACCTCAAATCCATGGCAACATCTTCTTCAATGTTTGGAGAAATTTTCCCAATGATGAATGCTACCAAAAAACTACCAAAAGAATGAAGTATTTCTATTTTGTAGGAATCGTTTACCACTCATTCCTGATCATTGAATGTAACATCAGATTGTGGTACCATCTTTCTCATTCATTTGGATAGATATCCCACCAAGAAAAGGTGGTTCCAAAATTTTTCTCCAGGTGGTAAAATGACATCCTTATGATTTCGATTAGATCTCCTCTTGTATGATTCATTATAATTCAGTTTTTAAAAATATATACATTCACATAGATTATCCATCTCATTTACATTCTTCTCCGCATGAATATTCCCCTGAAAATAATGAGGAAAAAAATTATTCAATAGGATTTATTGGATTCATTCCATAATCCACATCGAATGGATAATAAAGAGTGGTTGGACATGGATATCTATTGTATGTAAATTCTTCTTGTGTATGCTTTAAATTACAATCTCTCATATTCTTTACCACTAATGTTCAAATAGTACTAACAATTGTATGATTTGTAAATTTCATTTTCCCAAAAGTTTGAAGATGAAGGAATGTGTGGAAAACAATATTCATTTAGATTTTCCCCTATAATGTCCACCTAAAATAGCTAAAAAATGAGTGTATCTATATGAAATAATTCTACAAAGAAGTCCATGAATTCAACTAATATCCATGAAAAAATTAAGCTTCATTCACGACATATTCTATCACATGTTATGATATTAAATGATCCATATTAGAAAATTAATCTGCAACTAAAATTATTGAATAATTACCTCTATATTCATATGGTAAATCCATAATGAAATCCTTGCTGAGTTCTTCCTATAGTTCCTCTCAAATAACTAATATATTGTATCAAACAGGAATGAAATGAATCATTTTCCATTGACATGTTCAACACCTCAAATGAATTTCATGCACATCTCATTGTATCTTCATCTAAGGGAAATTCTCCTTTAGTATCTCTAATGTTTTATGGGTTCCAATATGGCCATAAAGTCCCCCTTCTTGTGGCACTCGAATGAGGATGTCCCTATAATTACCCTCCATAACAGACAACTTATTTCTCTAATATAGAAACCCAACATGTATATAATAATCCTCCAAAAATACATTTTGACAATGCATTAATGTAGAATTTTACAACATATTATCCTACTAATCTACTTTAATAAGGTGAAATCCAAGAATACGATCATCTAGAATGGTAAGTAATGCATACATTTGAGATAAAGCAACCAGCTCCAGGTAGTATTACCACTTCATATATTTTGACACAAATGGGTATGATGGTATGAATTTATCCCATATTTAATTACTTGAACCCATCATGTGTTTACCACTATTAAACCTCAATGAATAATAGTTATAATGAAGAAAAAACTATTTTGTTCTCAAATAATGATTCCAATGATATAAAGGCTATCACAATCACATAAAAATACTTATCATATGTGTTGTAATTCTTTCATAAATCATTCAATTTCACATTAAAATTATGTAATAGGAATCTTGATTTGGATTATAATAGATTGTATCCCATCCCCACTTGAATCTTACTCCACATCAAGGACATGGTCAAAATCAGGTAATGAAAAATTTAGCCTCTCACATAAATATTTCTTAATTATTTCAAATACTAAATTTTTTTCTATTGAACACTCAAATTTATCATTTTCATGAATTCAGTAATGGGTTCCTTGATTGGGCTGAAATAGGGAAAAATTGAGGATAAAAATATTCCAACCCACGTATAATCCTTATTTATTTAACGGACTCTGGTTGTGAATATGAATTGATTTCAATCAAATTGGATAGATCCACTGTGATGCCTTATTTTGTTTCCTCGTTTCCTAAAAAACGACAAATTTTTTATAGATTTCACATTTTTCTTCTTTCTATATGCTTATAAAGTCAAACAAAATTCTAAATATTATCCCCATGGATCTCCGCACACATTCTCTAAATAATAATTTCATCCAAATAAAAAAAATTATTTAAAAATAAACGGTTTCAGAACATCATTCATGATTCACATGAATTTTATAGGAGCATTTGACAGGTTGAATGGCATAACCAGCAACTCAAATAATCAACCATTGGTTTTGAAATCGTTTTTTCACCCATCTCTTTGCTTCATTATATTTTATTGGTGTCCACTATGAATGTCAACATTATAAGATATTGATTCACAGTGTAAATCATCAACCATATGATCGAGTGGTTGAATGGGATATCATTATTTGATGGTAATAATATTAATATCTCTATTATCAATGCCCATGTGATATGTACAATCTTTCATTGGAACCAATAATGATCATAAAAAACATGGTCTCATGCTTCGCATTATAAATCCCCAATCCATCAAAACATCCACTTTCTTATGCTATTCCTTGGACTTTACATGATCACATTGATATGTTTGTTTATTTAACAATTTTACACTAGGTACAAGATCAATCTACTGCTCAAATTATCTAAATGATGGTAATCATACTAAAATATCATTAATAAAAACATCATGATATTCATGTATCATGGAATGAGGTTATGGATTGTGATCACACTTCTCCTCATGGAATAAATTTTCTATCATCAACAAAGGAAAATTTATATTTATATATTTTTTTTTCTATAATTGATATTTATTGAAAAATAGTACATAATTGGGAGATTTAGAAATAGATTTTTATTGAATTATTTGTTATGGATTAAATGAAAAATGTGTTATTTTATTTTCACAAGATCATAATGAATATGTTTTCTTCGACCCATCATGTTTCATATCCCTTTCAATTTGAAAAGACCTTCCCAACAGAAGTGATATTAATACATAGTGATAACATCACACAAGATCTCATCAACATAATTTATACTATTTTGAAATAAAATAATATCATGTTTTATGACATGGAGTGTGTGCATGTTGTTTAACAATTATAATTTGAATGAGATATGATGATTTTGAGTTGGGTGCTTCAATTTCACTAATTTGTTTTGATGTAACATTTTTACATCCCCCAATATCAATAATCACCATGAATATCTTATAATTAATGGTGTAATGATTTTGGATGATGTTTTCCATTTGATCTTTATATGGGCATATTTGAGATTGTCGAACCCATCACCGCACAAGCATGTTACCCACATCAGCATCTTTCACAAAAAGATCATCATTTTCTAATTCTTCACCACCATGTTCATACTATTTTATATCATTTTCAATCACATTTATCTCACTTATATTAATATTTTTATTTTATTTATGAATTGTCTATAAAATAATCATACCCATGAAATTTGAAACACGTTCTATTACAATATTCTAAGGAGATGGAATTACCCAATGGTTGGCCCAAAACATTATCATTCCCATTCTCCAACATCTTGTAACTTGGAATTGGCTAGATATTATTGATATTTTAAATGTGTATGAAATTTGGGGATTTAGGGTTTTATGTGTTTTGAACATTTAAATTTTCTTGAAGATTTTGTTATATAAGACTACATACATTGAAACACATGGAGGGAGGGTATCAAGGGATATATAAGAAAGAGAGTATTATTTTGAATGTTGTTTAACAAAATCAAATTCATTAATCCATGTATCATAACACAATATTCCTATATCTCCCATTTATATCACGTTGTTATATTATTCCAAGTAAGTAGTAAAGAATCATACCCATGAATTATCTGATTTAGATCATCTCATGATTACATTTTTAATGGAAGTGTTCATTAAATATTAAATTTAATTAAGGTAATTTTTTTATCTTCAGTAGGAACAAAACTAGTAATATATAAAATTTCAACAATTGACTCTCTATCTATTTTTTCAGAGCCAACAATAGACTATTAAAGAAAAAAATATCAACATACATTCCTGAAATATTTATTTCATTACAATATTATAAACACACTGACTTCCTTCTATATTCTATAATATCATCTACCCATATTCTAAATTCTTATAAATGATGTATTACAATAGTGGAATGTGATTTAACATTGAAAAATATATATGATTTTATACAAGAGTAATATTATTCATAGTATCATATAGTAACACACCATTTCATTTATTCCTTCTAATTCAATATAATATACCCCTCAATTGTATCATATCATTACCTTCTATTGTTTCCATAATGTGCAACACATCCATGGATGATTCTGTAACAATGATTAATGCACTACCATTTAAAATATGGATGTGAATTAATAGGTAAACACAAATTCTATGTTACTTCTCTACATCTCCAGGTCTCCTATATAATTAAGAATGACATTCTCTTGAAATAAATCATAAATAGTAAAATATAGGGTTAGTTAATCTCAAATATTTATATATATACGAATATATTTGATTTCTTCCTAGTAATAATTTCACGGATTATATATGATTCTATAAACCACCATCATTGCTTGAATATTTTCACCCCTAGTAAAAAAAATGGCATGCATTAGTGTTTCATCCACTGATGCATATTGAACATTTTCCATGTATGTATCCTCATATTAAATTCATGGTAAATTATCTTTTTAAAGATTTAAATATCATTCTATTAGGATAGAGAATTGTTTTGATAGAGTCATATAAACTAATCTTCTATCATCAAAATGTACACCGACTGGGATGACATCATTGTTACAAGATTCTGGAACATATGGATCCTCATCCAAAAAAATTTGTTAGGCTCCCACATGATCCACAATCTAAATTATTTTACATAACTCAACCATCATATCCTTAATCCAAATTATGTTTAGAACCAAATACTGTTGATGTATAATTAATCTTGTAACATAAAACAAATTTATGATGTAGAAATATTCCACACTAAATTAGATGTAATACCATTCAACAAAAAAATATAAATCAACATTCATGTTCAACTGGTTGGGTGATACTTCTAGTTCATATTGTATCGGATTAAGTTGCCATACAAGATTATTTATAAATCCATTATATTATTCTAGTTGTTCTATATAAATTCCAACCTCTAAATATCCTATAATAATTTTTTTATTCCAATTACGCTATTTATCAAATGGAAATTATTCTTTAATTACTCAAAAAAACAACACGATTGTTTTGTGTTTTATAACTGGAGTGAAAAGATCACTTACTTCTCTCTATCCTTATATTAAAACCCAATCAAAATTATCAATTCCTTTACATTTTCAAACTTATCATTTCATCCTTTATCAATTAGAACCACTCGGTATAAAGAACATACATTCTATATGAATTCTCTAAAAACACCTTGATATAAAATAATATAAGGATTCCATATACTCCATCATCTCAAAATTATAGTGCATTGAATCCTTATGAATGTCCTATTTCAATTGTATTTAATGATCTTCATTTTTAAATAATTATACTATTAAAGTTATATAGATACATTTTACTATACTTATGAATCTTGTAAACCACCTCAAGTCTTGAGTTACTGCCCCTACTTGTATGTATCATTCTATGCCCTTTTTGAGCTTCCACAATTATTGAGATTTCACATACATATGACCTTCGATGAAACAAATTTTTTTATTCAATTAATGAAATCGACTTTTATATGATCATGGTCATTCAACATGATCACTTAAAAATTTAATTAGAAGATCTAAAATCCCAATAATAAGTAACATGGTTTTATATTATTTATTGTTTGTAGTTTTATATTCTTGTGTGTTTTGATCCTTATATAGATTAATTTCAATAATGTAAGAAAATTTAGTCTGTGATATCATAATGAATGAAATTATCAAATAGATAAAATATAAAGACTTCTTTTATATATAAAAAATATCTTTTGAACTTTTTCATAATTTTCATCTTTCTCTTATATCAATAGGGAAAGATCCAATACAACAAAATGCATTGATGTGGGACAGATAGTTATTTTTTATAGTCCAAAACTCATTCAGAATATTATTAAACAGTTGCATAGATTTTTAATTTTTTATAAAATATTACCCATAATTTATAGATTATATAAAAACAACCATAGGAATAATATAATGAATTATTATGAATTTAACTCTCACAATATGTATTTAGATTGTCTAGTCCACCAAAACATTTTTTCTTAGTTACCAACACAATATTATCAATTCAATTTCCATTGTAATTGAAATAAAATATTTACTCTATACTTCCATAATCCCATCTACTTTTGGTATTGAATATTATAATCATAAAGCAAGACAATCATTCAACCATGGATCTATATCAAAAATAATTATCACAATACCTCAGTCTTGTGGTTGGGAAATAATACTAACATCTTCCTTGACATTTCAATGATAAATAAAATAGAATATAATCAAAATATATGTGATTGAACTAGATATATAAACATTAAATATCTTTAAAATAGTTCTACTATTGGATTATTTTTCATTATACCTTCTAAATTTATAATCACCATTAACTACTTCTTGATGATGTAATGTTTTTTTATTAATGAAAACAGTGTTCATATATTAGTAATAATAATTCCATCAATAAAATCATCCCATTCACATATATTTTTACTAGATGGCAATAATATAACACTAATATTATAGATTTGATTTTTAATGATAGTGATTTTCATTTTAATTTAATAGTATGATACAAAATGTTATATTTCACTGATTTTTACACCACTATGGAACCACATATTATTTTCCATCCTAATTTGAAAAATAATAATATAAAAATAAAACATAAATAGATATTAAATGAAGATTAAAATTTAATTTAACAATAATATATATTGTACCATATTTTAATCAAAAAAATATATGCTATTTCTTTTGACATCCAAATTACCTTTTCAAACTACCTCAATAGTACGATCACCAATAAGATTTTCCATTCTGAGTCTTCTTGAAAAAAAAATTCAATATGCTCCCATTATTGAATTTTGAATGAAATAAACCTCTATAATCTATGATCCATGAATATAATTGAATGTAGATACTAAGTAACTTTTTTATTCATTAGTTCTTGTGTTATTATAACAACTTCTTGAAGAAACCATTCAAGAATTTATATTTTTTCTATATAATATTGTTCAAATTCCCCTTCTTCCAATGATACTAGAATGTATGTCTCATCCCAGTAAATTTTCATTAATTCAATTTTGTCATCACCTACACCATCTATGACACATGGTTAGCTATTTGAATAGAAAAACTATTAATATATGTAGTAGATAAAATTATATTATAATTATTGACAAATATCATTGCAATATATAAATTTAAAACATTATCTCATAAATATTTTAACACCATGTTATTTTTTCTGTAATGATTGAAATTTTAGTAACCATCACATACCATGGTTTTAAAATTAATTTATGATGATTTAAGGCCAAAAATTGTTAGTTAAATCAACCTTCACATGATTCGAGTTGACACTACATAATGATAATGTCAAAGACATGATCTTTTACTAACTTTATTATTGTGTTGTTCATATTTAATATTAATAAATTCAAGATGAACTCTTTTAATTTTAATTATATTCACAAATGTTAAAAATATATCCCATAAACAAATAAGTTTTATTCATCACATATATATTTTAGGACTTATTCTAAGACAACATTATCTAAATATCCTCATCATATTTACGGTCAAGTCATTACTATTCTTCTATTCTCACATTACATTTATTTTCCATCCGTTCAACAAAAACTGATGTTATTTATGATAAAAATAATCATCAATCTAATGTTTCGTGAATATGATGTCATATATATTGATGTTATGGATCCATGGCATACCTTATTGAAATTTCATTGCATTCATTTCAAGAAAATTTCTAACTGAAATGATAAATTCTACAATATTATAACATCCTAATTCCTATAGTAATAATATAATACAATTTTTAATATAGATTACAGATAATATAAAAATCCATTGGGAAACACAATTTCCCAAATATTTTAGGATTTTATATAAATTGAAAACCATAATTTCTATGGTCGAATAAGGAATCTAGTATCCATAATCTCAAATAGATTCAACCTATTCAATAACATTACATTGGGGAAAAACATAAGTAGAAGAAAAAAAATTAATCATTGACAACATGAAATAATAATTAGAATTTGTGTGGTTCCAAAATTGGAAATATTCCATTAATGAAACACCATCAATATTTATTAATTGTAAAATATAATGAGTCAGATTAAAAGTGATAGTGATTAATTGATGTCAATCATCTTTATAATATTATTTTATTTTGTAGATATGAGGCCACTAACATCATATCTTATAGAAAATCCGAACTACATACTGATATATGTGGGCGTTCCTCTATCATATCATGCTCAATCCATTATCATTATAATCCCAGCTCATCAATATAGAGAATCATACAATCCAACAAATTTATATTACATTACCTAATGAATAATATTATGAATATATTAAAGAAACTACTTATATATTATTATGGATATTTAATGTTATACCTCTTAATGATAAAGATTATGCAATAATTTGTTAACTAGATTTGGTATATTCTACCAATTTATCAAAATTTTATTTCCATTTTCTAATCATCTTCCACTTCTAATTTGCCTTTTATAATTTTGATTCTAATACCGATGAGATCATCATGTATCACCATTATACTTCCAGAAACATGGCATCCATAACATTTGATGTACTTAATTTGAGAAAAATCACATCATGAAAACATGTTCTTTAATTATATTATTTATATATTATGATTAAACATCATGTGTAATGAATATCATCTAAGTAAGGTACTTATTAATCATTTTCATCACAGATGATTTTGGAATTAAATAACATGGAGACCATGGGTTGGAGTATCATAATGAACTTTATTGATTTTAGAACATATTTTTTGATACTTATGAACCACATAGAATCACTATTATAACATTGTATCCAAAGAAAACTCTTGTGGGATGATATTTTATGGTTACATGAGTGTGGCTCATGTGTTATGGATTCAATTAGATGTATGAAATTTAGTGTGCAGTTGTTAGTAAGTGAATGATTTACAAAATTATATTATGTATAGTATCTCATAAATTTTATGATGGTGTGGCCATCAAACATGGGATTTTTTTCTAAATTATGAGGTGGTTGTGTGTAGTGAAACTAGAGGATTGGATATTCATATGACTTTGGGGACACCATAATAAAATACTCAATATTTTTATAAATAAAAAATATGACTGAATTTATATATGATTCCTTATCAAGAAAAGTATTATAATAACTTACTATGATTATTATATGATATATTTGTTAATCATTTTTCAGGATTGGAGTATTTGTAGTGCACATAAATAAAGTGAAATGTTATGTGCACAAAATTTAGAAACCATTTCGGGGAACCAGGTTCTATCTTGGATCTAGAAATATGTTAGGATAGTCTAGTCATGCTCAATTACATATTGGATTTGATTCATCATTTTCATGGATGCACTCCCTCTCAACTGGGGTTGGATTTTGACTGTGGAAAAAACATATTATATCTCTAGGTATGAAATTAAAATGGATATATATAATTGGAGACATAATATATGGGAAAATAAGTGTTTGGTATAAATCAATCTTGTATCATACTAAATAGTAAATTTTTATAATAATATTTTATGATGATATGGACCTTTTTGGGTGATTCATTAAGGAAATATATGATAGTAATTAAGGAAGTTCATAAATAGTTTTCATAAAATAATTTTTTCCTGTTCTTATGTGTCAGTAGCCTACCAATATTATTGAAGGTTAGAGGAAGAAACAAATTTTTTGACATAGTGAAATGTGTTTGAATTCATTAAATATCTACGGACTCCTCTTAATGATGATAACATATGTGATCGAAATTTTGGAAGAGTATTTTCTAATAAACGTAATAGAAATTATGAAAAATTATAGATTCAAATTACTAGAGTTGGTGTTAAACAAATCATGGAATTATAAATTTTGAGAGACAACATTAGGATTTATTATAGTAAATATATGTCTAATTATACGTAAATAAGGTTTTTGGAAAGAATCAAATTATGTTTTTTAGATATACGTGATTAATAATGTTAATTTTTATTATTTAAAATCCCCTAAATTCCTAGATGGTCGCCATCAAGGGTCTGGGGTCTATCTAGTACTTACAAACACCATCTCAATGGGTTCTATGGTGGAAAACACTTTCTGAATAGAGACACTAACATTCTACTTCAAACGGCTGGAACAATTGAAATTTGAATATGGGTTTTTTTATAAAATTTATCCCCCTAAATTTTCCCCACCACGATTCAAAATAATTGAATCTATCCTTACATTTCATGGATTCTCTAATTTAATTATGAATTTTCACATATATAATCAATTTTATATATATATATCTAGGTTTCTATATGTCCGAATAACCCTATTCAGTGTTTTATTCCGGGAATATGTTTTTAAATAATTTTTCTACCCAAATTTTTTTTTTTTTAATTTTATTGGATTGTTTGTTTCATATCATTTGTAATGGATCATGATGAAATAGTGGATATAACAATTCCTTTGAAAATGATATATCTTGTCTCTAATATTTTATATATAATATTTTTATAATTCGTATTCAATGTGGTAAACATTATTTTTAATTTTTTACAGGGTTACAAAAATTAAGAATGATATGTTTCTAAAAAATTAGATAGAGTGAATAATAAAAATAATCATGGTAGTGTTTCTAAACCTAATTAGGTGATATTATTATCACCCACTAACATGGTATCCATATGTAATATAGACTAGTCTTGTGAAAAAAATGGGTCTCCATACTCAAATTAATGATGAATGGAATAGTGTAAAACCCTATAGCTTATTTTATTGGTCTAGTTTATTGTTATTTTATTGGTGGGTTTATCACATGTTTTCAGATGTCAATTGTTCTACTGAGTACATTGGCAGGGTATCTAGAATTTTCCATTCAATATAAATAGATTATTAGTCATTTGGTTATCATGTAAGTAGAACAAGGATTCATGAGGATTTATTTATAATGGATAGTTCTATTTAGTGTAGTTCATTAGGCTGCTATTTAGTGATGGTTTATTTTTTACTGTAACACCCCAGGTAAATAAAGAATATGAAATTTTCATATTTATCCATATTTGTGAATAAAATATTAATATGACTTTAAAGGGGATTCCATGCTCGATGGTGTACCCAACACGCAACAACGAGTTTCTTGGGAATCTTACGTTGCACTCTATTAATAAAATAAAATTAATTTAAATGGTAGTTAACATGTAGCCGTTGTATTGGAAGGAATTGATAGAAATAACAAAAATATTATTATATATGTTTTTTAAATGTTTTTACATTTATCCAATAAAAGATAAAGGCTTAAAATACGGAAAGAATTCAATTTTAGGCGTATATGCCCTAGTTTTCACTAAAGGTTCACTTAATGCCTTTTGGTGGAGAACTGTCATTAAATATAGTTTTGTTCACTCTTGTACATCCTTTTGGACAAAATAAAACTCTTCTTAAGAATTGGGACATCAAAATTTACTTTGTGTAAATTTTTGGTATCTTTCTGATAAAGTTCATTTTTTAATGAATAGTGTAAAATGTTGTATTTTAATTCAAAACCTCTTTTTAATCTAATTTATTTATATGATTAGATTATCTTTTGAATTTGTTTTAAAGTGAAATTAGAATATATTTTTACCATTAAGTCCAATAGTGGTCATTGGAATTAATTTCACTTTGAAATCAGACTTAAACTAATGTCAATCTTTTGATACTTATTGTTTCATAAAAACACACTATTTGCTCTGACAGCGGGAATTAATTATTAAATTAATTAATGTGACTTATATGTTTTTAATTTTCTAAAATAGACTTCATTTTTGAATTCGGAATATCTAATATATCTTAGGGTGAATTTTTGGGATTTTTCTGAAAAACTTCAATTTTTGATGAATAATGAAACCACTAAGTGGTACTTATAAAAAAACTGACTTTTCTGTTTAAATGAAATTTTGCCATCTTTGTGTTTTGAATTTCAAAAATCCGACATACATGGTTGTCATTAAGAAGTAAAATGTGATTCAATGGGATAAAAATATTTTTTTTGGTGAATAGTATCTTATTAAGTTTTTAATCGCGATTAGAAGTAATTAGTGTAGTTTAAGGTAAAAATAATGTTTTGATAATATGAAATGAACTTGAAACATGTCCTGAACTCATTGGATGTGTCATGGCCGACCAATAAAACCCATGGGTCAACTTGGGGACCCCATGAAGCCACTTTGGTTGGAAAATGACATTAATATCTTATTATTTAAAGTTAAAGTAAAAATGCGACAAACATGAAATGTTTTACTAAAATAATTTTTACATGGGGTTATACAAATCATATGTTTGACTATAAATATTAATTGTAAAGCTAAAAATATTTCCTACATCATAGTATTTTTTTATAATTTTTAGACATTAGATAAATTAAATTATTTATGACATCATGATGATGCAGCGATGACCTCATTATGTAACGATTTAAATAAAATGGAATGATAATGTAATATATAAGACCTAAACATGTACAAAACCTATTGGATGAGTGTATTTCGAAGCCTTATCACCTTATCCTCGAAATACATCAATCTGGGACCTCTTAAATCCGAATACCATTTTAAAATAATGTGACTTTTCTTTACTTTCCAAGAGTGCCCCTCTTCTCCTCTTATAAAAGGCCCCCACCTCTACCTCCTTACCCGCACTCCCAAAGCCTTTGGAATGGCCACCCCCTGCCCATTTTGGCTCTCCAAATCCCTCCATTACTCCGTGAAGCCTCACTTTGGGCAGAAGTCTTTCCATGTAAGCCTTTGAGCTCAAACTAAGGGGAGTTACCCGATTTTAAGGTAATGTCTTCTTTTGAGTCCTTTTGTTTTATTTTGCTTCTCCAACCCCCTAAACACTTTTTATTCTTTTCTTTTATAAAAACTCCAGTATCCTCAATATACTAGGATGTTGTTATAACAAGGATTCGAGCTACACTTACACACTCCTACATTTAATGGTTAAAGAACATATTGTTTCTGTGGATGGAAAATTTCTACCTCACGAAACGGTGATTGTTCAACACTCATATAACACCTTCAAAGTTGTCCATTAAGATGTCACTATATTTATATATGATATATAATATGTTTATTTTTTACTTAAGATTCTATATTTTTCATTTGTGGCTTACCTTTACGGCTTCCATTATGGGTATACGCGATATCTTCATTTTAGGAAGTGCAGACTACTGCCCACTAAAAGTGATGTGATTCGTTAATGCCATACGTGGGACGTATAAAGGATGGATTTAATGTTATTATTATATAATGTTATACTAGAATTATTATATTCCTCTATATCATTATTATTTCTTTCCATTAAAGTATGAGATAGAAATGAAAGTGGCGTCCATGCGTACGTATGGCTTACCGTCTCCATGAACGGTGCATTTCATTTCTTATCCCCAAATGTAATGTACTATTATAAGTACATGTATATAATGGATATATATGATGAATGATACATTTAAATGGTGAATATAATTATGGAATTAAAATATACATACCTCTCATTCAGTTTTAATTTCATTAATATGACAAATAAATGAAAGTAGCGTTCATGCATACGTACGACTTACCGTCTCCATGACCAGTGCATTTCATTTCTTACCTATAAATGATTATGTAATATTATAAATACATGTATACGCTGGATATATATGATATATATGATATCCAAATCAGGAATGTCATTCTGGATATAAAGAACCTTTGACCACACGAACAACATGTAATTGTAAGAAGTCCACTTTCGACTTAGGAACCAAATATCGACAAAACAAACATTATTAACATAAATGATTACATAATGTTTATAACATGGAAATAAGTGATATAAAAGGAATAATGAACTTGAAAAATGTTCTTAAGTAAATATAAATTAACTCAAGTTTATTATTCAGGACGTTAAAGAACGATCGAGTCAAGTCGGACCGGAGGTAAGGGATCCTACTCCTCTCTTTCTTTTTAAGTACACTCTTTTATGTCATTCCATATAAAGCTCATCTTTCTTGTTATTGGGAGGTTATTTTATATTACACTTACTGTAATTTTTATGTTCATGTGATGAGAGACCCTATTCTATCTCATCAATCCATTTTAGAAGTTTTGAGTGGCACTGTTAGGCTGCCGAATTTTTGTAAGAGATCTAACCTCTCTCTTTCTTTTTATGTACTCTCATTTATGTCACTTCATTTAAGCTCCTCTTTGTTATGTTGGGCGATGTTCTTTTATATTAATCTTTCTATAAAATTTATGTTAATATGATGAGATACCCTATTTGATCTCATCAATCCATTTTTGTATGTTTTATGTGGCGTCGTTAGGCTGCCGAGTTTTCGTAAGGGATTTTTCATCTCACTTTTATTCCCGTGAGATTTATGCTACATTTTCCACAATTTCCTTTGAGTGGTGTATGTACTGCCCATTATTCTACTCTTTGTGTAATATAATTTTGTTTATGAGTATTTACATCAATGATATATTGTCCTTCTTTCATGGGGCGTATGTTTTGAAAGATAGCCAAGTCGGTAAGGGAACCGTTCACCCTCCTCTTTTTAAAAGACTTCTTTTGTTGGGTCTTTTAATTATCATATTTTTATGTTGGGATATGTTCTAATATATCCTAATTGATGTAAATTTTATGCCCAAGTGATGAGATACACTTTTTATCTCTCATCAACTCATTTTGATGTGACGCCGTTAGGCTGTCAAGGGAACTTCTTAACCCAATTTCGATTTCTTTGGGTTCAACATGTAGTTATTGAATATGTCATCCTTTTAATATGTGTGAATGACCTTTGATTATTTTACACTTAATATACAATTATATTTGGTGTATTCGTTTGTCAGACATAATTATGTAATTGATTTATCCTTAAACCAAGGATACCGTCTTTGTATGGGACTTCGTCTCAATCTCCATTCATTGAGGCATATTTTGTTTTATACACAACCTTAATTTATACAGTGTACAAAACCCTTTGACTTTTACATTTATTCAAAAGGAATCTTTTTTATATGAAGCATTTTAATAAATGACAAAAGGGATTGTTTTGTCGTACGTATGCGGCGACAACGACTTCTCCGCCGTCGTGACCATTATTTGAGTTTCAGCTTCCTCTACAATCCATACCTACTTTTTAAAAGAAAAATAAATACCATGTTTTACTTTTCATTTATTTTGGTATTGAAAATTGTTTTCATAATGTTTTTTCAATGTGTTGTATTGATATCTTGTGATTTAAAGGTGGAAATGTTAAGTTTCCTTTATGCATGTTTTATATAATAAGATTATGTTATGGTTCTTGGGAATTGTTATGAATATGGGTGGTTCCGTGATAAACTAAGGGCGGGTGAGCCCAATATAGCTCTCCAATGCATTGGGTAACGCGAAGGAGTGAAATGTTAAGGTTTCTCCGAAGAGATTTAGGGAATATACTATGATGGGTATTACAAATGTAACCAAGAGGGTTACTCCCTACGTAAGAATGTTATGAATCCCTCAAGTTAACTTTATGTCTTATGATTTCTATGATTTATTCATGGTTTGATGAGGTATGTTAAAGTTCCTATGTTTTATGGGTAAAGTATGATTTCATTATTATATATATATGAACTCATGTTTCCTTTCCATATTTTTATAACCCTTACTGAGCTTTTTATGCTCATCCTATGTTTTTGAAATGTTTTTCACAGGTCAAGGGAAAGGTTCATGATGTGATGATAGTGTCAAGGATGTGTCAAGAAAGAATCCGTGTTTTATATTAAATATGTTTCTGTTGATGGGAAGAATGAATATTGTCTTTTATGTAACCACTTTGTTTAAATGTGGAATGTAATGCAAGTTTCATGATCTAATTCTCTAAAACTCTAAACCTAAAAAGATACTCAATGTGTAATCTTGTAATAACTCAAGACTAAATAAGGTTTAAGGCTGGGGCCTTATAGATGGTATCAAAGGTCAGTTTAGATAACTTTAGAGGTTAGGGTATTCTCTAAGCATAAGTGACATTACCATAATGGTTAGGATTTCAGGAAGAGTCCTTGTTTTAGATAAAGTGAATGAGTAAGTATATCTTAGTATTTATCTTCATCATTAGTACATGATGGTTTTGTTGATATACTCACACTGACATTTCTGTTTTTAGTGAATGGATTGATCTAACAGGAACCAAAGAGACAACAGGTTTGAAGGAAACTGTGGTGGTTCTCTGATTATGATACTAGATAAAATGGAGGATTCAATGAGGAAACTCGTGGTTGTTCTAAACAAACAATCAAGGAGTCATGATCAACCACTTGAACCTTGGTATGTACTATAATGCATCATGTATGAGATTACCAATCAATGTGGAAGTTCAGGTAATAATTATAAAGGTAACCATTAGAGTTTATATGATCCTTACTTTTGAGGTAATTATGGGTTATTATATGATATGATGGAAAATGAAAGGCATGAGATAAACTTGAGGTTAAAATATGTTATGATTATTTTTGAAGATTTTATCTCATTTTGGGGAATGATTGAAGAATTATTTAGTTTTTGAAAAAGGACAAAACGCAGACCGTGTGACAACCCGTCGCGTCGGACAAAGCTGCAGGAATCGAACCCACAACCAAAGTGCAACTGGTATTTATCGCCTACCACTGGACTACGTGAAGTACCTGGTTAGTTTGACTGATTCCTTTTAGATGGATGATTTTATTAATTAAGAGTATGTTGACTTTGGGTTATTTATGAAAACTATTAACCTATCATGGAGGATATGTGATTAGGTTAATTACTTTTCAATACGAGACTTTAGGAGCAAGAGATGTTGTTTGGAGATAAATGTTACGATTTAACATGGAAGACAATGTGACTAAATCCTTCAAATATTTGGTTCTCAACCTTAGTTTGGTCTACTTTGAAGAATTTCATGGACAAATTGTTTATGTAATGGTCCTCATTGAACTTTGGATTTTGTTGGACAAATTTTGGAGATTAAGCATATATTTTCTTTTTATAAAGGGTTATCCTTTTCTGGATTATCTGATCTTGTACTAGAATATTTGGTTTTGGTTTTGGTTAAAGTCTAAAGACATGGGAAGTATATAGTTATCTTTGGTGGATTAGGTGATTCTCTAGAAGTTGATTATAGTACTCTTAATGTGAACAAGTCTTCCTAAATACTCGCCTTTTGGAGAAAATATGAGTTTGTGTAAGGAATCTAATAAAAGATGAAAGTAAACATGATAAGTGATTTTGTTTCCTTATAAATAAATTTCTCAATAAAACGTAACTTAAAAAAAATGTTTTCTATTAACTTTTCCTACTGGGGAATCAAATACCGTTTAACCCATCACATGTTTGTGATTTTCTCGTGGTTAACTTCCTCCTAAACATGTTTTCTATCACTCTCCATCAGAACATGACCCTTTGTTTTTTCCTCCATGTCCATATTTTCATACTTGGAATCCTAGTATGGGTTAACTCGGGTGACCTTTATACTTATCTTTCATTATTTTAAAGTGATTGTTTTACCGACTCTTATTCGGATGTGTGACTTTCAAGGATGTTTCCAATCTCAATTTTAAAAATTGCGAGGACGCAATTCCCAAAAGGGGGGAAGGATGTAACACCCCAGGTAAATAAAGAATATGAAATTTTCATATTTATCCATATTTGTGAATAAAATATTAATATGACTTTAAAGGGGACACCATGCTCGTTGGCGTACCCAACACACAACAACGAGTTTTTTGGGAATCTTAGGTTGCACTCTATTAATAAAATAATATTATTTCAAATGTTAGTTAACATGTAGCCGTTGTATTGGCGGGAATGGATAGAAATAACTAAAATATGATTATATATGTTTTTTAAATGTTTTTACATTTATCCAATAAAAGATAATGTCTTAAAATACGTAAAGAATTCAATTTTAGGCGTATATGTCCTAGTTTTCACTAAAGGTTCACTTAATGCCTTTTGGTGGAGAACCGTCATTAAATATAGTTCTTTTCACTCTTGTACATCCTTTTGGACCAAATAAAACTCTTCTTAAGAATTGGGACATCATAATTTACTTTGTGTAAATTTTTGGTATCTTTCTGATAAAGTTCATTTTTTAATGAATAGTGTAAAATGTTGTATTTTAATTCAAAACCGCTTTTTAATATAATTTATTTATATGATTAGATTATCTTTTGAATTGGTTTTAAAGTGAAATTAAAATATATTTTTACCATTAAATCCAATAGTGGTCGTTGGAATTAATTTCACTTTGCAATCAGACTTAAACTAGTGTAAATCTTTTGATACTTATTGTTTCATAAAAACACGCTATTTGCTCTGACAGCGGGAATTAATTATAAAATTAATTAATGCGACTTATATGTTTTGAATTTTCTAAAATAGACTTCATTTTTTAATTCGGAATATCAAATATATCTTAGGGTGAATTTTTGGGATTTTTCTGAAAAACTTCAATTTTTGATGAATAGTGATACCACTAAGTGGTACTTATAAAAAACTGATTTTTCCGTTTAAATGAAAATTTTCCATCTTTGTGTTTCGAATTTCAAAAATCCGACATACATGGTTGTAATTATGAAGTAAAATGTGATTCAATGGGATAAAAATAATTTTTTGGTGAATAGTAACTTATTATGTTTTTAATCGCGATTAGAGGTAATTACTATAGTTTAAGGTAAAAATAATGTATTAATAATATGAAATGAACTTTTCATATGTCCTAACCTCATTTTATGTGTCATGTCCGACCAAGACAACCCATGGGTCAACATGGGGACCCCATGAAGCCACTTTGGTTGGAAAATGACATTAATATCTTTTTATTTAAAGTTAAAGTAAAAATGAGACAAACATGAAATGTTTTACTAAAAAAAATTTTACATGGGGTTATACAAATCAGATTTTTGACTATAAATATTAATTGGAAATATAATAAGATTTAATACATCATAGTATATTTTTTATAATTATTAGACATTAGATAAATTAAATTATTTATGACATCATGATGATGCAGCGATGACCTCGTTATTTAACGATTTTAATAAAATGGAAAGATAATGTAATATCTAAGACCTACACATGTCCAAAACCTATTGTATAAGTGGATTTCGAACCCTTATCACCTTATCCTCGAAATAAATCAATGTGGGACCTCTTAAATCCGAATACCATTTTAAAATAATGTGGCTTTTCTTTACTATCCAAGAGTGCCCCTCTTCTCCTCTTATAAAAGGCCCCCAGCTCTACCTCCTTACCCACACTCCCAATGACTTTGGCTTGTCCAAACCCTGCCCATTTTGGCTCTCCAAATCCCTCTATTACTCCTTGAAGCCTCACTTTGGGCAGAAGTCTTTCCAAGTAAGACTTTGAGCTCAAACCAAGGGGAGTTACCTGATTTTAATGTAATGTCTTCTTTTGAGTCCTTTTGTTTTATTTTGCTTCTCCAACCCCCTAAACTCTTTTTATTCTTTTTGTTTGTAAAAAATACAGTATAATCAATATACTAGGATGTTGTTATAAGAAGTATTCGAGCTACACTTACACACACCTACATCTAATGGTTAAAGAACATATTGTTTATGTGGATGGCGAATTTCTGCCTCACGAAACGATGATTGTTCAACACTCAAATAACACCTTCAATGGGGGCCATTAAGATGTCACTATATTTATATATGATATATAATATGTTTATGTTTTACTTAATATTCTGTATTTTTCATTTGTGGCTAACCTTTACGGCTTTCATTATGGGTATACGCGATATCTTTATTTTAGGAAGTGCGGACTACCGCCCCCTCAAAGTGATGTCATTCATTAATGCCATACGTGGTACATATAAAGGATGGATTTAATTTTATTATTATATGATGTTATACTGGAATTATTATATACCTCTATATCATTATTATTTCTTTCCATTAAAGTATGAGATAGAAATGAAAGTAGCGTTCATGCGTATGTACGGCTTACCGTCTCCATGAACGGTGCATTTCATTTCTTATCCCCAAATGTAATGTACTATTATAAGTACATGTATATAATGGATATATATGATGAATGATACATCTAAATGGTGAATATAATTCTGGAATTAAAATATACATACGTCTCATTTAGTTTTAATTCCATTAACATGACAAAGAAATGAAAGTAGCGTTCATGCGTACGTACGTCTTACCGTCTCCATGAACGGTGCATTTCATTTCTTACCTCTAAATGATTATGTAATATTATAAATACATGTATATTCTGTATACATATGATATATATGATATCCAAATCAGGAATTTCATTCTGGATATAAATCACCTTTGACCACACGAACAACATGTAATTGTAAGAAGTCCACTTTCGACTTAAGAACCAAATATCGACAAAACAAACATTATTAACTTAAATGATTACATAATGTTTATAACATGGAAATAAGTGATATAAAAGTAATAATTAACTTGAAAAAGGTTTTTATGAAAATATAAATTAACTCCAGTTTATTATTCAGGACGTTAAAGAACGATCGAGTCAAGTCGGACCCGAGGTAAGGGATCCTACTCCTCTTTTTTTTTAAGTACACTCTTTTATGTCATTCCCTCTAAAGTTCATCATTCTTTTTATTGGGAGGTAATTTTATATTATAAATACTGTAATTTTTATGTTCATGTGATGAGAGACCCTATTCTATATCATCAATCCATTTTGGAAGTTTTGAGTGGCGCTGTTAGGCTGCCGAATTTTCGTAAGAGATCTAACCTCTCTCTTTCCTTTTAAGTACTCTCCTTTATGTCACTTCTTTTAAGCTCCTCTTTTTTATGTTGGGGGATGTTCTATTAGATTCATATTTCTATAAACTTTAAGATAATATTATGAGATACCCTATTTGATCTCATCAATCCATTTTTGTAAGTTTTATGTGGCACTGTTAGGCTGCCGTGTTTTCGTAATGGATTTTTCATCTCACTTTTATTCCCGTGAGATTTATGCTACATTTTCCACAATTTCCTTTTATTGGTGTATGTAATGACCATTATTCTACTCATTGTGTAATATAATTTTGTTTATAGGTATTTACATCAATGATTTATTGTTTTTCTTTCATGGGGTGTATGTTTTGAAAGATACCCAAGTCAGTAAGGGAACCATTCACCCTCCTCTTTTTAAAAGAATTATTTTGTTGGGTCTTTTAATTTACATATTTTTATGTTGGGATATGTTCTAATATATCCTTATTGATGTAAATTTTATGTCCAAGTGATGAGATACACTTTTTATCTCTCCTCAACTCATTTTGATGTGACGCCGTTAGGCTGTCAAGGGAACTTCTTAACCCAAGTTCGATTTCTTCGGGTTCAACATGTAGTTATTGAATATGTCATACTTTGAATATGTGTGAATGAACTTTGATTATTTTACACTTAATATCCAATTATATTTGGTGTATTCATTTGTCACACATAATTATGTAATTGACTTATCATTAAACCAAGGATACCGTCTTTCTATGGGACTTCATCTCAATCTCCTTTCATTGTGGAATATTTTGTTTTATACACAACCTTCTTTTATACGGTGTATAAACCCCTTTTACTTTTACATTTATTCAAAAGGAATCTTTTTTATATGAAGCGTTTTACTAAATGACAAAAGGGATTATTTTGTCGTACGTATGCGGCAACAACGACTTCTCCGCCGTCGTGACCATTATTTGAGTTTCGGCTTCCTCTACAAGCCATACCTTTTTTTTAAGAAAAATAAATACCATGTTTTACTTTTCTTTTATTTTGGTATTGAAAATGGTTTTCATAATGTATTTTCAATGTGTTGTATTGATATCTTGTGATTGAAAGGTGGAAATGTTATGTTTCCTTTATGCATGTTTTATGTGATAAGATTTTCTTATGGTTCTTGGGAATTGTTATGAATACGGGTGGTTCCGTGATAAACTAAGGGCGGGTAAGCCCAATATAGCTCTCCAATGCATTGGGTAACGCCAAGGAGTGAAACGTTAAGGTTTCTCCGAAGAGATTTAGGGAATATACTGTGATGGGTATTCCAAATGTAACCAAGAGGGTTACTCCCTACATAAAAATGTTATGAATGCCTCAAGTTACACTTATGTCATATGATTTCTATGATTTATTCATGGTTTGATGAGGTATGTTAATGTGCCTATGTTTTATGGGTAAAGTATGACTTCATTCTTATGTATATATGGACTCATGTTTCCTTTTCATATTTTTATAACCCTTACTGAGCTTTTTATGCTCATCCTATGTTTTTGAAATGTTTTTCATAGGTCAAGGGAAAGGTTCATGATGTGATGATAGTGTCAAGGATGTGTCAAGAAAGAATCCGTGTTTTATTTTAGAGATGTTTCCGTTGATGGGAAGAATGAATATTGTCTTTTAAGTTAACCACTTTGTTTAAATGTGGAATGTAATGCAAGCTTCATGATCTAATTCTCTAAAACTCTAAACCTAAAAAGATCCTCAATGTGTAATATTGTAATAACTCAATATTAAGTAAGGTTTAAGAATGTGGCCTTATATTTAGACCGTTTATTTTTATGGGATTATTGTGAGGGGTAAATGGACAGTATCATCAAATAGCTAGTCATGATTTATTATGGAATAAATAGAGAAAACATTGATTTATTTTAACATGGTTGATAGATGCAGCCTTCATTATCTGAGATTGAAATAACTAAACAGTTTAATTTGATAAAATTATAATTAGAGAAGGATACGAGGGAACAAATAAAACTAGCAAAATTTTGGTTCAGATATCATGGAAGTTGATTTAGTCGTGGTTAGAGATTAGTAGCCTATATGAGGTATGTTGGAATAGGATATTACATATAGTGATGGATAAAAATTAGAATTCAGGATTGTATCACGTACACGGAAAGGTCTAGGTAGGGATGTCTATAACATGGAATTCAATCATCTTCAATAACATAAATTTAATGTGATATTTCATAAGTTTGTGATGGATCTTCTTTAAAATAGACGATTACGTGAATGTAGACCACAAACGAGTCATTGATACTCATTATATATTTCCTCATTGAGTGACTTTTAATGATAGGAGATGATAGTGATTTATATTACAATAAACCATTGTATCTAAATTTAATTTCATGTAAGGTACCAACAACAGTGGGTCATAGTAAGAACCTCCGTTGATTTAGTTTGACTTCCTATTTAATTTTATGATACAGGTCAATATGTGTAGTCTCAACCCATGGTGTGGAATGTCTTTTACTTTGGGAAGGAATATATGATACCGTATATCAATATATGGATGGTATCAATATGATTTATATATTTTATTTAGATCATTGTCTTCCCTTGGTGTATTCATTTAATGGGAACATGGGATATTTTCGATTGTGATTCATCAATATTAGACAATTTACGTAGAGTTTCTCATGCTGGTGGTTTTGGAAATAAAACATAATAAGAATTGATTGTTTTATATTTTATATATAATTGTTTTCATTAGTGTATTATTATTGAGAAATATTCTCATAACGTATACATGATTGTTAGAGGATGTGTAGACCTATTAACAGTAAGAAAGAAATCCAATTTCCTTTTTATATTCTATTAGAATATAGTGTATTGAAGATAAAATAATGAATATGATTGGGAATGGATTACATCATAGGATATTAAATGAAAGTGATTTATGTTGACCTTAGAATTAGATTTTTAATTACCTAAACTCTTATATTTACCCAAAATCAAACCACATTCAGATATAATCAAATCATCTCGTTGTTTGAGTCTCCTAACACATTCTTACGGCTCCCTACCTCTATTCTTCGCGAATCAATGTTTTTATTGAGGATCTGCACATTCAAGAATATCTTATCTTCTCGTTTTGATATATATCCCTCTTCTGCACCTCTCCCTAGATAAAACAGAAAAGAGTTTCCATAGCTGGAACAAGATTCAAATCTCTGTTTGATAGATCTTGATTCATTTAAACAGTGAATCTTGTAATTGAATCAAGAACTTGTTCTACATCATTATTATCCTAAATTTTGTCTTTCCTATATCCATGATTTCATTTCCATCTTTGTTCAGGTAGGTGTTCAATAATTGTAACACCAATGTCTTCATTGAAATTATGTGTATCCAATTGATTAATGTCTATTTTACAATTACTAATTTATTTCCTTATATTGAATTAATTTGTTTGAATAATTAATTAATTAAGGAAAAATCTGACATGGGGGTATTGGAATTGTATATTGTACATAATTAATTAAGGAATTAATTAAGGGATAATGGAATTATTATTTGAATAAATAATATATAAATTAATAATAGGATAATTAGAGTATGATTTGGAACAATTAATTGAGGAATTAATTTTGGGTACAGAAATTAATTGAGTTAGAACAATTAATTAATGAATTAAATAGTGGCATTGAAATTGATTGAGTCATAATAATTAGATTATGTACTAATTGGAGGTATTTAAATTGTATAAATTAGAATAATTAATTGAAGGATTATTTGGGGATATTGTAAATTATTTATTTAGAATAGTTAATTGAGGAATTAATAGGGGTATTTAAATTGATTGAGATAGAAAACATAATTAATTAATTAAATAGGGTTATTGAAATTATTTTGTTGAAAATTATAATTGATTGATTAATTGGTAATATTATTATTTTTAGTTGAAATAATTAATTTCTAAATTAATTATGGTGTTTTTGTCATTCTGGATGGGATTAATTAGTTGATGAAATAATAAATGAATTTAATGTGATAACGTAATGGTTGAATAAAATAATAGAGTAAATTAATTTATGTATTAATTACTGGATTAATGTGATTGGTTAATGGTTTAATTAAATAATGGGATTGTTGGGATTAACTAATTGAAGAATTAAATAATTACAGTAATTTGACTATTTAATGGTTTTATTAAATAATGGGATTGATGTGATTAATTAATTGATAAAATCATTAATAGAAGTAATGTGATTATTTAATGAATGAAATAAATAATGGGACTGATGGGAATAGTTAATTGATAATTTAATTAATATTTTTAATTTTATTATTTTATGGATGAATTAAATAATGGGATTTGTGTTATTGACAAATTGATGAATTGGTTCAATGAAGTAATGTGATTATTTAATGGTTGAATTAAATAATGTTATTTTTGGAATAAATATTTGATGTATTAATTTATTGGGGTATTGTGATTAATTAATTCTAAAATTAATTAATAATATTCATGTGAAAAATTAATTGTTTAATAATCTAAATGAACTGTATATGATTAACTATATATGGAATAAATTAATGAAATTCACTTGAATAATTAAATGGTGAATTAATTGAAGAAATTGTATAATAATAGATAATATATATATTAATTAATGTAATGATGATGGTTTGGAATTACAAATTTAGAATAAATAATGTGGGAAATAAATAATGAAAATCGATTTATTAATGTAATACAATTAATAGATTAATTATTTGGGGAATTAATTAATGGGGATGGTTTTGTTAATTCAATTTAATGAGTATATTTTCTAATGAGGGAATTAATTAATGGATATTCTTATGTTAATGAAATTGAATGTTCAGATTAATTGTCTAAACAAATAATTAATGGGAATCGTTTGGAGATATAATTTTGGCATTCTGATTAATTAATTGGTGAATTAATTAATTTGACAGACAACCTTAATTTTATTTTTTTAAAGGTTGTGCCCAAAGCCTCAATTTATTATTAAAGAAAAACCTCTTTAGAATGGGTAGAGGGAGACCCATTACATAGCCCTAAGGCCAAAGGCCAAGTGGCTTGAATTCAAGGCTTGAAAGCCCATTTTTTGGCCCAAAGGACCCCTTGGTGAATAATACTTCTAAAGTACACACGCAGCTATAGTACCTGCTAGAGTACCCACAACCTCTGCATTACCTTGGAACAGTTCCTTCGCCGCTATAGTGCAGCCGCAGCTATAGTCCCTGCTACAGTTCCCTGCTACAATGCATTGCTACAGTAACCCAGAAATTCATCCCTACCCACATTTGATCTTGGGTCTTTTGAATGGCAAGCAGGAGGTTGAGAATATTAATTAATTGATAAAATAATTTATGAGATTGAGAAGATTAATTTCTATGAGATGATTTAGGTTAATGTGATTAATTATTTTTTGATTTAATTAATGAGAATGTGTCAAAAAATCATTGATTTAATCAATGAGAATTTGATTAATTAATTGTTGAGTTATTTAATGATGTTGAGAAGATTAATTAATTATTGAGTTAGACAAATAGAAGGAGATTAATTGAATTTTGAGTTATATATTAAACTGAGTTTAAATAATTTTTCAGTTAATTAATGAGAATGCGATTAATTATTTATCGAGTAATTTAATTTGATTTAGAATATTAATTAATTACTGGGTTGATTAATGACAATGTGAAGATTAATTTTTGAGTTAAATAATGAGAAAAAGATAAATTATTTTCTTAATTAATAAATGATAATAAGATTAAATAATTTTTGAGTTAATTAATGTGATTGAGATAATTAATGAATATTTTAATTAATTAAGTAAATGATAAATGTTTACAATGGAATTAAAAGTATATAATAGTTTAATTCTATGATATAATATCCCTTTAGGGTAGTGAGGACTCTAGTACCACTGAATTAGGTTTTAAGGTTCTTGTCTCAATGAGAACCTAAGGAGTTTATCAGGTAAGGAAATGAATAAAATGGTAAGGTGGAAACTATTTAATTAGGCATTTTTTATTTATATATATAAATATATACATTATCATTGAATGTATGTTTATTTATAAACCATATGTGGTCGTCTTCTAAGTTATACTAAAACCCTAATCGTTCTACATGATTGGTACTTGAATAGATAATCTGATTATAGTGCAGGATAAGGGGAAAGTACCAATATTTTATAGATGATTGGGATATAACATAGATGAGGGAACCAACAGTGGTTTGGTACTTCCATGGTAGTTTTTAGTTCATTTACTATTGTGTTTAATTTTTAAACATAGCACATAATCTAACATGGCATATCTTCTACTTATTTTTGATTTTGTATTTTTATTTTTTTTTCAGAATGTGATTCTGATTTTTTCTAGTTTTTTATATAACTATTTTATTATTATCTATTTATTTCCTCAATTTTATTACTCTTTTAGAGAAAAAAAATGAATTTATAGTATCTCCATTATCAATAATAGACCCTCACTTTTATTCTAACTTACAAGAATATAGTGAGGCGCAATTATGTTCACGAAGTAAACGGGTTCATGGAACCAATGCATGGGACCCGGGCGGGGGTGTTACAAAGTGTTATCAGTGCCCTATATTATTTTTATTTTCAATTGAAATACTATTTTTGGAATGTATATATAATACTATGAAGATATAATCCTTGTTTTTGGGATCATGAATGGGATTAGGTAACCCATGTATAGAGGATAACCCATGTACCCCGGGTAGGATTATTGTTATTATTTTTATCTGTTACATGTGAATGTTATTTCCACTTGGGTGACATACTTGTTGTCTGATTTGATTAATTCTACTGATATTTTCTTATTTTTGGCTCATGTCACAGTATTGAATGAGATTAGAGTATGAATTAATTATTTAATGCACGCAGGGTTATTTTATTTACATGCATAATTTTAGGAATGCATGGGAATATGGGTTATAGGTATGTTATAGAACATGACATTTATTTCCATAAGAAAATGAACTAAAATTTATCCTAATGTGAAATTGTGAATCATAAAATTATGTATGAATATAAAAACTAGGTTTCTAAATTAGAAACATGAATAATGAAGATGAGTTACCTATTTCAATCCTTGACCATGATGGTTGGCGATTAATGGTTGTATCAGCGCCTAAGTTTTTACTATGTGGTGGGGTTTTGGGAAAAGGATTATTATTTATTTTTGTAAATACGTATTTATAAATATGTTAATATTTTTAAATGTTAAACCTTTATGTTGGAAAATGGTTAGGTTTGTTTTGGTAGTGAAAATTCCCCAGTAGGAGATCTTGGTTATTGGTTGTATGAGGGACTATGATGTTTAGGTCCCATTTGGTGAGATTTTAGAAGGCAGGGAAGCACTAAAAATCAAAAAAGGTTTAGGATTTTCAATAGTGGGAGTATGTTTTGGGGATTAAGGATTTATAATGGTGTTAATAGGTTTTTAATAGTGTAAATTTAATTATTAATTATATTGTCCTTAACCTTCACAACATTCTGAGTATGATGTGAAAACATTGCCATTACGCCAAGCTTACTAATTGTGTTTTTCATTGATATAGAGCCTTCTGAAGGTTGACATTATAATATGTCATATGTGGGGATGCATATCAGAGGTACCCCATTGAAATTTTATGAAATAGGTTCTTAGGTTGGACAAGAGGTCATGGAATACTATTATGGTTGATCAACTAGATAGAGCGGTGTTAATGAAGATCCTATTGTAGTGTAATGTATGTATTTAATAGGTGCATGTTACTTGAAAATGGGATGAAATATAGGGAATCATAATTCCAATGAGTAAGATGTAAGTTGCATGTTCAACTTCCATGGGTAAAGGCCACATGTGCCTTGGGTGTGGTTGATGTGCATTCTGTCCAATTGGTTTTTTATGGCATGTTTGAGTGCCATTATTGGGTTGTATTCATGGTTGTGTTGGGAACGATGATTAGGGAATCAATCCATGTATGTTTTAGATGATGATCGTGATATACATGAATTCTTTTAGGAGAATTTCGTGATTGTGTTGGATCAAAATGATAATGTGTAGTGGGGAAATACTGGGCCAATAGTTCATCTACTGTAGAGACATGGACGGGTTCATGAGGAAACATGGGAGAGATAAGCATATAAGAGGTCCCATTTCCCTTATATTTTTAACTCATAATCTTAGACATGCATGGGAATATATATTGAGAAAGGGACTTTATCTATTTGGGATATTGTAAGATCAAATTCTTTTTGAAGGTGAATTTGCCTTTTTATCCAAAAAAACATTTGACATTGTTTGAGTCCTTTTAGTTTGGGATCTTTCTTGTGGGTTTTGGGTGAAAATTTGAAATTTTTCTCGGAAATGGGTAACTTCATTGTTGGAGAATTTTTTTCCTAATACATGAACCCTTTTCTTTCAATCTATGCAACCTTGGATAGATAGTATTTTCACATCTCTCAGCTAGTTAATAAAATTTTCACCCTAAAAGGATAACATTTTCTCACCACCTCACAAAGGAAAACAATTAAGGTAAATGGTATGTGTAAACATTGTGCCCATGTCCAGATAACCATGTGTGTGATTTAAATTAACCCAAAAATTAAATTTTTAATTACCTGAACCCCTATATTTAACTAATGTCAAATCCTTCTAGAACATAATCAAACTCTCTCGTTTATGGAGTCTCTTGTACACATTCATAGTTCTCTTAACATCTATTATTATTAAATCAATGGGAAGACCGAAGATCTCCACCTTCTGTGTGTGATTTTTATTATCATTTAGAGATATATCTCTCTTCCGCTCCTCTCCATGTACAATAGAGGGATGCTTATCTGTTGTTGGATCTAGATTTAGTTCTTGTCTTGTTATATCATTATTCATAAAGTCATGGAAATATGAATTGAATCAAAATCCCATTTTGTGTTGTTATCCTGTAGAAATTTTGGTTTTCTTGTTGGAAAGCATTCGTCGTGACCATCATGAGGATGGTGGTCTATAATTCATATCCACAATAATTAATTGAATTTTTTTTAGGTAAATGATGAGTTGATAATTTATGCATAGAAATTGAATTTATTTAATTGAATTATTTAATGTTTAGAATTAATTAATTAATCAATATTTGTGAAATTTGGGTTATTGGAATTATAGATTTTGAATTATTATTTCATGATATAGTTACGGGATAATGGAATCACCATTTGAATTTTTTATTAAAAAATTAATTACAGGATATTGATATTGAGAGTTGGAATAATTAAGTGGTAAATGAATTGGGGGCACTCAAATTTATTGAGTTAGAATAATTAATTGTGGAATTCGTTTGGGATATTTTTATTGATTGAGTTTGAAAAATTCATTGTGGGGTTAATGGTGGATATTTAAATTTATTGAGTTAGAACAATTAATTGATGAATTAATTAGGGACATTGAAATTGATTTATTTAGAAAATTTAATTTAGGAATTAATTAGGTATTTTTAATTGATAGAGTTAAAGAAATTAATTGATGCCATTATAGGGAATATTGTTTTATTTAGTTGATATAATTAATTGATGAATTCGTTATGGGGTTACTGTCAATTAGAATAAAATTCATTAATTGAGGAATCATATAATGGATGTAATGTGATCGTTTAATTATTGACATAACAAATGGATTTATTGGGATTAATTAATTGATATTTTAATTAAAATAAGTTATGTAATAATATAATGATTTATTAAAATAATGGGATTTATGGTATTAATTAATTGATGAATTAATTAATGAGAGTATAGTTATTATTTAATGGTTGAATTAAATAATGGGATTTATGGGACTAATTAATTGATGAAATAATTAATGGATGTAAAGTGATTATTTAGTTTCTAAATTAAATAATTTGATTGATCAGATTAATATTTGATGAATTAATTAATATAAGTAGTGTTATTATTTGACGGAGGATTTAAATAATAAGATTTTTTGTATTAATTGATTGAGGAATTTATTAATGGAAATAATGTATTTGTTTAATGATTTTATTAATAATTTAATTTTTGGATTAAATAAATGATTCATTAATTAATGTAATGTGATTAATTAATGATGGAATTAATTAATCACATTGATGTGAATATTTAATTATTGCATTAATTTTTAGAATTGAATGTGATAAATTAAGTGTGGAACAAATTAATAAAATTGATATGAAAAATTAATTGCTAAATTAATTGAAGCAATTGAATATTATTAATTATTTGTTAAATTAATTAATAGAATGTTGTGGTCGGGAAATTATTGAGTTTTATTAATTAATTTGAGAAAATGATCATATGGATTGTTGTGTCAATGCTAGTGAATGAGTAGATAAATTAATTTGAGAATTAATTAATAGGTATTGGTGTGTTAATTTAATAAAATGACTAGATTAATTAATTTACTGATCAATTAATGGGGATTGTTTTGTTAATGAAATTAAATGATTATACTAATTTATGTTTTATATTAGTTAATTTGAATTGTAGTATTAATGAAATTGAATGAGTTAGATTAATTAATTATTAAATTAATTTGATGTGGATTTTTTGAATGTTGAATTTGTCGATAATAATTAATTAATTGGTAAATAAATTAATGGAATAGACATTATTAATTTATTGAGGAGTTAAATATGGTAATTGAGAAGATTAAATAATTATTTAGTTTTTAACAATAATGAGATGATTAATTAAAAGATGAGATAATTAATTATATTTATAAGATTAATTAATTTTTGACATAACTAATTTAAATGAGATTAATTAATTTTTTAGTTAATTAATGATATTGATAAGGGTGATTAATTTAAAGTTATTCAATGATGTTGAGAATACAAGTTAACTGTCGAGTTGATTAATGAAATTGATATGATTAATTAATAGTTGATTTTATTAAAGATATTGAGATTATTTATTTGCTGTGTCAACTAATGAGAATGTGATTAATTGATTATTGAGTAACATAATGCTATTGAGAAGATTAAATAATTGGTAAGTCAATTAATAAGTAGGAGATTAATTAATTTTTTATTCAATTAATGGGAATGAGATTATTTAATTTTTGATTTAAAAAATTTGAATGCTATTAATTAATTTTATATATAATTAATGAGATTGAGAAGATTGAATAATTATTTTTTTATTTAATGAGAATGGGAAGTTTAATTAATTGTTGAGTTAATTAATGAGAAATAGATTATATCACTATTGTGTTAATTAATCCGAATAATATTAATTTGTTGTGGGGTTATTTGATGACAATGATATTAATTAATTTTTGAGTTAATTATTTCCATTTACATGATTTCTTTTTTGATCATTTAATTAATGAGATGATGAATGGTAATAATGGAAATCATTTAGGAATTGAGATTAAGAGTTGTAACAGTAAAATTTTGAGACTGAGGAGAGATATAGAATGATAATGGTTGCAAAATATTATATAATAACAATTTGGGAGAGGGTAGAATCCAGTGCATCCAAAGCAAGTATTGATGTTTGGTTTCCCATGGGAACGCGGTGAGTTTATCCGATAAAATGATGAATAAATTAATAAATTTATAATTATTTAATTATGATTTTTTATTTTTTATTTATAAATTCTGATTCATTTTCACTGAATGTATGATGTTTTAGACACTATTGGTGGTTTACTTAGTTGTACAAACACCCTACTCATGCTTCATGATCGTAACCCAAAATGATTATATGAAGGCATGACAAGATAAGGTCAAAGCATATATGTTAGATTGAAGAGTAGTATGGAGTATGGATAAGGAAACCAAACATGATTTGGGAACTACCTATGAGTTGTCAGTTTCTTTACATTTGAGATTAATTTTGACATTTAGAATCCATAGTAGCATGGAATATCTAATGTTTTGTTTTTTATTTTATATCCAATTATTTTTGATCTTGTGATACTAAATTTTTCTAGTTGTGTTATATAATTATTTTCATATTTTCTATTAATTTATTATGAGGTTTTACTCAGAGAAATATAATTTATGGTATATTCTTCCCGTGACCAAAATTAGGCTTTCTAGGATTGTCGGAAGCCACTAGTGGTTCGAATGGCATTCCTGATGTCATATAGAGAACTGGTTCGGGGCACCAATTCTTGGAACACATGACCGGATGTTAGACCTCCCAAAATTGGGACATCAACTAGGCATCATCTATCAATGAAATAAAAATAATAATAATCATCCATCCTATGGAAGTGAAAACCGGTTTTTTCATCATGTCTTATAACTGTTTAAATAATACATAATTTCATATAACTCATAGACGTATAATCAAATATCACATCTAGATCTCTCCAAATATATCATCATTTAAGATAATAATTAGAGGAATATAAAAATGATTGAAGATATCCATTCCCTAAATGACAATATAAACATAGATATCTTGATGGTTTTTATTACAAGAGCAAAAGAATGTACTATAATTTTTTAAAATCCAATGAATCTTCACATCATTTTCATTTGATTTTAGTGAAATAATGTTTTGTACAAGAGAATATAATTTTAAATAATTCCATCAATAAAATTTAATTTTTGGTTTTTCAAGAGTAATCAAAATATTTTTGTTGTCAAAAAGAAATGTCTCATTATTGTGACCATGAGATAATTCCGATTACAATGAAAGTTTCAATTAATGATATTCATTTATTAAGGGATGTTATGGAAATAGTATGAGACCCTTATTTCTATAGTAAATCCACATATTTCACCATCCCTTTTATTTTCTTATTTACATTCCCACTTTTCATGCACTCATCACTCATTCCTAGGTGGTAAGTGAAGGCATGAGTGGTGGGAAGAATTTCACTATCATAAACCAACAATATTACACTAATATGGGGGAATTTTTGGGGGGGATAAATTCCAATATGTGTGTCTTTAATTATATTTCTATTGTAATTTTTTTTGGAAGAACCATAGATTATTGGTCATCCTTCTCATGGAATAGGGTTAGGTTATCAACCTGGGATTCAATAGAAGATAGAGCAAGTTTTAGTATTATTTTCTATTCATCCTGTTAGGTGTATTATTTGAATTTTATACACGTATGTGAAGTGAAATCAACCTCTTCAGATGATTTTATATAATTTTCATGAATTTTATTAGAATATGATATATCATTTTACTAATAATTTATTATTCTTCTATATCTTGACCACCCGTACAATGAATTCTATTTTGAAACACCATCCCATGACCACCATTTTTATTTTAGAGAACTATATGATATTATCCCAGCATAAAAACTACAAGCACTAGAATAGATTGGGATGAAACATTATCTAGATGTTTCCCAAAAGGATCATCATATCCTCCATCAACTTGACAAGTATTAGGGGTATCCATAAAATCTGAATCCATTAAATTATGACTACCCAGAATTTCAATTAGAAAACATGGGATATAAAAAATTGTATAATTTGAGTAATTAATAACCTACTCTACCCCACAACTCCATCAAGACAAGCAAACTCATTGTCATATCCAATAGTAACCTCATTGTACTATGTCTAATATTCCCCCAAAACATCTGTGGGATTCCTAGAAATTGAATTGGTAGTAGTGGAAGGATGGACCTTCCATTTTCCATTATTATTTTCCCTTATAAAAGATGATATACCATTCCACATTGTATTTCACAATAGAGAAAAATGGATATATTGAACATCAATTGGATGTGACCAATGGAGATTCATTATTTTCAAATCATGGGACTCATCTCTTTTAAGATCACTAGAGTAAGGTTATAATCCTTAGTGGACAGAGCCTCCTATTGTACCTTGGTTGACCCCATGCCATTATCCACTATATATGTTGAAGAAGTCTCAAAATATGGATTTTTAGTATTCTTATCCACACTAATAGGATTTTCAATGACATATTCAATATCACAGAGAACCTAGGGGTTCTAATACAACTAGTTGAGATTATAAATACAAATTATTACATTAATATTGGTATTCCTATGATTATTGGGATCAAAATATCGATTCCATGAATAGATCTTGATTATTATTGTCTTTATGGGATAGAACCTAAGCCCCACACTATCCTTGGGTTATCATCTAGAGGTAAGAAATTTTGAATGTAACCCCTTTCCCTAGATATCATCATAAATTCGTCAATATAATAAATCACTATAGTTTTCTAAGTGAAATAACAAAACATCGCAATGTCTTTCCCTTTCAGCATCAAAAAAACAAGAAATTATAGAGTATTTAGAGATTGTTATCCTCTTATCTGTTAGAGTTGTTTTTAGGGGAACCAACTATTTTTACTTTGATTATGTTAATGTAAACATATTATATATTGTTCGTTGTTCTACATGATTATAATATAATAATGTCCTAGAATATTTGGTGCATTAATAAGGTCATGAGAGATCCCCTCTATGATGAGAACCTTGAAATGCTATAACATATATTCATAAATAATGTTCTATGGTTGGATGACATACAATGGTAGGACAGATAATATACAGACCGTCATTTGCGAGTCCTCGTAAGAAAAAAAATACTCTCTATCATGGAGTACACACTTGGTAATCTCCAAGATTGGAGATTATGAGAAAATACATGCCAGTTGTAATTCTACATGTCTTGGTGTCATCAGACATTGCTATCTACGAGCATGTGTATTCATCCTTAGACTGGAAGATTATCATTAACTCATTTCATGACTCACACACTTAGATTTGGTGACAAACCCGTAATGAAGATAGTTGGCGGGAAGTTGGGTACATTGAGTGTGTCATGAATGACATGTTGTTAATTGTTATGTCGAGGAAGGATTTTTCCCTTTCATATTTAATGAAGTAGATATCTCGAGCCCTTTTATTGAAATAGAATTTTCACCCAAATTCCATGGCAATGGTGTCACGACGAGTATTTTTTGAAGTCCAAGAATGGTGGATCAAGCATATAGGTTTATGACACTTCAATGAAACAATATTGATGAGATATTGAGACAAAGGTATTAAATTACATGGTAAGAATTTGTATGATGTGAAACATCAATGTAGCGTCATTTTTTTTCGCATGGGTGCCTTGACTTGTTGCTCTACAGTAATCTTGGACTATAGCCAAGCCCACTTAATGTCAATAAGAAACAGGCCTAGTGGGTCACACACTAAGATTATCCAAGTATCTCAAGTAGAATGAAGATTATTCCCCTATGTGGTTTAATAATTATTCAAGGAAGACTAAATCGTCTTAATGTTGGAGGAAGAATAAAATGAAAGTAAGTACATGCCATGTATTAATGATTACACGCCATATAGTTTTCATTTTTGAACAGAAATGAAAAACAAGTACACACCGTGTATTATGGATGACACGTCATGTAGTTTTTTATGAAAAACAAGTACATGATGTGTATTAATGATTACATTCCATGTAGTTTTACCAATTGGGATTTTGAGGAAATAATATTGTTTTATTAAATGATATATATTATAATCAGTGTGGGCAGATGTTAAGGAATTAATGATTCGACATTGGGGGATTTCAATAAGAGTTAATGGAATAAATAAAACGCGTAATGCATTTATTTATTTTCATAACTCTATAACCTCAAACCCAATTATAAATATCATCAAATCCCTAACACTTTTCCCCAATCACGGTGCACAACAATTATGGAGAATTTTGTGAAGTCCAAAAGGACTCCTTCCTCTAAAAAAACTCTCAAGACCGAGAGAGATCCTCCTCCATCGAATCCAGGCGATATAAGGCGGACAACACAAGAAATGGTTTCTCGATGCTAGCAGCCAAAGATTCCTTTGGTGACATCCAAGGTTACGTGGTGCATGTGTGGATCACCGCTAGAGGAAGTCTACACCTGGAATATGCGATGCAACGACGAATCACATCGGAACGTGATCTGAAATATCAACAACAAAAGAACACCAAAAAAGGTACATCTTTCCAATTAAATAACTAATTATAATCAACCCGTGATGATCCTCCTTTGTAATTCTGGGACTATTCTTCTACGTTGTCTATTTATGTGACTCGATCCATGGTTTCTAGCATTTATCGTCGTATTGATACAGGATTGATCATCACTAATGAAAAAAGCCAAGTGGGCACATCCACCCACGAGCATCAGCTGCTCCTACGACCTTCATTATCAACAACATATTGATTTTATACTACATGAGAAACTCACACATTCTTGGTAACTCATCCAAAAAAAGGAGAACCAAAATTAGAGAAGGTCAAATTCAAAGATGATATAACAACCTCAACAAAAAAAATTTTATGTATTGATGAATCCAAATGTTTCCCATAGTCTTTTTTTGGTAATTGTGTATCTCATAGGGATATAAAACATCATTCTTTGTAATATGAACTTCTTAAATCACAACTATATCCAATATCATGAGTAATGAAGGATCCAAAGTTTCAACTGCCCCATGATCACAAAACTCTCTTGGTTTCTTCCCCTAATCCAACATATAATTATCCATTTCCAAAAGTGATAAAATTATATATATTCATTATTTTATAATCTCTAAAAAAATCCGAATCCAATATTCATTAATAATTATTATAAAAAAGACATTTTCCATTCATGAAGCCCTTTTTTATTGTATGTCTAGTTCTATTGTGACCCTCAATTATAAATATGTATAATTTGATTTTAAATCTTAAATTTTTTCATTTATGGTCTTGTGTTATTTTAAAAATTATCAATCAATGTCATCAAACATGGTATGTAATGAATTTTTTCAGGTACTTTTGTTTTAGTGTTCATTTATAAGTGAATAAGGATTTATAAATTTGTTTCAAATCATGTATATTTTATTTTAAAACCATGTTTCAATTCATTATAATGAATAACATAAGAAACATTGGGAATAAAAATTCACATATCAATATATGATGATACAATATAATACCTTAAATAAATTGATTTGTTCTAATATTTTTAATCTATTTCCTATGAAAATAGTTGATGGTATCCGTAAGATATTTGCGATTTATCATATACGTTTTAATGAGAAACCAACATCACTATATTTCATAATACTAGGAAACTTTTTTTACCGAAAAATTGGAATATGTATATGTTTTCATATGTCATAAACATTTGTGCCAAATATTCCTAAATTATTTATATTACATTTTAGTTTTAAGATACATTCCATTGAAAATATATTTCTCATGGTCCTGTTCACAATAAAAGTTATTAAATAATTTTATTAATAATATTTGATAAAGTAAAAGTCATTAAATATATTGATATGAGAAATAAATAATATGATTTATTCACCATTGAAAACATCATTTCAACCTATGATAATTTGAATTCATCTAAAATTTTATTGGTATGAAAAATAATCATTATAATTAAAATTGGGTTATTTAAGTCTTATCCTTGTAATATCAATAAAAATATCCAAAAAAAAACTAAAACCTACACTAATACCAACTAAAGAGTCCTGTAATCACACTCCCAATTTCAGACCTATATAAAATAATTATACACATTCTAAACTACTAATTAATATTACCCAAAAATATAAATAACTTTAATTATTATCTCATTATTTTTAAACACTCTTATGGGAAAAAGGATATGTTTTTATATGTTAATAACATAAAAATCCTATTTCATAGTATTTCATCTATATCTCCCTTAAAATTTTACTCAAATTAGTTCATTGAAGAAATATCCTCGTAAAAAATACCTCTTACATGAGGAACCATAAGAATGAAATTATCATAAACACTCAAAAAAAGTATTTTATATCAATGAGTCATAGAAGTTTGGATTACAAATATGTGAGAAAATAGTAACATTTCATAATTATATTTTTATTGAATAAGATCACTAGATGTGATCATAAATCATGATATCACAAGTGAAATTCCAAAACATTTAAATATTAAACCATAATATATATCATTAAGAGGGAATAACATTTACCACATTATCAGAGTGTGAAATTATAATAATATTTTTTGACTAATGGGGTCATAGATAAATGAACATGATTGAACATATAATTACTACAAAACAATAACATAATATAATTTATTTTGGAAAGTCTCACTACAATGACAAATATCACATCGTTTTAAAAAACCCTGTAAAATAGTGGATTAGATTCAAACATAATTCCAATAAATATAGTAGATTGGGTTCACTCACCAATACAATAAAAATAGAGAATTTGGTTCACTCCCTTGTAACATATATATAACTAAATGAAATATAGATATTTACCAAAAACAATGAAGTTATATTTCAGATCCAGCCTTAATGTAATGATATATAAAAATGTTTCTATAATATGGATTCAATGATGAAATCATTAAAATCACAACTTCAATAACCTTGGAAAATAAAATGTTGTACTAATAACCATTAATAATAGATATAAATATTCCAAATAAAGAATGTGTTTGTGACTATAATGTTTTTTATTATATCATTAAGTAGATTATAAATGAATTGTTTTCCTAGATTGTTTTCAACACATCATGGATGAATATATGTACATGTAAATTGTTTTTTAATTCAATAGAATATTATGATTATCCTATTAAATAATAACTAATAAAAAAATGATGTATATAGTTTTTATAATAGGATGTCATAAACAAAAACGTTTTCTTTACATAATTAAATCTACTAATAAATTTTCTATAAATTATAAATCACCTTTTAAAATTGATTTTATTTACCTATCTTAATTAATATATATATGAATTTTAATAATTATATTTACGTAATTAGTTTAGAAAAGGAAACTATTAAAATTATTGGTTAAATGGAATGAATAATACAAAATTTAATGTTCAACAGGTAAAAATTAAATTTGTTTTCAAAATGTAAAAAAAACTCAACGAAGATGATATAATATAAATCATTATTATAAAAATCCCTTATCATCTACGCAACGTGAAAATGATGGTAATAATTAAAATAGTATTGAATCTTGAGAAGACCCATAAATTACATATAATGTTTTTCAATTATATGGAATTATGTCAAGACTGCGAAATCTGACGATACGCGATTTCGAGGCCCAAAGTGCCCGAAATTATCCATTGAAGTTTCATGAAACTTTCCATAGAGTGTGTGAGTGTTTTCCTTGGAAATGTGGAATAACTCTTAAACTAGTTCTCAAATCAGAAATCTGAGGGCACCATTGCGTTCAAGATAGAGGTTTTACTCTAGTCGCGACTTATGTTTAGTCAGCACATGCCTCCTATGAGAAAACCCAAAAATAGGATAACCGTAAATAAAATAATAAAATAATGTTATTATATTTTTCAAATGATTAAAACTAATGAATGGTGACTCAGATTAAAAATATGAGACCACCACTGAGTTTGTGAGGGTATTATTTCTTTAGGTAGATACTAAATTTTTCCAGTGTGTGCCACCAATGGAAGTTAGTTTTTGGATGTAAATAAAATAATTTAGTGAAAATTATTTTATTGTTAAAAACCATAACTTCTAAATGGTAACTCGAATTGAAATTCCAAGAGTACCGTGAGTTTGTAGGGGCATTTTTTCCTATGGCAAAGTCTAACCTTGACCAGTGTGAGTTGACAGTGAATGTTAATAATTTATTGAACTTTTATTAAGGTACATGCAATAAATGTGTGAGTGGAGTTTTCTAACATTTGAACCAGATATCTGATTAAAAATTCAATGGCACCATTGAATCTGCAGTGCAAGGATTCGCTAAACACTTTGATCGTAGTTGGTCTAGATAAAAACTATGTTTTTAGGACATTTTAAAAGAAATAAATAAAATATCTTTGTTATTTTATTTTCACTCTTTTCCTCCAATAGACAAGATGCATCGTGGGACCAGTGACATGTCAAGACAATAAATGGATTAACAGTTAAATCCTAAGTAACAAAAATGTTGGGGAATTTGGAAGGTTCTTATTTAATGAACCCCCATTAATTATAAAAGGCATTAATTACCACTATTATATATAGAGAGATTTGGGAGGGGTATCGACATAGCTTCACCAAGCAGAGAAGTGCTGAAAATGTGTCGAGATGCCAAAACCTCGGAGGACGGAGCCGTTTCCAAAGAGCGATGACGAGTGACATTGAAACCCCGAACCAAAGATTGATGATCGAGCAACATAGTTGGAGGCTAGTTTTATGGGATGACAAACACCAACCCACTTCATCATCAATGGGTGTTTCTCCAATGATTCGACGTATGGGTTTATCTTTTATTAAATTCCAAGAAATTGTTGATCCCATTAATCCTCTATTATGATTAGAAGCCAACACAGAGGGTGCAGATCTAACGAACTATGCCCGAACCCTATGCTAACTTGTTTCCATTTTATTGTCCATGGAAGATCACTAGAGCGACTATACCAGTGACCGGAACTGGTAGTGACCTAGCTGGCGGCAGACACTGGCCATCCGCGATGGAGGAGGCGGTGCACCCGCGCCGCTGGAGGAACCGACTTTAGCTCGTCAGCTGTGGTATTTGGAAGAGGATACCAACATGATGGGTGACTGTGGAAGAAGTGGGTGTCATGAATAGCGTTCCTCCAAAGGATGTGGGCAGCGGCTCGTCAGTTGTGGTGGAATGAGGGAGAGGGCCGGAAAACCGGCCAGCAATGGGTGGCAGAGCGGGGCTCCGTCACGCGCCACTAGAGATGGCGACCGACACATCGGCCAGCCATAATATGAGTGATGACCCACTCCATCGTGTCCTGCATAACACCTAGCAGCACCACGTGGGGCCGCCACTGTGGAGGAACCGAACGGCCTCCAGGTCATTCGGGATACCGGGGGTTCACCCCCCCCCCCCGATGTTGGCTAGGTCGGGATGCACCTCACACTACGGGGTCGACTGCATAGAGGGCCCCTCGGCCCCTTTAAGTGTCAGACCACCTTTTTGTGGGCCACGTCTCATACAGTCGTTCCTCCCTTTGCAGGCTGCCCACTTGAGGTCACCCCATTGTGGGTCGCCCCATTGCGGGCCGCTACATTGCGGGCTGCGCATTTTCGGCCTCCCTTTGCGTGTCGAGCTGCAGTTGCGGGTCACTGCTTGCGGGCCGAGCAACCCTTTTTTTCAGGCCTCCCCCTTTCAGGTTGGGCGGCCCCCATTCGATTCATGTTGAATCTATGTCCACCAGGACGAGCCCCCCACAACCCAACCCAAACCGGGTTGGCCCTGGTTAGTCCAACCGGGTCGGCCCAGACCGGGGTGAAAACACTTAAAGGGCCATATCTTGAGAACCAGATGTATGTTTGACGAACCATCTACGATGATCAGATTCTTGTATGTAAAGCATTCATTTGGTATAATCCACTTGATTTTTAGAAACTGTTGGAGTATAGTTGGGTTGGATCGAACCTGAATCCAACTGGGCCCCCGGAGCTAAAACACTTATAACTCACCGACCGGTCATCTGATTGACGCACCGTTTGTCGCGTTGGAACCCCAACGACATGGTGGTCTATTCGTTTACTCCTTTTGGAGTTTAGTGGAATTTTAGGCATTAATGATATATCGATGGGCATATAAAATGGAACTCGATCTCACCAGGTGTGAGGAATCCAGTGGCTGGTAATTAAGAGGAGGTTGGAGACATATCATACGAAGGTTAGTACCGAACGATCCTGTGTGGGTCAACACCAATCATGTGTGGTTCAGATCCTCTGTGGTTCAGTTCTCATCGGTCAAGTGCGGGTCAGCACATATCAATCATGTGTGGGAAAGATCCTGGGTGGGTCACCGCTCAGCGATCCTGTGTGGGCCAGCACATACTGATCCTGTGTGGGTCATTACGGGGGTTAGTTACCTATCAATACTATGCGGGTCATATCCAGTGTGGGTTAGTGGGGGTTAGTTATCTATCGATCCTGGGTGGATTAGATCATGTGTGGGTCATTGTGGGGGTTAGTACCTATCGATCATGTGTGGGCCATACTCCATCTGGTCAGCAGTAGTGCCTCTCGACAGAATAAGATGATATAACATCGTGACTAATCATATTTACATATGTGCCTTACTTATATACCTGATTGTGAGCTGAGTCTTCTTTCTTCATGGGGTACATGTGTGGTACTTCTATCTTCTGTGTGTACCCCTGTGGTACATTTATCTTAGAGGAGTTACCTATGTGGTGTGTCTACCTTCGTGGTGTTACACTGGTGGCATTCAGCCCTCATGTATGAGTTGAGTATATCTTGATAACATAGGTATATGTATGGGCATATACCTATGTAGATTTGAAGTCCTTCATAGTGTTTTTTCATTTTTGGAAATATAGGAGAACTACAAGGGGTCTTGGGGTCCCTACAGAGTATCGTTATACTGACCCTTACACCGGTGATGCCCACACCTTGTTGTGTTTTCTGCAGATGATGTACAATGTTCATCGAGTCTGAGGCATCTAGGACTGGATGGTTGTCAGAGGTGGACCTTTTGGCATGACGTGATGCATAGACTACTGTTCTGGAGCTATACCTGTTGTTCATGTAGGATCCTTGGTGGAAGATTTAAGAGCTATTAGTGCTTTTCAGTTGTATTTGTACTTTTTAGTTGTACTTGAACTTTTCAGTTGGGCATGAATTCAATCCCTTTTACTTTCATCGTTATTTTTACTAATGTAGTTTACTTCATGGTTGCTTCTTGTGAAGTTCTAGTTGGTGAGTTTGTACATGTTTAAAGGAATTTCTTTACAACTATACAGATATTCCTTTCCAATTCTAGTCCTCATCCTATATCCTATCGAAGCCGGGCTTGGGGTAGTCCCGGGACGAACCCTGAGGGACGGGTCATGACAAAGTGTTATCAGAGGATTATGTTCTATTGAAGAACTGGTACTATGATATTTTCTATGTGTTAATAATGTTAAGTGTTTTGAGTGTGTTTTTCAGTTCAGGGAGTCCTGTGTTGGTGCAGCAGATCACGTATCCACACACCAGGAACATGAATTCTTATTTCCGACACGGTGCACGAAAACACTGATTGAGTGTATTTTGTAAATGTTTTTCCATGGTTTTGTTGGAGTAATCTAACCAGGTATAACTTAATTAATGTGGTGCACCTATTCAATATTAGGATACCACCAAGTATATTGCCAACAATGATTATAGAGAGAGTACACGATGACAGCCCACCGAGAGATGAGGCTCTGGTGCAGGTCCCTCTTACTATGTTGGCACCATTGGGTGGTGTACCAGCAGCACCACTAACTATTGGGTAGCAGTTACCAATAGTTGAACTAGGAGACCATGAACACCGACTGAGGGCATTGCATGAGTTCTAGTGACAAAGGTCTCGGTGGTTTCTAGGTGAGACAGATTCTCAGGCAGCTGAGGACTGGATGGAGGCTATGGATAAAGTTTTCCACCTAGTTGAGACACTAGTGGAGATGATGGTGATCTTAGATGATAGTCTTTTCTAGTGCATGACCTTGAAGATGGTCTACAAGGTTAATAATCATTAGTACATGGACTTTTTCCTGAGATAGTTCCTTCGGGTAGTGTTCCTGCTATATCACTGCCCATTGGTCAGCAGTTAACTGGCTATACCAGTAGAGTAAACATGTAGGGTTAATTCCTTAGATGTGTTTCAGCATCAGATACCCATCAGGTTCCGAGGTAAGTCTGAATCACAAGATGATAAGGACTATCTTGATGAGGTGTCTATGTTTCCATCTATCCAGGGAACCATTCGATTAGATGGTGGTCCTAGTAGAGAGCCTTCTGTGTGGCATAGCAGGATGATGAAAGGGTTTAGGTTATCCTGATCTTGCAAAGAGGTGAATTTTCTATGGACAGGCATGAGAAACATCCTCAAATAATGGGGTATCTTGCCATAAATTGATAATGGATGAGAGTTCCCTATATCTTATACAACTTCATCAAGATGACATGTTAGTACATGAGTATTCATCGAGGCATTCTGACCATCCTAGGTACTCAATGAATACAGTACGATCAGTGCTTCAGGGCCTGTACCATTGAGTGATGTGTGTTTTGTTCCATCCAATCCTAAACTATTCCTCTATGCATTAATTCTTCTATTAGGGTTCATGAGAGTACATTTTTGGTTGAATGTTAATTGGGTGAGCGGATACAGCCATTGATTTTATTTATGGGGAAAGTAGGAAACTGACTCCATTCTCCGAGACTTGGGCGTGTAAAATTTTTCAGGGAGAAGAAGTGTTAGGGAAAGATGAATCTATGGGGAAGCTGGCATGAAAGTGGAGCTAGGAGAGGATCATGAGGTGGTATACTTTTCTACATGTGACAACAAACACTCAAATGTGTTCCCCACCACGCTCAAGGAGTTGGAAGATAGGGAAATGGAGTATCTGCATGCAGTCACAGAGTGTGGCCCAAGGGCTCCGTGAATGATTTGAGGTACAGTCTGTGTCTAGTAATAGATACCATATTAATATAGATAGGTAACAATCATTCCTTCTTTCCACGAATCTTATTCAAGACTTCGATTTTCTAGTTAATATGTTGAATTTACCCTCACGTCTATAGATACCTTTTGGAGGAGACTCGATAATCACACTTATGCCGACCATGTGATCATACCCATGAGGTGAGTGTTTCGACTGGAACCTCTTGGAGGCAGCGTTGATGCCTTACGACATTATTTTGGGTATGTACTGGACCTCCATAGTTTATAATCAGATTTACTATATTAGGAAAAAAGGTTGTTGTATATCTATAACATTGGAATGGGGTTTTACTTGGTCGTCGAATGAGGAATCCTAGGGAGCATAGGATTAGCTCATGCATAGGTGGGTGAAACTGATCACTATTGAGTGGGAAAACCTTACCATCTTGAAAGTAAGAGTTTTCAGTTGTTAGTTCCCAACAGTAGTGGAAGAGTGTGGGGAAATCTTTTCAAAAAATTATTCCATGATTACATCCCCAAAGGGAGAGGTACTTCTACTTTTGTTAGGTACTACCTGATTTTTGAACCAGACTTCTCCAAGGTAGAGTCTCCCTTGTCAGATATGACGAAGAAGGAGGAGCCTTTCCTATAGAGGGAGAAGTGTCACAAGAGCTTTGAGGAGATGAGATAGAGACTTACTAGAAGAGCTACGCTACCCATGACCTGGAGTTAGCAGCAGTGTTCTTTGCACTGAAGATGTGGTGGAACAACTTGATGGGTGAATGGTTTATAGTTTTCTCTAATCACAAGTGTCTCATGTATATCTTCTCATATAATTACATGAACCTGAGACAAATATGATGGTTAGAGATCATCCATGACTACGACCTTGAGATAGTATATACTTCTAGAAAGGGGAACGTGGTAGTAGATGCAATTAGCAGGAGGTCTGGTCTACAACTGCTAAGTGAGGTGTGAGAGCACCGAGTCACGTTATTGACATCCTTCATGGATAAATATAGATAAGCATGCCTATAATCAATGAATTTCAGTTTCCCAATTCTTCTGCGAGTTCGGGAGGCACAACTTGGAATGTTGACTGCGAGTCCCAACATGCACAGATATCCTCAGGATGGTTTCCTAGTGGATTTTATAAAGGTGGTGAGAATGTAGTTATTTTAAGAGGACATACCATGGTACACGTGACAATTTGAGAGACGATATAGAGGTATTTTAATACATTACCTTTAACATAACTTACTAGAGTAGAGAATATCTTCCAGGACCTCCGATGTCAGTACTAGTGGCCAGGGATGAAGGAATCATTGGAGGAGTTTGTATCATGATGTGTCACTTGTCACCAAGTGAAAACTATACAGAGCCATTAGAGTTCTTATGCCAACTGGATATAGAGACCATTTGGGTCCATGGAGGGGAACCATTTCTTCCTACAAGTCTCACCCCGACGAGGATTGCAGTGGTTTTTCCAGGGTGGAAAACTATCTCCAAGGATTATTGGACTTTTCTAGTTTCTCAAAATCGTGAATGAGGTGGCATACCATTTACCTCTTCTAGCATAGATTAACTAGGTGCATAATGTGTTTCCATTTGTCTTAGCTGAGTAAATGCGCCAATGATCCATGACACATTATAGACTAGGGCGACATGGACATTAGTGATGGGGTGGCTTTTTTGGTGTTCTGGGTGGAGATAGAGGATCTACATGACCGTGTCCTTCATGGATAGTTGATCTCTCTAGTGCGAGTTTGGTGGCATCATAGGAACCTCCAGGAGAGAACATGGGAGTGGGAGGCTCAAATTCATGCTCAGTACCCTCATTTTTTTCCTTAGTCTTTATTGAGGAATTTAGGGATGAGAATCCCTAAGGTGGGGAGAATGTAAATGTTGGGATTTTACGTAATTTTTTTTAATTCTATGGAATTATTTCGAGACCGTGAAATCTAACAGATTGTTTTTCCAAGGCCAAGAGAGCACGAAGTGGTCCATCTGTGTTTTTTTAAACATAAAATAGTATGTGTGAGTGTCATTCCTGAAAAATTTGAATAACAATTAAACCGGAACCCTGATCAGAAATCTGAGAGCACCGTTGTATTAGATATGGTATGGTTACCCTAGGTTCAACTTATTTTTAATCGGCGCATGCCTCCTGTGAGAAAACATGAAAATGGAATAACCGTAAATAGAATAATTAAATTAATTAATTTTATTTTTCAAATTATTATAACTCACGAACGGTGATTCGAATTACAAATTTGATACAACCACTGACCTCAGGAGGGAAAACATTCATTAGACATACAGAAAAAGTTTCCAGCAAAGGACAACAATGGAAGTTAGTTTTTCACAGTAAATAAAATAATTAGGTGACAATTGTTTTATTTTTAAAATCCATAACATCAAAATAGTAACTCATATTTATACCTTGAGAGTACTGTTGAGTTCGTTGGGGCATGTTCTCCTTAGGTAGATCCTGTCCTTGACCGACGCCGGTTGAGGGCGATCGTTAATAATTTATTAAACTTTTTTATGGTACATTTAGTAAATGTGAGAGTGGTGTTTTCTATCTTTTGAACTGGTGCTCAGATTAAAAATCTGAGGGCACCGTTGAATCTATATGATCAATATTATCTTAAGGGAGACATCACATTAACCGCAGTAGGTGTAAAGAAAAAGTTAGTTTTTGGGAATTTTTAAATGAAATAATTAAAATATCTTCATTATTTTATTTTCATTCTTTTCCTCCAACGGACGAACAACAACGTGGGACTAGTGATGTGTGAAGCCAATAAATGGATTTAACTTTTAATCCTAAGTAACAGTAACATTAGAGAATTAGAAAGGTTACTAATTAATGAGCCCACATTAATTCCTAGCATCGTTACTTACCACCCCCTTATCCTGTATATATGGAGTTTGGGGTGGGGTATCAGCACAGATTCAGGAAGCAGTAAAGTGCTGACAAAGTGTCGAGATGCCAAACCCTTGGAGGATGGAGCTAGTTCTACAGAGCGCTAATGAGGGACACTGAATCCCTGAACCGATGATCCGCAATCAATTGACTTCATTGGAGGCTAGTTTTGAAGGCAGTGAACACTGACCCACTTCACCAACCATGGGCATTTCTCTAATGATTCGAGGTACAGGTTTATCTTGCTTCAAATAACAAGAAATTGTTGAACCCTTAAATCCTCCTTCATGATTACAATCTAACACGGAGGGAAGGGCCTAACAAACCCGACCCAAACTCTCCACCACCTTGATTTACTATAATTCTTTGTGGAAGACCATTGGGGAGACAATACCTGTGACCGGTGTCATCAGGGACCAAGGAGGAGTCTGACATAGTCCGAACGCGATGCAGGAGGCAGCACATCCATGCTTTTGGAGTAACCGGCCACATCTCATCATTGGCGAAAGTCATAGGTGGCAGTTGCCACACTGGCTAGCTGTAGAAGAAGAGGGAGGAATGACCAGCGCGCCGCTCAAGGATGTGGTCCATGAATCGTCAGCCTCGGCGGACCGAGAGAGTCGCCCAGCACACCGATCGGTCGTGGTTGGTGGAGCGGCGCACCATTTTTCACTTATGGAGACAGCGGTTAGCTGCAATATGAGGGAAGAACAATTCTAGTGGGTCATGCGTACCACCTGGCGGTGTCATGTGGTATCACCACTGTCGAGGAACTGAGAGGCCTCCAAACAATTTGGGAGACCAGGGGTTTCACCACCGGTGTCGGCTAGGGCGGTCATTGTGGGGGTTAGTTACCTATTGATCTTATTTTCCTTAGATCCTATGTGGGTCAGCAGGGGTTAGTTACCTATCGATCCTAGGTAGATCAGATCCTGTGTGGGTCATTGCGGGGGTTATTACCTATCGATCGTGTGTGGGTTATACTTCGTATGGTCAACAGGAGTGCCTCTTGACATAAAAAAGACGATATATCTTCGTGACTAATCATTTATACTTATGTGATTTACATATATACCTGACTATGAGATTAGTATTATAACATCATGATGTACTTGTGTGGTACTTCTATCTTTGTGGTGTTCCACTGTTGTGCATTTATCTCAGAGGTGTTACATGTGAGGTATGTCAAACATCATTGTGTTACCATTGTTGTATTCTTCCCTCATGTATGAGATGAGTATATCTTGATAAATTAGGTGTATTCATTTTCATATACCTAGGTATAGTTGAAGTCTTGGTTTGTGGTTTTTCCTTTTTGGAACTATTTTAGACCTACGGGGGTCTCAGGAATCGTACTGTGTATCATAATACTCACCCCTTTATGGGATATGCCCGCAAAATGTTGTGTCTTGTGTAGAAATAGTACACCGTTGATCTAGGCTGAGGTGGCCAGGACTAGATAGTGCTTAGAGGTGGAGCTTTTGGCGTGATGTGACGTAGAGACTACTATTCGTAAGTTGTACCTTCCATTCAGGTAGGATCCTCGGCGGACTACCCAGAAGTAGTTGGTACTTTTCAATTGTATTTGAAATTTTCAGATGTACGTGTACATTTCAGTTGGGCTTGTATTCCAACCCCTTTACTTTTGGCTCTCTTTTTACAACAGTAGTTTACTTTGTGGTTTCCTATTGTTGCCTTATAGTCAGTGTGTTTGTACAGGTTTAAAGGAAATGCCTTCCCGTTATTGGTATTTTCCTTTCTGATTCTAATCACCAGCACCTGGCCTATGGAAGTTCGGCTTGGGGTAGTCAGGGCATGAGCCCCAAGGGACGGGTCATGAAAAACCCATTTTTAATAATGAAAAATGATATGTATATTACTATTCAATATTTTATTACAAATATTTTATATTTTGTTATTTTAAAGGATTCATAATAAGAATGTGTGGTTGGTTGAATGGAAATCATTAAATGATATTTCTTTATTTTATTGTAGTTTTATCTTGAAATCCAACATTTCAAACATTTTAAATTCATTTTAAAAAGTTGACAATATGAAATTTGGAAATATTATTTTTTAGATAATTGTAAATTATGTAACCATGATTATTTTACAAATTTCAATTAGGAGAACGATTAAATGAAACATTCAAAATTTATGGGAGTGGAATGAACTAATATTTTAAAATTTTAGGTAATATATATATATATATATATATATGAAAGTAACATTGATTAAGGAGTTATTAAATTTCAATCATAATAATGATAAAGATAAATATAAAATTTTCACATAATAAAAAATATTTGGATTTCAATATATGAAATGAAATAATTATTTATATAGACGAATATGGAAATAGATGAGTGATAGATAATAGAGAGGAGAATAATTATTATTAAAAATATCATATTTTTATAAATATTAATTAAATTAAAATATAATTTTGTAGAAACAAGGAAATTTAATCATATATAAATTGAAAATACATTCCTCCAATGTGAATTTGTATTATATATCAAATAGAATAGAATATCATTAAAGTATAAATATTATTAATACACGAAATAAAGTTGAGTTTTGGAGAACCATTAAATTATTTTCAATAAATATATAAAATCCATTGAAATAGAAAAATTGAACATTAATTATTAATAACTTGATTCTTATATAAATTATGATGTAATATTGTAGATACTTGAGATTTTGTACCATATAAAAATAATAACAAGTTCATTAGCATTCCTTACATTCAACACCTGAAAAAATGTGATCCAATATATTAGAAGCGAACTAATAAAAATATATAGTTAAAAATATAAGATGAGAAATTGAAAAAAAATATACTTTTAGAGGAAAAATACTGAATTTGATTTAATGTCGAAAAAGTTGTTTTATTTTAATATAATTTTTTTTATTTTATATTTTTATATGAGAATCATATTTTGAAATATTTTAGTAATTAAATTCAGAAAATAAACTAATTTTTTATTTTATATTGTAATATTTAAAGTATTAAGAATTTTTTTTCTGAAAAGGATGATTTTTATTCAAAAAATTATGTTTGAAATAAATTATAACTGTTATATATTTTATTGGTATACAAGACAGACATAAATTTTTTTAAATATTTATGGATCAATTTTTTTAAGGGAATTATGTTGAAAATTTTAAAATATTTTTATAAACATATAAAGCCTCTATTTATTATTTTAAAAGAAGGATGATGTTTTAATTTTATTAAAACCCATATTTTGTATTTTCTTAAAATTAATTAATCTAATGGTAAATATTAGTTTTTTGTGTGATTTTAAGAAAAAATTACTATTATTTCTTGTTAATTTCTTTTATTTAGTATAAATCACAAACCATGATGAATTTACTTTATATATAGTTTTAATAAAAAATATATCATTTCCTTATTACAAGTCTTACCTATTATAATGCATTAATAATAATATAAACATTTCAAACCATAAAATATTACACACGATAAATGTATTTTAATATATAATATGAATAGTCTCAAAATATGAAAAATATTTATTTTTTAAATTTTTCATTACAATTTTGTATTGATGACAAAAATTATTTAAAATTTTAAAGTAATTTAGGGTAAAATATGGACAATTGAAATAAAAATTCCTATAAAATCAATAGAATTTCCGAAAAATCAATGTGTGAGGAAATTATTGACCCACACACAATTACATCATACATATTTTTATTTTATTCTATGGAACATAGAATGGAAAAATTACATTGTTGAAAAGGATATTGATACTTCCAAAACTATGTATCCATTCACTTACAAAAAGGAATTACATACCCCAATTCAAAAATATATATCCGTCAAATTTATTATTGAAATTATATAACTTGTCTTGTCCCATAATCATAACCAATGATAAATTTTCTTGTGCCTCTATTAGTTATCAAATGGGCTTCTTTTCCATGGTTATTTTGTTATGAAATCTTATCTCCAAAAAATGAGCAATCCTTGAACTTTGTTATTTTATTATTAATAGTCATATTACAACCATAATATATCCATAAAATTATATTTAAATTATTATAATTATAATTCTATTATTTTATTATAAAAAATTTTAACCATTATTTAATCATTTCTATTCACTATGAAAATCTAAACAATCTCGATAAAGTGTGTGTGTGTCTGTGTGTATATCCTCCTCAATAAATAAGTGATCTCTATTTTTAGTCACAACATATAACAGATCATAGAAAATATGGATTTAATGAATAATAATTATTAAATTATCACATTAATAATTATGAAACTATAATTTTTTCTTATACATCACTTTTTTTCAATTCAATTAGAATTGAGATTGTTAATTGCCACTAAGTGTGGACTACGACCTCCACAAACAATGAATTCCTCTTTTCATCACCATCAATCATAGGTAGAGGAAAATAGATTTAATGAAGATATATGGTATTTATTACACCTATAAACTTCTCTTAATTTTAAAAACACCTTAATCTAACAACATTCATTCTTACACCAAATCATTATCACACATTTCATTTAGGTTAGTTTAACGAAAATGTGAATTATGTTATGATGTTTATTTCATAAATTATTTCCTAATGTCATAAAAAAGTAATATAATGTAACAATTGTAAATTTTATATTTACTAATGTTTTTATAATGATTATATTAATATTTTAAATCATTTTTAATATACCACCTTTCGATCGTTAAAGACACCAAAGTTTGTTTATGTGATGTAGGTTTGAATGAAAGTATTTTTTATTTGAAAATTTTTTATTTTCAATATTATAATTTTTATGTCTTTAATGTAATTTTATTATTCAAGTATGGGGTTTTATAATTTTAAATTTATTGTAAATATTTATTTTAACTCACTTTTGGAAAAAATCATAAAATTTCATTGAAATGTTTCGGGATGATGTCTTTAGTAAATGATAAAATGTTGTTATGTATAACTAATTTTATATGTTTTCAATTCATTTTTTTCAGTTTGAAATTCTATACCACTTTTAATATTCTAATCATGATTCCCATTTCTCTCATATTATTATAAATATTATCTTCATTGAGTCCTTGAGATTATTGTTGAGTGATTATATCCAATTATTATTCATGGATGGAAAATATGATTGATTAGTGGATATTTTCTGAAACCTAATTTTTTTAATTTTCTATTTTATCATTTTTTAAATTTTTTTGGAATCCCAGAATATTTCAAATGGTTATATATGATTTGATTATTTTGACCTTTTGGGACTTGTGTGTATGGTTTAGTGATGTGTTGTTCTATTTTAAACAATAAATGGGTGGTTATTTTATAAGCCATGGAATCTTTGTTATGTTATAAACCTAATAAGAGTTTCTCTTTTATAGACCTCCAATGCGTTGGATAATGATTAGTATCTCATTAGATCAATATAGGAATCGATTATTTAACTTATCCTCATAACATGACTTGGGACGTAATTCATTCTCTGATTTCTTTCCTGAATCATCAAGTGTGGCATACTCTATAGTATTATCTGAATAATGAAATCATTAATGTCACATAGTGTTTTTGGAATCCTAATGTAATTCATTCTCAACTATGTTATAGTCTCAATACATAATTTTTTTAAAAAATTATTATTAGCAATTCGTAATTTATACATTATGGATCATAACTTGTGTCCAATAGAAATAAAATTGGGATGAAAATGCCTCACCTCAACTGTTTACAGTCTATGTACAGACTGAATCCTATATATAGTAAATATTGATTTATTATAAATCTATATATGGACCATAATCATATATATAATAAAATATATGATTCACTCTTATCCTTTTATCACATTATTATAATCAATTCTTTTCTAAAATCGCAATTTAGTGTAATAAATGCTTTTTGATTTTTGGTTTGATTTTTAATTTGGTCTTTATACTATGGTAATGGATACATTATCACATGAATTTTTTCATTATATTAATATCATATAAGTTCATTATAATTATATATTTGTTGTCTTATATATAATTTTATATTAATATTTTGTTAACATTGTTCATGAAGATAGTATATCATAGGTATGCATGAATTCCGCTTCGATTTCCACAAAGGATGGAACAAAATAATGGAAAAATATTAATTAACCATTAAAAATCAATATTATATCATATATATCACATATATTTACTAAATGTTTCTTTATAAACATACATGACGAACGAAAATTAAAAAAGTATCCTATATCTCTGGGGAGGCGGAAGTCCACACGTACAGACGAATGATGTTATTGTTTTCCAAATCATTAGAAGGTAAAAATGTTCATGTGATATTATAATTACAGAAGTATAAATATTTCATAAATATAATATTCATATTTTGAATCATTCAATATATGTATAAATGAATGGATATGATGGAAAATGAAATTCATCGGTTTGTGATGTGGTAGTCTTCCATACACACGAACACCATTTTTGTTTCTTATTTGATGGAAGAGGTAACATATTCATGTTATGAAAGTAACATAATAATATATTATTAAATGGGATATAATTATTTTTTTATATCATAATATTTGAATAATTTATTATGTAGGTGAATCTAGAAATAAAATAAAAAGGCTTAGTTAATAATGATACGTCCTCTTTGTACATCCTACTTTGGTTAGCAGTGAAATCATTCACATAATGGTTTTCTAAGAAAAATGTATGATCCAAGTAATTATGAGGGAATAATGGAAGGTGTTAGGGTAGGTTATTGGTTATCCAAATTAATTTTAAATTTTAAATATGAGAGGATTGTATATGTAATTTACAACTGAGTGAGAGGACCCTCTTGCAGTCCACTATGAGATTTTTAAAAAGAATATGAAATGATAAAGTAATTTCGAAGAGAAATGATTCAAAATATCATGAGATTAGAAGGTGGAATAATATTTTTTTCAAATATGGACCTAAAATAATTTTATTAATGATTATTTTTAAATCATACTCTCATCATTTGTATTGACACCTTGGAAAACCTATTTTATCCTTTACTATGTTATTTTTTTTACCTTTTTCACTATTCATTATGAAAAAAATTATATCATCCATATTAATTAATATTAATTATTATAATTAAAAATACACAATCCATTTTTTATGTTTTATTTAAATTATGTGGTATATGGTAATGGAAAATTTAAACTACATACGCGATGAAAATGTGGGTTTCAAACAATTTTTTTTCAAAACTATAAAACACTTCTGTATTAAAATTCCACATGAAATTAATTGAAAAAATCTAAATTGGAATAATATTAATATAATTAATTTAATTTTACTTTTAAATAATTTTATGATAATATTTAATTTTTTAATGAATTTTAATGAAAATCGTGTTTTCATTAAATTCGAGCATTCTCACTATTCAATAAAAATTTAAATTTTTCTTCTAAAATACAAAAAAATCACAGTAAGATAATTTTGAATTTTTTTACAAAAAATAATTTCATATTTTAAATAAAATATTATAATAGGATTAAAAAATAATTTTAATATTTCTTCACAAAAAATAATAAAAATTATTTTTTGAGAAGAGAAGTATTTTCCATGCATATAAATACTTTATGAAAAATTAAGTTCTTATTTATCAACATATGTTCATTATATATATAAATTATACGTACCTTTCTAAAATAGGTTAATATTAATCAAAAATAAAAATTTAAAGACTTATTTATAAAAATATTTTTTATAATAATATTAGTTACATATTGTGTTTCCTTAAAACCCAATGTATTGTGTAATAAAGGTTATCAAATAAATTAAATCTATTTGAAATTTTCTTAAAAAACTCATGGTGACATATCATACACCCACAAATATGAATTTACCCTACAAAATTCAATTATTTTGATACAAATAACAATAGATACCTCTGCCTTATCATATCCACTAATTCCCACAAAACATCTTTATGTTGGTGGCTTCTCCAAAAACCATTTTCCAGTTGAGTAGTCTAGTTTCATTGAAATTTTTATTTATGATCCAAATTACAAATAGTTAGTTCTCAAATGGATGGATCGTTCCATTTCATCATGACCACTAATTTCACTACATGTGATGGATCATGTATGTATTTCTTATGTGGAGTCAAATGGAAATCATCATGGACTTCATATAGTTTTGATGGATGCTTAATGTCCCATCACATTGGAGTTCTATATTTCTTTATAAAAATTGATTCATAAGGATACATATGAATAGTATAATAAAATTAATTATTTTAAAAACATACATCTACAAGATGGAGTTGACCCCAAAAACCATTAATGTCCACACTATATGATATCAACATATCCTATATGGTGTGAATCGTTCCCCCCTGAATTTCCAACTACCTCAGGATTATATAAGTTGATTAAATAAACTATTTATCAAGCCCCTACAAAATAAATCACCAGATCATCAATGTAAATCATGAATCCTAATCAAACACAATAAAATATGGTACTCTATGCATCCTTGAAACTTCATTAATGTATGTCGTGTCATGATAATATTGTGAGAAATACTCTCTTATTTTGATAATGTGTGATAAATTTCTAAGAATATTGAAAAAAATATATATAAATATTCCATTTAGATATTTTAGGGATTCCATAGACATGATCCATGGGGTTGTTTACCCATTTTCATTTGGTTATGGGTAATGGTTGTAACATCCCCTTATAATTTTATCTCTCATCCTTCACATAATGACATACCATGTACTATGATTAATTCTCATATATATAATTTTTTAGGAGGTCCAATCATAAATAATTTTCATAAATCTATATATATTTATAAATGCATGATAATATAAATTAATGAATTATGAGCCTCTTCTAAAAATTTCTTCTTCAAATATGGTATAAATGAAACAAAAAAAGATTCCAAAACCGTATCATTCCTTTTCAATCAAGGTTAAAATCATTATTATTTCCCACATTCTTCACCAACAACAAATCATACATCTATTCCTCTTTTATCATCACATGGATATATAGTTGAACACTCATTTGAGAAAGATAATATTTCTCCCTTTTAATCTATATTTCAAGATCCATCTGTTGTATATATATAAATATTGGACCTTTTTTTATTCCCATCAAATATAAGGCAGAATCATTCATTTGAATAATGGTACCAACTACCTAAATCACATTCATATGGTGGTAATGTATTAATTAGTATTAATCATTAATCATCTCTTACCATCTTCTTTGACACATATTCAACTCTATCTACGTGAACATATTATTTGAACATATATTATCATTATATATATCACAATAATATTTTTAAATAAAATAAATTAATATATATTGTAATGAAATTACAACAAATAAATCCAATTCATTAGTTTGTTAATTTTTATAATGAACCATCAATATTCATGAGGCATAATCTATAACCATTCCATTATATGTGAGATTTCATCCTATTCACATCATTGATGCATTACTATATAATATAAAAAAGTATCTACTATGCTCTACTATGAGAATATGTATGATGAATAAACTTATATTTAGTTCCCTGAAATTTACATCAGATTCATATATCCTATGGAATGTGGAAACCTTAAGAGTTAACATAGTGAGTGGTTACGATTTTACTGAGAAATGTTATTCCATCCATTGATAATATCCCTCCAAATGATGAAAAATTTGGATCTCATTAATTGTGTTTTGTCTTGTCCAACACTCAATATCATCAGTCTTTGAGGGACTGAAAAATATACCCACCCTTTAGAATATATGTCCCAAACATAGAGCCTTATATAGGTAAAATTCACACTATGTACATTTTTTCATTCAACTTCTTCTTCCTTAGGGTCTTCAATATAATTATATTGTGATATTCATGTGATTAATTTCTCTTTGAATAAATATGAATATTGCCTTTATATACTTCTAATTCATAATCTAGGTAATCTATAAATACTATATTCATAAAATAATGGATTATTGAACGTGTATTAGTAAAATAACTAGCATAAATATATATTCATATTGTCAAGAATATAAATGAAATGATTAGTTTTTATATCCTCTTTCTTGAACCTCAATTAATGATATACAAAATGATGATAAATCCTAAAAAATTATTAAGCTCAATTTAATAGGTCAATAACATCATAAATATGAGGTAGAGGATATATGATCTTGACTTTCATCATGTTATATTATAGATAATGAATAAAATGACACAACGAACCGTATTTATTTATAACAAATATAACATGAGAACTATAATGATATAAACATGGATAAACTAATCCCGATTAAATATTCCCCTATAGTTTTTTCATCAATTCATTCAAATAATTAAGGGATATGATATAAGAAGTCATTGAAATAGATATAGAACTATGTATCAAATCTATTGAAAACTCAACATATTTATTTAGTGGATGTCTATGAAACTCCTATAAAAATACATAAAAACTCAATCATAATAGGAATATAAATAATTCTATGTATTTCCCTAATCATCTGAGATAAAAATCCATTTTGATATGAATAATGATCCATGCAATGGATTTCATTTTTATAGGGAGATCGTATTTGTCATCACACTGATAGATGATCGTAGGATTAGTATGTAATATCATATTTTACATCCCTCCCATGGAAATTTATATGGTATTTGAATCGATAAGTGCAATACATTCCTATTATATCATAAACAAGAACCATAGGGGGAATAAAATTATTTATATATAGAACATTCCAATAACTTTAACTAGATAAGAATAATAATAATGGGATGAGATCATCGTACTGTAGTTATTTTTACAAATAATTAATAATTTAATCATTACATTATTACTATGAAACACTTTGAATATTAATTAGATTTAAATGAGTGGGTAGGTCTATACTCATGTAATAAATAATCAATTCTAGTGTGGATGGTTTGTGTGACATTCACAATTTTTTTATAACCACATCAAAAGAAATTGTGATCAGATGAGATTTCCATTTGGATATCAGCCTAAAATATTTTTATGTTGATAAAATTATTGGGATTAACATTTATGTACTTTTTTTTGTAATGCTCCTACTCCTTCAATTTGAAGAACTTGAGTATGGGTGGTTCATCCTGTAGAGATTTCTCTCTATCCATTTATGTAGTTGACTTATTCAAATTTCATTGTCATTTGATTTCATAATGATATTCTCTTCCACACATCAAATTTTATTAGTAACCTTAATAAAATTTCCTCCATGTTTCTATCAAAAAATTGAGTTTGAAGACAATATAATATTCTTAACTATATGATTTTCAGTCCTTCCTTTGAATTAATTCTATATTTTGGTATCAAATATATTCAATTGACATGTAACACCAATCTACATTTACACCTCGAATGATTTATTTATAGATAATATATTCATGTAACGATAACATATTTATGTAAAATTATTTTTATAAATAAATGAATCGATCAAGATTAATTTCATACTGGATTATTATAGAACAATCATACAACAATGGTATTGTAAAATTTCCACCATTGATACCAAAATATTGGTCATCAATCTCTAATGGATCAAGAAATTACATTTCCAATTTTATAAATATAATACTCAAAAATTTCATATTAGAAATCATGATGTCATTGTCCTCCCACTCCATGGACTAAATTTCAACACATGTCCACAATTATTGATAATAGTCCATTAGTGATCTGCTTCATCTTAAAAATAACTGAAAATAAATATTAATTTTTTTCCCAAACACAAGGGAGTAGAAAATATATTTTCATTGTTATTGATCTATTTCTATAAAAAAGGGTTTAGCTGAACCAATAAAATAAGGTATGTGTTTCATCATGATGGACTCAAAAATGACATACCCTACTTTTCGCATTTGGAAGCTCATCATGATTTAGAGATTGGAATAGTTTTGTTAGCATAGTAATGTGATTTTTCATTCAAGATTCCATGATATTTGGTTTCATAGGTTGAAATTCATTTCATTATCCATCTCATTAAAAATTTAGATGACTCCATTGGGTTTTATCCAATGACTAATACAAAAAATCTTACTGTAATCAACAATAGTCATAGTGGGAAACCATATGATCAATAAAAAATCATTTTTAGGATGTCTAAATAATTACACCATATTTTCAATATAAGAAATATTATGTTTATCCAAGGTCATTTAAATTCATAATATTTTCAATTCATTCACAATTTTTCATAATGAGTTTCTGAATTTCCTATGTAAATACCTTGTGAGTTTTGAACAAGCTGTATATGAATGAAAATTTTCATGCAATGGGTGATGATCAGGTCAAATCCTAGGTACAAACATTTCTGGGTTGTTACCCATGTTTAGAACTATTCCAATGCCAAAAAAACATTCATTATCCATATGGGGATTTAATGTCTTGGATACCACTTCCTCTCTCTTTCATGATAATTCTTGGATATTTTCCTATACATAGTCATTTCCATAGGGTTATTAAAAAATGTTTTTATCCATCATTCCAAATGATAAATAACACATTAATTGATAAAATATATAATTACACACTCATTTAAATAATTGATATTGAATCTTTACAGAATAATATTTATTACATAACAATATAATTCATGTCAGAATAATATAGGTATAGTGCCTTTGAATACATGGACAATAGAAAACTATTTCATAAGTGTAATGCATAATCTCCCACATAGTTTACCACAAATTTAACCCTTATTATACATATCATACATAATACATTTCTTCATAACATGGGGAAAAGAAACTTATGAAAAGGGTGATTTCATATTCCTAGAGGGGCTAAATAAGGGATATATCAACATTACATGAGGATAATTATATGAAATGATTAGATTAAAATATCGATCACATTACATACATAATATAGATCATAAACATGAGTATTAGAATAAATAATGTAATTTATGAGAAATAAATCATAAATGAAACAACGAATATAATCCAAGAGTGTTTAATATTGGCATAATATATACATTATTGGAATAAAACTAAGAATATAAATTTATTTCCATAGTAGTTAAGACTCTTTTCCAAGAATATCATGGATTAATGGGTTGAATCCACAAACCATAAATGTAGTTATGGTTCACTCCCTGTACTATAAAAGTTGATAGATTCCCTTGTTGAATTGTTTTCACTCCCTATTACAGTCATAATTATATCATGAGATATCATTATATTCAAATTTCATTTTAGGGATATATAATTTTCGATCCAACTGTCCCATATGAATGTCACAAAATTTCCTGCCATGAGATCATAAAATATTCATCTTCTTATAACACATAAAAATGTTTATTCACTAAAATTTCATCATAGTTTATCCCATAGAAAAGAAATGGGTTTAAGATTCATTTCAACAATTCATTATATCACAACAAATGGAAAAGGAATGGGGTTCATAAGAATATTTTCATCATAATCCAAAATAATAATAAAAAATAATTATGTTTTTTCTATTCATAATATCAATAGTAATTATAATGAAAGTTCAATGTATATTATATTAGATGGAAAATAATTTTTAAAAATCACTTGGAACATTTCTTGAGGAAAAAATACTTTCCACTCTGAAATTAATTATATAAAATGAAAAATTATCCCAAATATTAAATATTTTTCTTATATTAAAAATTAAATTTAAATTTTTAATGGAATATTTAAATCAGGGAATAGTAATCGATGGTTGTATTTTCAAATCATTCCAAATAACATTAAATAATAATTCCATTCTTATTTTTTATAAAAAATTAAAAAATTACATGGTCTGAAAATGATAAGTAATTTTCAATTAAATAATTTTTTAAAATTTAATGAATGGGTAAAAAGGAAATTAATCATTAATTAGATAATATTTAATACATTATATAATTTCTTTTAGAAAACATGAACGTTGAAAACAACTGATTTTTGACCAAAGGGAGAAATAAATAATATTTTTCATTAAAGACTTTTTCTAGACTACTGTGCACATAATGAGAGGAAAATGAATAGAAAAAATTTATTATAAATAAATAAATAGAGGGAAATAAAATTTATGATCTTATTTAGAAGTAGATATTATTATATCACATCATAAATCTATTCATAGACAAAACCGATAAACTATGAGATCATATCATAAAAAATGTTTACAATTTCGAATATTATGAATTATATGACCCATTTAATATATAACCACATAATTATATGAAGATAAAATAATTTCAATGAGAATAATCATAAAATACACTCATTGGTTGTATATAAACTACATAAAAGAAATGGGTGGTGAATATAGTATGTGTCCCACTGAAATAAAATGTGTGAAAAATATCCCATAGCTCGTGTTTTGAATTTCATTATAAAAATTTCAAAATATATTATTTTATATATATGTTTTTAATAAATATATAGAATTACCATACTCATATATATCATACCATTCACTTATAATATTTTATGACCAATTTTTTTGGAAGACGCAGAGAGAGATTAATGATGGTCACCGCATTCATTACATTTAATGAATTTGAAACCCTAAAATTATTTCCCCAATTAATTTGGTAAAAGTCATTTAATTGAGGGAAGACTAAAGGGTGTGAAGGATGGCTATAAAAATGGATCGCCTCCTGGACTTTATCATCATCGGATTCAGAGGCAACACATCTTCATCCCGAAGTGTAGTATTTTGTGAGGCGTTTTTCTATATTTTACAAGAGTGATTATGTTCAGTGTTTTCTACTTGTAATTGGAAGAGAATTTGTACCCACATTTTATCATAGTGAAATCCATCTATTCACCCGTGGTTTTTTACCCCTTTCATTTGGGGGTTTTTCCATGTTACATCTGGTGTTAACTTTAATTCCGCACTTTTGCACTTTATTTTTTAATCTCGCAATTATCGTTGTATCGAAGGAGCCGTCATTTACGATCCTAACAAGTGGTATTAGAGGCAGGTTCATGGCCCAAGAAAATTCTGGACCAACGATGTGTCGAAATGGCTGCGAAATACGAGATTGAAAAATTCAATGGAAATAATATTTCATTGTGGAAAATGTAGATGAAAGCAGTGCTGCGAAAGGATAATTGCCTATAGGCGATTAGAGAGAAACCGACAGGTGTGAGGGAAGAGAAATGGAGTGATATGGATGAGAATGCTATTTCCATCCTTCATTTGGCTTTAGCAGATGGGGTCTTGTCATGCATTGCAGAGAAAATGGCAGTGAATGAAATTTGGGATACTCTAACAAAACTGTACGACGAAAAATCACTCCACAACAAAATTTTCATGAAGAGAAGATTATACACTCTTCGAATGGAGGAGTCATAATCGGTGACTGACCACATCAACACCCTCAATACCATTTTTTCACAACTTAAGACATTCGGATATAATATTTTGGATACTGAACGTGTGTAGATCCTGCTCCAGAGTTTTCCAGATTCATATGACCAACTCATCATCAACCTCACCAATAATATCCTGACGGATAAGTTGTCCTTCAATGATGTTGCAGCTGCGGTTCTCGTAGAAGATTGTCGGAGCAAGAACAAGGAAGACAGACAAACAACATCACACCAAGTGGAAGCTCTATTGATGGAAAGAGGAAGAATGATGGAGCGTGGTTCCGGTGGGAGCCAGAATCATGGCAGGTCTAAATCAAGGAGCAAGAATAAAATCGTCAAATGATACAATTTCGGTAAGAGAGGGCATGTGAGAAAAGACTACTGGAATAAGAAGAGTGGTGAGAAGAACTCTCAAGGAAATGTGGTGAGTACATCGGGAAATGGTGACTTACTAGTCAGCGATGTGGTGACGAATATTGAAGGAAGACATCACCTTGATGATGCATGGATTATCAACTCAGGAGCAACGTGGCACATGAAGTCTCTACGGGAATGGTTTGACCAATATGAAACCATCCTAGAAGGACTTGTGTACATGGGAAATGATCATACATTGAAGATAGTTGGAGTCATAACCATGAAATTGAGGATGCATGATAACATAGTTTGAGTCGTCCAAGGAGTACACCATGTGGAGGGCCTCAAGAAGAACATCTTGTGCATTGGGAAATTTGATGTCATCAGATGCAAGACTCGCACCGAGAATAGAGTGATGAGAATTGTGAATGGTGCGCTTGTGATAATGAAGGCAGAGAAGATCTCAATGAACCTGTACGTTCTTATGGGTGAAACTTACAAATAGGCGGAGATAGTTGTTTCATAAACTACCTCGACGGAAGCATTGACGACGTTATGGAATTAGATGCTTGGCCATATGTCAGAACGAGGCCTGAAGATTCATGTGGATCAGTAATATCCCTAGGAGGAGAAAGGTAATATCCCTAGGAGGAGAAATGTACATTGTATCTTTCATTGATGATTATTCCAGGAGATGTTGGGTGTTTCTAATCAAAACGAAATCAGATGTTTTTGAAGTCTTCAAAACATTTAAAGCATGAATGGAGCTTGAATCAGAAAAGAAGATCAAGTGTCTGAGGACTGAAAATGGTGGAGAATATACAAGTGAAGAGTTTGATTCTTTTTGTCAATAGGAAGGAATCAAGAGACCGTTCATGGTGGCGTACACTCCTCAGCGGAATGGAGTGGCAGAGTGGATGAATAGAACCCTATTGGACAGAACATGAGTGATGCTGAAGACTGCAGGAGTCAACAAGACATTCTGGGCGGAAGCAGTAAATACCTCCTGCTTTGTGGTAAATCGATCCCCTTCGGTGGAAATTGATCTCAAGACACCGATGGAAATGTGGACGGGTAAACCAGCTGATTATTCTAATTTGCATACTTTTGGATGTCCTGTATATGCACTGCTTTATGACCAGAAAATATTGAAGTTGGACTCGAAATCTAGGGAATGTATCTTCTTGGGATACGCTGATGGTGTGAAGGGGTATTGTTTGTGGGATCCCACTACACACAAATTTATCATCAGCAGAGATGTCATTTTTGCAGAAGCCAGGTGAAAATTATGATTGAAAAGGAGATGGAGAAAGAAAGTACAGAAACTACAACAGTCAAGGTGAAGGAAGAAACAAAGGAAGAACCAATTTCCTATGAGGCATTAGCAGAGCATGATGATCAAGCATCGGAAGATCCTAGACTATGAAGGTCAAATCGAGATAAAAGAGCGCCGATATGGCACTCAGATTATGTCACTGAGAGAAATGATGCATATTTCTTACTGACAGAGGATGGAGAGCCATCATTTCTTTTGGAAGCGACCTAGAGTCCAGATTTATCTTCATGGATGGCGGCGATGCAGGAGGAACTTGAAGCCCGACACAAGAACAAAACTTGGGATCTTGTTCCATTGCTTCATGGAAGGGAATCCATTGGGAATAAATTGGTCTACAAGATCAAGAGGGATGAAATAGACCAGGTGGAAAGATATTGTGAAAGACTTGTGGTCAATGGATATGCTCAGAAGGAAGGTGATGATTTCAATGAAATATTTTCTCCTGTTGTTAGACTAACGACTATTCGGGTAGTTCTGGCTATGTGTGTTGCATACACTCTACATCTAGAGCAGCTAGATGTGAAAACATATTTTCTCCATGGTGACCTTGATGAATAAATATATATGCTCCAACTAGAAGGTTTTACCAAAAAAGGTAAAGAGAACTTGGTTTGTAGGTTGAACAAATCTTGATATGGTCTCAAACAGGCGTCGAGGTGTTGGTACAAGAGATTTGATCCCAATATCATGAGCCTTGGATACTAGAGACTTAATTCATATCCTTGGGCATATTTCAAGGGTTTAAATGGTAATGATTTTATCATTTTGTTGTTGTATGTGGATGACATTTTGGTTGCAGGCCCCAACAATGATCAAATCCAGGAGATGAAGGCACAATTGGCTATGGAGTTTGATATGAAGGACTTGGGACCCGCAAACATGATTAATGGGATGCAGATTTATTGAGATAGGAATAATGGAATGATTTGGCTATCACAGAAGTATTATTTGAGGAAATTATTGAAAAGCTTCAATATGAAATACTGTATGCCAATTTCTACCCCTATTCACATTAATTCCAATTTCTCTTCTACAATGAGTCCTAGCAGTGAAGCAGAGTGGATGAAAATGTCTCTAGTGCCGTATGCATCACCAGTGGGAAGTTTAATGTTCGCTATGTATTGTACTAGACCAGACATTTCACATGAAGTGGGAGCAACTAGTAAATACATGGAGAATCCAAGAAGAGAGCATTGGAGCATGGTGAAGAGGATCCTGAGATACATCAAGGAAACCTCAAATGTTGCATTATGTTTTGGAGCATCAAATTTTACTATCACTGTATATGTTGACTAACATTTTGTAGGTTCTTCTGATCGGTGGAAATCCACTGCGGGTTATGTGTTTACTCTTTCAGGAGGAGTTGTGAGCTGGATCTCAAAGCTACAGTCAGTTGTGCCTTTATCCATGACAGTAGCGGAGTACATGGAAGCTACACAAGCTTGAAAAGAGGCGATTTGGATGAGAAGGTTATTAGAGGAGCTTGGGCGCAAACATGATCATATTCCATTATTTTGTGATAGTCAGAGTGCCTTGCACATTGCGAGGAATCCATCTATTCATTCCAGGACAAATAACAATGGCATAAAATACCATTTTTTTCGAGATGTGGTAGAGGAAGGAAGTGTCGACATGAAGACAATTCAAACTAAAGAAAGTCTGGCAGATTTCCTTACAAAGGCGATTAATTCTAAAAAGTTCAGATGGTGCAGATCTTCAAGTGGCCTTGTAGATACATGAGCAGCAGATTGGGCAGATAGAAAGGATGTGTGGAGATGTGAATGATACTTAATCAAATTTCCAAGTGGGAGATATGTTGGAATACGCGGAGAGAGATTAATGATGGTCACCGCATTCATTGCATTTAATGAATTTGACACCCTACAATTATTTCCCCAATTAATTTGGTAAAATTCATTTAATTGAGGGAAGACCAAAGGGTATGAAGGAAGGCTATAAAAAGGGATCTCCTCTTGGACTTTTTCTTCATCGGATTCAGAAGCAACACATCTTCAAGACGAAGTGCAGTATTTTGTGAGGCATTTTTCCATATTTTACATGAGAGATTTTCTTGAGTGTTTTATCCTTGTAATTGAGAGAGAATTTGTACACACATTTTACCATAGTGAAATCCTTCTATTTTCCCATGGTTTTTTACCCCTTTCATTTGGGGGTTTTTCCACATTACATATGGTGTTCACTTTAATTCCATACTTTTCCACTTTATTTTTTAATCCCGCAATTATTGTTTTATCAAAGGACCCGTCATTTATGATCTTAACTAATTTTTTATAATATTTTGAATTCACTATTTAGGGTAATTACTAAATTATTTTTCATGTATGTTTTTATTTGGTAATTGTTTACATGTACGTTGAAAATGACTCTGTAAATTATATAATATTAATCCTGATATATATATCATATATATTCATTATATAAATTTGATACATTTTTATATTCATATATACATTAATGAAAGACAAAAATGGATTACAATGTTCCTGGAGATGATGGGCTATATGTTCACATGAAGACTGTTTCCATTTCCTCGATGGATAGAATGATAGAAAGGAAAATATTAATTCAACATTATGGATTATTTTTTTTCATATGTATCATATATATTGAATAAATATAACCTTACCATAATACACATGAATTAAAATTAAAAACATATCACATCGCATTGTGGAGGTGGTAGTACATATTTAAATAGAAGTGATATTATAATTTTCAAAAAACTATTAGGTTAGAAGGAATAGAACCAACTGAATTTAATTAAATGAATATTATATTATTTCTTCAGATAAAAACATAATATTAATACATATCCATGATCCAAAGGTTCATTGTATTTGAAATATTAGGCTCATACCAAAATTTCACTTAAAAAATATAATCATTATTTAAATTATTATTAGTTATATTTAAAAAGGACTCATCATATCCTTTGTAAATATATTCACCTATGGATATACATTAAATAAGGAGATGAGCCAAATCTCAGTAAGAAGATGAATAAGGGAAATGAGACAATAGTTCATGGGTAGGAAATGAAAACCTCATCAAACTATAAGAATTGGATCGTCATCATAATCATGATGGGATGATTTGAAAAAGGCATTTAATGTAGAGTACTCATAAAAACAAAATAGCATATCATTGTTTTAAAATACCACACATTGTTGTGAATAATGTTAAAATCATATTTACAGATAAAATATTGTTATAAATTTAAACATCATAAGTTTTATCTACTTTACATCATGTTCAATCTTAATAGACATTATATAATGAGATATATCACATTATCCATTGACTTATAGGGATATATAATTTTCATCCCACCAATTACATTATAAAATGATCTTAATCTTGCATGCCACATGGAAGCATAAAAATTACTGTTTTGTAATAACCCATGGAAATTAATATGTTTCATACAATATTCCACATATCATATTTCATGAAATTAACGTTAGGATTCCAAAAATAATAACGGAGAACTTAACTTTTCAGAAAAATGAAATCACTTACAACTTTTAAGGGGGGAATCAATCAAGTGGATTCAATAGATGTTTCTGATATTGATGTCTTTTAAAAAATATTATAAAGTTATTATAAAACATTGGGGAATTTAAAAAACATGTATTTCAAAAAATATTAATGTGTTATAATATTGAAAGGAATTATTTTTTATATAATAGCAACATTAATATTTATATAAATTTGGAGTATGAGATAATAACAAAGAAATGTTTGGTTTTGAGAATCCCTTTACCTTAAATCAATCATTATTTCATTGTTTTTCAACATTTTGATAAAAATCCTAACTTTTTTAAAACATTGAACCAGAATGTTATTATGATAATTTATGTCTCTATTTTCCAATTATAAAAATTTCATTATATTTTTTCTAATAATTGAGGAATATAAATTGTTTTGATATCTTTTTTTCCTTAAAAAATTTATGTTTTTATTGGATTTCACTATTTTGTTAAATTTAACTTATACATATGTATGATTAATTCAGGAATCCGAAAAAGATATTTTTTTTTAAATTTTTATATCATAAATAATTTATTATAATTTGACATTTGGTTTTTTATAAGTAAAGAGTTACTAATATTCTTGTTGGTGATTAACCCACTGTTAACCAAACATTATCGATAGAGAGGGAATGCGAATTATAAAAATTTAACTTGAGAAAAATATAATACATCTTGCTGGATAAAATAATCAATATAATTTTGAAATAATAATTAGGAAAAATTTATTGTTTTCTATTTGAAATGGGTGGATAAAATAAGTAGGAAATGATAGGAACGAGAAGAAGAATTTCTGATTGTTTACTCCATTATCATTGTTTCTTCTTTCATGTGGCACTAACCACCTTGGATTCTTTATATTTATTTGATACATCAATTACATATGTATGATAATTTTCATGGGAGTTAATATTTTTGAATTTATTTAACTTTTTAATGTGTATGTGGTGTGGATATCTAAGGGGAGGAAGAGGGGTTATTTATACATAATGAGAGTGATATTTTTAGAATAAAATATAAATAAAATATCATATTAAAGTAAAACCCTGTAAAATTGAAACTAATAAAATAGCAATTTATATATCAATAATATATTTTGGGATTGTGGATTTCAACCCATTTATATATAATGCTGACTGGAATATTAAAAAGGAAATTGGAAAAAAATTATTTTTTTAAAGGAATACATTTTTCTGTAGAGATTTGAATGTATTGTATAGGTTTGGAAAAAAAATTACTATATTTTAATAAATAATATTAAATATTAAATATTTATTTGTGCCTTATGATCTAGAAATAATTAGTACAATGGTATATCATGAATTATGTAATTGAATATATTTTTGTTATTAAGAAAATATATTTTTACAATTCACCTAAAAATTGATGTAATTCCGAAAATTTCCAAAAAATATCCATTGTAAAATTTCAACATACAAATTATTAAAATGAATTTTTTTTATAAAAATTATTTTATAACATTTTTTATTTTAAATCAATATAACAATTGTGATTTTTATAAAATACAATAAAATACAGTTTTTTTAAATTGTTCAAATATTTTCATTGAGTTTTTAATCCTGATAATTATTTTATGCATTTATAATATTTATATTTACATAAATTTCTCATAATAAATATTATTTTTATTAAGTTTTAATATTTTTATTTCAAATTACTATTCCAACATTCATGATATAATTAGGTTTGGTTTGGAATCTTTTCCAATGGTCACATTATCTCCTATAAATACTAATTGATTTGATCCATAATTCTTCACCTAAATTTATCACAATGTCATATATTTCAATTATTTCATATTTTTATTAGTTTAATATTTTTTCTTTTCTATATTGTAGTAATTAAGGGTGCTAATTCTACCGGATTTGAAGGATTTGAAATTTCTAACTCAAATTTTCATAATTTATATTTTTTTGTATCAATTTAATGTTTAACATTTTCATTGGTCTAGTTACTGATTAATGAAATGAAATTTTTTAATAATTTTTTTCTATTTATATTTGTGTTATATACATATGATAATATATAATATAATATAATACCAAAATATAATTTTAATAAAATGGGGTTTTTAATTTTCCCCTGTTTGGAAATTTCACCCATCATCAATAAAATCATATTCATGGTTTAGAAAAGTGGATGGTACTTCTATTTAATTTTTTCAACTTTTTACCATGACACCTCTACATATTTTTGGTTCTTTCAAAATAAATTTTCAATGTGATTTTACTTTTTTAATCGAATATTGTCTATACTATCTACGATTTTCACTGGTTTCTTCTCATAAGACAGGTCATTCTCTACCTCTATGACTTCCAGATTCAGAACATGTTATGGATCATGTATGTACATCCTCAAGAGTGATATACAAAATATATAAGGAACATGTTCCAACCTTGGTGTATGAACAATCCATTAGTCCACTTATCCTATATGATCAAATTTGTAAAAAGGGTTAACGTACCCAGTGCTAAGCATCCCTTTATTTCTATAATAGATGAATCACTACTATGATTATATTCTAATTAAATATATTTTTAAAATATAAAACTCTACGTTACTTTAATTTTCTTCAACATAAAACCTTTTTCATCTATTGTAATATTATATATGATGTTTGATGGTTTGATCACCCTCTATAATATTGTCAATAAGATCAAGTCCAAGTATTATTTATTTACCAAATTCACTCCAACAGGTAATAGTTCTACATAACATTCCATATTTAAATTAATATGGATCCATTTGAAAACATGTGTAGATGATATTGTTTTATGAGATCTCAACTAATGGGAGATAAAAATCCGATCCTCCATTAAATTCCACTGACAAAACTCTAATCATTTCCTCAATAGTTTGAATGGAACATTCAAATTTTTCATCAGTTAAGGTATGATTGGAAAAAATATAATTTATTTCAATATTCAATGCTTATTTAATACATCCCATGAATTTATAAGTGAACCATGGATCATGATCAATGATTATTGAATGAGGAATTCAATATAACGTCACCAGCTCCATTACGTATATCGTAGCAGTTGGCTCAAGAGGCAAATAACCTCTAATAGTGAATTACATTGAATTAATGAAGAGTCAATAAACTATAACATATATCAAAATATTATTTTGGATTTAATTGATATTCAATTGAAAAATATGATAGTGAAGTTCTCCCATTCCCTTATGGTTAGGGGAAATGGGTTTCTCATTCACATGGACTTCTATCTCCCAATTTCAACATGATGATATGTAAAAAACATTAAGGTTTAATCATTAATCTCCATTATCAAGATTTCCCATTAGATTTTATCATATATATCAATTTACATCTTCTTGCATCCATGATGGATGGATAAATATGTTCTATGCACATTGTCCAATATATCCCTTATTATCTCTGGTGAGGATGTCAGACCTAGCAATGCTCCAAATTGAATAACACTTCCATAAATGATTTGTAATTCATGAACCATAAAATAAATTACATATTTCATACATTTATGAATCTCTTTATCAATCCTTTATTTTTCTATGATCACCTAACAGATAATTTGTTAGGAAATAAATTGGGAATGGAAGGATGTTTTCCATACCATTATGATTTCCATATCCATCCTTGACATAACCATTAAGACACTGTCTTTCTTAATCCACATAACAAATAATGTATTAGGTTAATTTTTTAAGAGAATCGTCTACCATTCTACCCTTTATAGTATGTTTGGGAAAGGTACAATCATAGTACTTAATTAGCTCTATCCATCTCCAATAATTCATGTTAACATACTTATATATGAATATATAATTCAAACTCTTATGATGAGAATATATGTATCACTATGATCCATTGAGTCAGTTCCTCAATATCATTATAGTAAATATTATAATTTCTATCTCTAGAAAAATAATTTTATAGTTATACTGACAGATCATTAATATTTTTGAGCTCTATGATATAACTTTATCATTCTACATTAGTATAAAACCCAAGTCTTTCATTGATCAATCACCTTATATTTAAAAACCTTCTCTAACTAATTGTGGGATGAACACTGAAATTTTAATTAGACTCCTCTTAAGATATTTATATATTTTCTCACTTTTTTTCTCTGTATACTTTATCTCATTCCATGATCACATAATTATGGGGATATAAAATCATAAAAATATCTCAAAAAATATTGGTATAACAAAAATAAACAAAAAAACTATTAATTTCCAACACACTAATGGGTCTGGGGTTTTCCTCAACAGCCATTGATTTTTATGGTTACAATTAAATTCCCCCACTTTTGATCAAATTGCCCATGAATATGACTTGTTATATCTGAATGACTTGCTTTCTCAACATGATGTAAGTTTTCCCTTTCATTAATATCTTCAGTACAATCATATATTTTGTTTATGTACTTCATTTCTATTACAGTAAATGTGAATATATTCAATGAAGATGACCAAAAAATGTCAATGTAGTCTCTAAAAACTCTATTCATGAAATTAATGATGATTTCATGGGAATTAGTAATTCAAATGTTATTCACTAGTAAATATTTAGTTGATGATATCTAAAAAAAGATCCAGCTTTTAGATGTACTGATTTCATATTAGTTGATTGGAAAATTCATCAAGACATAGAAGGTAATACTTTTTCATTTTGGTTATCTTATTGTGCTCCCTATAATCTATACATAGCCAAATTGATCCAGCGTACTTCTTTAAAAATTGAACTTTCTCACATTGTGGTGATGAACTAGGGTGTATAAATCCATTGATCATATTATCTTGTAAATTATTCTATAACACCTATAATTAAATAGGGGCTATCCTCTATGGGAATTTTGTTATAGGAGTGGCTCTAGGTGTGAGATACATTTATAAAGGTAACTAAAATACTATTTTATGTCATTGAAACACTTCATGAAATACATTTGTTAATTCCATAATGATGTTCATTTATTTAATGTTTATACCTTCCTCTAAATCCACCATTTTGGAATGGTAATATTCTATATAGGGTACTATCACCCACATTATTGATATTATTTTCAATGGAGTTTTTTTATCTTCCTTACCTTTTTACATGATCATGGGAGGGTTTGGAATAGATAATCAGAATTAATTTTCCTAAATGTTGATGTTTTATCTATATAATGATAGCCACTATATACCTAGTATAGAATAAAATTCTATTAGGGGATGTGTTAAACGATTCATAGGAGGTATATTCCCACAAATTCAAATAGGAGAAGAGTAAAACCGTTGGGTTCTATGGATAACACCACTATATTTTTTATTAACATCCCTACATCATATTATCATTGTTCAATTTCCTCATTTATGGAAAAATTTCTCGATATTAAAAAATTTATAGAACTAGGGTTAAAAAAACATAACTATTCTTGAGTGAATAGGTAGTGTACTTTATAAGACCTTTTTTTCTAGCTCCACTTCAGCTATGGGGATATCAAAGGTTATAAAAAACTAACCTAAATACCCACACAAACCAGTAAATGCTCTAACCTATCACATAACCAATTTTTATTTTGTATCCCCACGAGATAGAGACTAGAACCCAGAAATCAACATCAACTAGTGGGGATGATTATTCATAACCTTAAGAATAAATATTTTCATATATATATATATATATATTGTTGAAAAAATATTAGAAATGATAATATGACATATAGTCTATAACTAAATGTAACAACATAATTCATAAAAAAATAGCTTAAAACACATATTTATTACACCAACATCAAGGGAAAATACAGGTCATGTGATATTGATATTCCATATAATAAGTGGAAATTGTCACACTATCTCATCACCAGTGACCAAAATCAGTTGACAGAAACTATGACACCTCACTATAGAAACTGGTCGTTCCCAGGACTGAATGATATATCATGTTATACTGATCATCGAAGGGGCATATAGGTTATGATTTAATAGGATCAATATGATCCCACCCAGGTGTTGTATAAAAATTATTTTTATAAAAATACATCCATTATAAATTTTTAAGAAAAAGGTTCACGATAGAAATTTTAACTTTTTTATTATATCTAAATAATGGTAAAACAATCAACTTTTTTCTATAGTTTCAAATAATCATGGAATAAATGTTTAAATGAATATCATATATATCAATGAAGGCAATCAAGTCAATGTATTATTACATAAAATCATATGTAACATTACACCAAGGAACACTACATTTCAGAATTGGTTGAACAATGGTATTGGTACATATACAATTGAGATCATCAATTTCCAACACATAATCATTGAGTTTATGGAGTAGAGAAACACCCCAAAATTGAAAATCATAGCAGTGTCTATCATGTCCCATGAATATCAGGCGTAGAATGTACAGGAACACATATATTGTGAACCCATTGATGGTATCATTGGATAGTATATATTACAACACATTCTTCATAAGTACCTAATGCTTCACATGTGATAAAATTTTCAAATCCCCACATAATAAATGTACATGAATTTTATTTTTCAAACCCTTATCACATAGAAATAAAAATACATATAAAGTTATCAAAACTAGAGAAAACCCATATTTTCTCAAAAATAAATTCACACGCACAAAATATCATGTTCCACTAAATAACCTAACACTGTACAAAATATCATGGATCTAACATAATTTGTTTTCTAAATGAATGTGACCTAAACTAGGTGAAGCATTCCAAAAAACCATAACTCCAAAATAAACCCCATAAGTATGATGTCACTGGTCAGTATACTATTTTTTCCGACTATTAGATATAACCAAGAGATAAGGTATAACATGAATCCTAACTGATATCTCCTGTTTAAGACTTGACAATATTAATTTTTCCTTTACCACCTCTACACAAAAAACAGGTGACCTGTACATATGTTCATAAAAATTCAATAATGGAACCATTATGATTGATTATTGATAACTTTTATTATATGTAAAATTAAAGACTCTCATATGGATATTACATGATCGACCAAAATCTACATTGAAGGAAGAGAGAAAATCCTCTAGTGTTTGAATTTCATTCTCTAGATGATTGTCTATATATGGATGTTATGTTGTAATCAACCTAACCTATGTTCCCATCTCATAATGTAGACTCATCTAGTATCATTAATTAAAACTAGGATCATTATCTGATAATATGGAAGAGGGAACCCAATGAAACCCCGTGATCTCCGGTACATATTGCTTACCCAAAACATAAGCATTATTAGTGTCCCTAAATGGAATGAAATGATCCCTTTTTTACAACAAATAAATTACTGCCTAGATCGAATCGTTTCCATGGGGATTCCACGGTAATCCCATAATCATGTCCATGGAAACCTCATCCCTTTTCCAAACTGGAAAAAGAAGTGCTTATAGGGAACCAAATAGTTATAGCTTCTATTGATTTATCTACTGGAGGGTGTTATAGTGAGACACATAATAATAAATTCCTTTATTTAGATCCATCTTCCTTAGTTTTTGTTTCATTTCTAAATACATCTTCATAGTACCAAGATGAATATTTCATAATGAACTACAATAATCAATGAAAACTAATCACCTTGCATATTCAAGTATGAAAATATAAATTTGATAATGGATAATAACATATGATGGTAGAGAAAAACCATAAAGAATCTCTCCACTCTAATGGTCTTCTCAAAATTTTCTAGCCTCATCATCTTTCTACTGACCATACGGAATATGCCCAAGGAGAGATGATTAAAATTGAATAATGTTCAGAACCATGCCTGCAATAGTAAATGGGATGAGTATAATCAACATCATTAAACCATATTCATAGTATAATCAATATAATCATGGTGAAAACTTTCGATAAAAGCATTGAATGTGGAATATTCATAAAAAGTAATCATCATATCCTTGTGGTCAAATACCACACATAGTTATTAAAAAAGACAAAAACATGTTCACACGTAACATATATTGATAAATCATAACATCATAAATGTGAATAAATAAAGCATCATGATAACTCATAATATTAACAATATCCTAAAATATATCACTTTAACCAATGAATATGAATGATATATACTTCAGGTCCGACCTGTTAAAATATTAAATGCTCATAACTATCCATGACTCATGGAATGATAAGAATTATCTTCAATAAATAACCCATGGAATGGAAATGGTATCATAATATATTTCACATATAATAAATAATGAAAGGAAATTTGGCATTCCAAATTGAAATAGGGAGATAATTGACTAGAATAAAATATATCTTTCTTCGTTAAATGGATTATCAAATCAAAGGGATTCAAGAGATGTTTTTGAAATGGATGACTTTGGAAGAGAACATTGTAAATTTATTTGAAAACCTTAAGGAAGGGTAGAAACATATATATACCTAAAATAAGATAGAATGGATAAGTTAATAAAATATTTTTAGTATTATAAGATAATTTATTCTAAAATCAATGTAAAATAGAAGTTAACCCAAAAAAAGAGTTAGGGTTTTAGCCCCTGCCATAAATCACACTTTATTTCATCATTTTATCACATCATGAATAATAACAATTTTTTATTTAAATATTGAAAAATTATTGAGTTATGTTAATTTATGTTTAAAATATTTTATTATGACATGTGGATTGTGTTTCTAAATTTCCTTTGTTATTATTAAATCATTTTGGTATGAGGTTTTCCTTAAAAATTACCCCGTTTTCTAAACATTTCACTATTTTTGTCATTGTAATATAAAATAGGTTGGATTACATATATAATATTAAAAAACATATATTTATACATTTATATATAATAAATAATTTGTTTTGACCATCCATAAGTTTACTTATATGTATTGAATTGGAAAGTCGCATATTTGTGGTCAACCAACTATTTACATAATGTTGCTAAAAGAGAAAGATTGAGAAGGATGAAAATTTAATATCTCATAAATTTTGTTACAACCCAATGTCATGGGTCCTGATACATGAATATAATAATCCATCCATTGATAGGAATGTTTTTGGTGATTAGGGATGAGTAGGAATATCAGACACATTAGTGGCATTAGCCAAATGTACTAACAAACACACACACACACATCTCTAGAACCATACACTGCTAAAATATAATACAGCTGATAACCCTACAAGAATACATATTATATCCCATAGTCAAAGTACAATAACAAGGTACTGGAAATCAATGTAAAAATAAAATACCACCAAAAGAACTAAAAATGAGTTAAACCTGAAAATTTTGAGAGTATTACTATCAAATGTAATCATTGGTACATTGCTCGGTCTGTTTGGATCACTAAAAACAACATTGTCATGGTCATTCTATGGATATATTAAAAGGTCTAATATATTCATAAGATGTGAAATTTGTTGAAAATAAAATGAATAAGGATGATAATAGTACCTAGTAAGATACCTTAAAATCACTAAACGTAAGAATGAATAGTATTAATCTCATTACATTAATATTTAAAAGAAGCTAAAAATCAAGATATAATTAGGATGGAAACAATGACTATAATTGGTTTCCACCAAAATACTAGCCATATGATTCTTCTCAACGATTTTAGGAAAATATCATTCCATTATAACTGTCTCTATATTCCATGATATAATTGGATAAACTCATCCAAGTGGTCATCATCATTGGGCCCTACCCCAACAAACACACTGGTTATTAATGACATTGACACATAGATAGGATCACAACTAGGACACTGGGTAACCCACAATCCCAATATATATCATCTCACTATGTTGGGGATCAAATACCAATGATACAAGAAACCCTACTGAATTAGCATACAAATGGGGGATTGACGCCCTATGCCAGTAGGGCACACTAAATTGGTCATACAAATGGGGGACTAATCCCAATATATGCAAGTACACCCTATAAAAATTGAGGATTAATGAAAAAATGTACTATATAGTAATAAAAATGTCCATCCAACCCCTACCCTTCCTATGTGTCATTGCCTCACATGCCATGTAATCCTCAAAATAGAAAATCCATCCAATTTTGGTACACAAGGTGTATAGTTTGAGTTGAAACTCTTCTTATGATACCAAACCAATACCATGTTATTATATTCATTCATATGTACTAACTTGTGTACACCTATTCAATCCCATTTACATCGAGCCATACCCATGTACATAGAAGTACATGAGTACTATTAATGTGTTTATGTACCCCAACCTTCCTCTGCTCGGGAATCCTTTATGAAAATATATTAGCTACCATCATGCTGCACATAATGTGTGACAACTTTCAAACGGAGAGTGAAATTTTCTTCTTAACTGAAACTCAGATCACTTGACAATTCCCCCATATAATTTATTTACTGATTATAAATAATGAACATAGTATTTTCTAGTTTCTGGATATTCCCCACTGAATCAACTTTCCTCATTACTACTTCTAATAAAACAATAGAGAATCATATATATGGTGTTGACCAATGGTTCACTCATCATAGATCTCATTATAGGATTTAAATATACTCCTAAAATTCCACAATTATCAATTCTTCGTATCACTACTCTACCATAATACATGATCCATGAATAACATGGATCCCTTATCAATCTGTTCATCCTCCCATCATCATCCATCAATAATCCTTGATCATACCCACAATCAAAGACCAAACTCATAGTTTAGATTTTTCACCCCAATGAATGATTTCACGATAATCATTTATCATATATTTTTTGAACAACTGGACATTGAAAATAAAAAAATATACCATATTAAAAAATAGTTGAGAATACCATAAACCATAAATGTGAAGAAGAATAATCCATTTTTTTCATTTTTTACCTAGATACACTATCGTATAAACGAAAAACAAAGAGGTATAAACATAATTGATATAATTAATAAACCATCAGTAAATCAACCATTGATGAAAAAAGAGGTCATTTGTCATATAAATGAACAACATTTGAAAAGAATAATGAACCAATATTGTGTCATAAAAATAAAAAAAAATTATACTTGTAGTTTGTATCCATCAACGATGAAGATTGAATATGTGCCATCATCTTTGGTGAGATATTGAACTTTATTAGCATAATGATTCTCGATGTTGATCAGGATCCAACAACATCCTCCATGATCTCCACCAATGTTCTCTCTAAATTTTTAGGGTTATTTATCTTTCCCATAAAATCATCCAAAAAAGGAGATATGTACTGGATTAATAATATTATGGTTCTAATTAAATAATTATGTAAATAAAATTAAAATATTTAATTGTTTTCCCAAAATCATTCTCATTTTATACTCCCAAATCCAACATAGAGAAGTCACTCCTAGGGTAAAATACACACTCTCAACTCAATGGTGGCTTCATATTTATGTTATGTGGCCCTTTATAAGAGTTATTAATTTTTAGGGAAAAAATTCATGCTTGATATAAAAAATAAATTATATTATTCTAAAAACAACCAAGGGCTTAGAATATCATTACTATTCATTTGGTCTCAACACCTCTCTCTAAACATAATCCATATAATGTTTTGAAGTAATACAAGCAAGAATTAGAGTCATTACACTCTCCCAACCATTGGGATTGTAATTATAAAAAGAGAAAAACCTAATCAAAGTGTTAATGGTATTAAACTCACGCATGTGACTATATATCCAATTTTTTCTCCTGAATATTAATGTGATGAAATTGAACATCAACTTGGAAATCACTCACAGAAAGTAGATACTCTCATATTGATCCTCAATATCCACGGAGTACTATGGAGAGGTATTCACATCATCGATGTTAATCTCACCCTAGTCAATATCATGTAATAATTCTTGTATGTACCACCTCTTCTGTGATAGGTGGAAATGTTCATCTACGTAGTATAACTGTGATGGTAGAGCTAATAGGTACATTTCCTCACTAACAATAACTAGTATCTAGAAAGTGTCATTGAAGCTCGAAGATACCATTCTACCTAAATAAATATCCATATTCCACATTGAGGTGAGACCTTCAGGAACACGTGTTCTCCCTCATATAACTCTAAATGCCTCCATCAGTGGGTATCATATGAATTTTTATATATCTATGATATCCTTATTCACTCATGGATGATCTATAACTTATCTATCATATATCATACCATCATTTGTACTTTGTGTTTTGACTCAATTTAATTCATCCAATTGGTGGTTTCCAAAAGGGTCACCCATATAAGGCCTTGAAAAATTAATTAGAGATGATGGAATGGTGTCCATTATTGTACAGAAAATACACTAAGGATAGATGATCCTCACAACTATAGAAAATATCATACATGAGAGCATGTAGTGTGTCCTCTAATAACTTCTTACAATTATCACAATTATCATCACGTGAAATGAGAATCATGATCTCAAATGATCTTTGAGTGATATTATGTGATGGGGCCCACACAAGCATCAATCTCCTCAACTCCCCTTGAACCCCCTATAACTCTTCGGCTTCCAATTAATGTTCCAACACTCCCTTGTAATTAATAAATTGAGTCCCTTGAAATTATTTCCAACTCCATTCAATTAATTAAATGAACCAACATAATTAATTTGAATTATTTTTAACTCAAGACAACCATTAAAATAAGGGATATGCTTATTTTATTTCGGGTTGGAATAATCGTTGGAGAGTTTGGTTGGAAATTCATCATCCTCTAGATGAAGAACGCTCCTCATCTCCGAAGAATAATGATACCATCTTGGATCTTCATCCAAGCCAAAAGAGAAGGAGACACCCGCGAGGAATGTCGATGACACTTCATCCTTGGACGTTTCCCGACATCCACGAAATTGACGTCTTCCCTCTTCCGCGACTACGACATCGTACTTCTAATTGAGGTCGGGGGTTTTGATTATTTTAATGTATAAATTGTACCCTTGTTCCATGTTGTTGATTGAGATCAATGATGTCCACTTTCTATTGCCTAATGAGGAGGGTGCTGGCCTAAACAACATGGCCCAACGCCCCTCCATTGGTTTTTGTTGATTGACGTAGAAGGAGAAGAGCAAAGGGAATGTTGTCATCACACCGCAGTAGAGAAGAACCAAGGGATGAAAGAGGATGTGGCGGCAGCGACTAGAGGAGGCGGCCGTGCGCCGGCTGCGTGGAGGGAGACCGACAGCCGCTTGAGCTTCCCAGACAATGAGAAAACTGGCGGGCCGATCTGGCAGGTCCGTGTGTAGGAGTCGTGGCGCACGAAGTTGCCTTGTGGAGGGAGACCGTGGCACACATCCACGGGCCACTCAGTTGAAATAACAGGTCAGCCTATTGCTGGCCAGGATGATGAACCACGGTTCCTGCAGGAACCGCTCGGGGAGAACCACGACCCACAACGCCTGCCGCATGCGCCGGGCCGAGCGGGCCAGCTACGGCCAGCCGGGCAGAGGAGGAGGTGGCACTGCATGGTGATGCAGGGCAAACCGGACCGGCCCGCAACACGGGCTGGGATTGCAGGTGGGCCGCGCCCCACTTTGACAGGCTGAGCCCTAGCTAGGTCGGACCCGCCGAGCCAGGTCGGGATGACTCGCCAGCCCACTGAGCTTGACAGGTCGGGCCCGTCTTCTCTTAAGTGCGAATAACATCAAAACTGCGCGTCTGATAGATGCGCCGTTAGTTGAACTAGGATCCTTGCGACGAGGATTTCCTTTTGAGAAACTCTAAGTGAATTTTGTGAAAATTTGGAAAATGGCCGGGTTGGATCGAGAATAAAATCCAACTGGGCCCTTGGAACAGAAATGTCAATAACTCTAAGATCGGGCGCCTGATTGACGTGTCGCCTGTCGCGTTGGGTTCCTTATGATCAGACTAAACTACGGGATACATCAAATCAGGAATATGTGATAGTTGATGTATCTACTCTTGGTTCGAGTAACGGACCCTCCTGGAATCGAGCGTTCTGTGTTCAGGAACCCTAGGGCCTGCTATGACTGATATGAAAAGATCCTCCGTGGGTTCGACAGTGATGAATACTATACCACAATCCTCTATGGGTTCAACAGTTATGTCTACTGTATCGGAATCCTCTGTGGGTCCAAAAATTCTGACTTCTATTCATGTATCTTGTGTGGGTCTGATAGAATAGCTGTTCCTGTATCCTGTGTGGGTCCGACACCTTAGCTAGTCCTGTATCCTGTGTGGGTTCGATAGCTTAGATGAATCAGTGACTACATCTGATCATCTATACCCCTCTTTGTGAGATATATTCCTTTTTGATCTGAGTCTTTTCTTTCAATCATTATTATATATGTGTTTTACTTTACTTCCATTGTGGACTGGGTTCTTCTTGGGCAATACTGTTGGAGCCGCACTGCGACTCGTAACATAGGTATATGAATGGGAATATACCTATGTAGGGTTGGTTGATACTTCATGATTTTATCTTTATTCTTAGGTTTATCCTTAGTGGATTATGGGAGACTTTCGGGGGTCTCGGGGTCCCCACTGAGTATTGTTATACTCATCCCTGCATGGGCATCACCCACAACATGTTGTGTTCCGTGTGGACGACGGACATCAGTGATCACGGTTAAGGTAAAATATAATATATATAAATTATCAACTAAATACACTATTTTGACATCATGGATGAGGTAAGCACACTTGGTTCGAACTCACAATATCTCTTTACTATTTTTTAACTAGAATTAACACTATTCATATTCTTGAGATATAATATTAATCTAATAATTAAAATTATGTAAACCGCTCCTCTCCTCCAATATAAATACCACCCTCACCCCCTCTTCCTCTCATACCTCTCCCACCTTGAAATTTTTCTATGTTCTTCCAAATCCCATTCCCGTGTCTCTTCCCCACATCCGAGACCTAATGTTCTAACCCAATGGACAATACCAAAGGCCTTCAAGAGGATCTAAAAGATAAGAGATCAAATGGTATGAATCCTCTTCCTTTTTCTTTTTTTTCAATTACTTTTTTATATATAATATATTATCTTCCACTAATCCAAGAGGAATAAAAGCACAAGTATTATCTATTTGGTTAATTGTTATCATGTTGACTGAAAATTCATCAACTAACCTTATCGCATCCCCCTCTTATAAAAACATTGTTCGTGATGCCTCGTTTTACATTATTGCGGGAGATGTTTTTCCAATTTACATTAATTCCATTAAAAATAATTGTAAAATTATTTTAATGGTTGATAAAAAATGTAATTTGTATTATGTAACCACATTAATGTTATAGAACAAATTTCTATTCATGAAAATAATTTATATAATGAAACTAGATCATGATTAACGAGGAACATAAAAAATTCTCTAAAGAAATATCATTACTCTTTTATATAATGACTCATCATCAAATATGATAACAAAATGATTTATGGGATCATTCAATATTCTGTTAACCTATGAATACCATCTAATTCAACTTATGTAATTTCATTTCCATATGAGAAGAAATTAAAATAAAAATCATCCATGGAAATTATGTAAATAACTCACCCGAAACAATGTAATGTACTAAATATTGTTAATTAATGGAAGGAATGATATTATAAAATGATCATATAAGCTGTTATAAAAATTAAGTTTTTATAAAAGATATTAATGAAACTATTTTAAACATTATACTAAAGGTGTAAACATGTTTTATGTAAGACAATCTGAGGTAACAGAATTTATAACCCAATTTGAATTTTTTGGGTTAAACTTCTACTAATTTCATTATGTGATATTAATATAACATTATGATGGATTTATGTTTATAATATGTTTTATTATGTGTATTTAAGATATATAAATATATATTCATTCCATTCAATAAATTCTAACAGAAATTATATTTGTAAGAGAATTTAATTTTAAATTTCTTTTAAAAGCCTCATAATGAAATTGAAATAGATGGGATTTTTATTTATGGGATTATGGTTTCTCCTAATTTCCTGAAGATTTCTTAATTTTTTGTTTTCATTCTATTATTACATAGTTATTTTTTATGAATATTATTCGATTATAATGTTCAATGCTTTTAGTGGATTGTTTTATGAAAAAAGGTATTTTGAAAATCAGAATGTGTCTTGTTCAGGGGTTTAAATGAGTTATCATGTGTTTTATTCATTATATGTTCCTTGGAAATAGTTATATTGGTTTCATCCCATTATAGCTCATGATATGTTAGGTTGAGACCATTATAGCTAATGATATGTTGGTTTGAACCCATTTTAGCTCATGATATGTTGGGTTGAGCCCAATATAGCTCATGATATGTTTTTTTGATCCCATTAAACCTCAAGATATGATGGGTGAGCCCCATTATAGCTCTCCAATTCATTTGCTACTCAAGAAATGGAAGTTTACTGAATGTTTATTCAATGTGTAAGGGTGATTGTAAGATTGATATGGAAAATATGTCCCACACCAAATAAATAATTTTTCTATGAATGCTTATGAGTTTTTATGAAAAGAGATTTCAAAGTGTTTTCATGTTTCCACAGGACTAATGGTTTTTCATTATCTATGTAACTTGAAAATATTTTTATTCTCATACCATGTTTTTAAAATGTTTTATAAATGATTCCTTAGTTTTTCAAAGGATAGTTAAGGTTCTACTGTAGATGAATCTAGTTATTTATATTTTAAATATTTTTGTAAACTATGATTCAAAATGTGCAAGTTGTTGTCTAATTATCCATAACCTTAATCGGATAAAGTCCACATTTTTATAATGTATTGTGTATTTTTCAGTTATATTTTATACAAAAAAATACATATCATGTTTTATTATTGAATCTGGATGTGCGGGTTCTGGGAGTTTATAGTTTGTATCATAGGAATGGTCTAGAGTACATTGGATATTAAACATTGTTTTTTTCGAAAAATTATGTGATAATGTTTAAATTTAATCATAAAGTTAATTACATACACATAAGAAATTTATTTTCTTAATTATCGATATGTAAATTCAGATATATAAATAAACTGAATGATTTGTGAGGGCACAATATATTTAAGGTGTTGATAATGTAACATCTTGAGATTTTAAAATGAAATACTATGTGTTTAAGTGAACTACTAAACACTATGTAACCTTTATAAACGAACCATAAAACATAATTTTTCTACCTCTGTGTTTTGAATTTCAAAAAACGGACATACATGGTTGTGATCAGCATGTTTTTTGATGTCTGATATAATAAAAATATTTTTTGTTGAATAGTAACATACCCTTATGAATAGTAACATACCATTATGAATAGTAAAATGACCCTTAAGAAGAGTAATGTAACCTTATGAATATTAAATTGACACTAATGAATAGTAATGTACCCAAATGAATAGTAACATGAACATTTTGAATTATAATGTACCCATATGACTAGTAAATTCACTAATGAAATTAAAAATAAAAATTTTCCATCTTATAAGTATAAATATGATATAATTATGTAATAATATATGTATGTAAATATCTTAATAATTATTGATTATGTGTGGTTATTTTTATTAGTCATATATATTTAAATTAAAATTTATGATTAATTAAATAATTTAAATAAAAATTTATTTTCTAAAAATATATTCATAAATAATTACTTTTATGAAATATGATTATTTAATAATTTTGAGAGTCCTTAATTAATTTTTCAAAGTGTTATAAAATCATTTTTAATTTTAGAATTGTATATTTCAAGTATATTATGATTTTATTGAAAAATTAAATTAGTCACGTATAGAAAATTATTTTCAAAAAATCAATTTCATTTTTTAATTATACATGTTGAAATATGGTTAGGGTGATTTTTTAGAATTTTTCTGGAATACATGATTTTTTGTTGAATAGTGAAATACAGTAAAATACCATATATATAAATTATTAGTTAAATACAATATTTTTACATCATCAATGATGTAAGAACATTTGGTTCGAACTCACATTATATCATTAATATGTTTTCAAAATAATTAAGACTATTAAAAGTCTTGACCAATAATATTAAACTACTAATTAAAAAAAATGTAAAACCTCTCCTCTCCTACACTATAAATACCACTCTCACCCCATCTTCCTCTAACACCTCTCAAGCCATGATTAATTTATATGTTCTATAATATCCCATTCCCAAGGCTCTTTCCTATGTCCATGACCATGTGGTCTTACAAAAATTCAATTAATAAGGCCTTAAGGAGGATCTCAAGGAGAAGTGATCAAGATGTAAGAATCCTCTTCCTTTTTCATGGGATTTCTTATCAATTGCATATCTTCTCTTATAACCTATTATCATACCATAATAAATGTTTAATTAAATAACTAGTATTAGATATACTGTATATTTGTTTCATTTCTTGGGAAAATTCATCAACTTACTTCATCTCCACCATCTTATAAAAAATCGTTCGTGATATGTTGTTTTACAAAAATCATTTGCTATTTTTTCATATTTCATTTAATTCCATCAAATTTTTTTGTAAAACCCTTTTAATGGTCGAAATAGAATATAATGCGTATTATTTATACTCTTAGATTTTCTATAATTAACTTCTATCCATTCAATTAATTTATATAATGAAACAAGTTAATGATTATCAAGGAACCGTAAAAAACAATCTAAAAAAATTCATTAATGTTTTATCTATTGGATCATAACCATATATGATAAAAAATGATTTATGGTATCATTAAAAACACTAGAAACAAGTAAGTACCATTTCATTCCACTTGTGTAATTTCATTTCCATACGAACTGAAAATAAAATACAAAACGACCATGGAAATCATGTAAAGAACTCACTAGAAACATTGTAAAGAACAAAATATTATTAATTAATGGAAGGAATTATATTATAAAAGGATCATATAGGGTGTTATAAAAATAATTATTTTTCATTAAGATATTAATAACAATCTTTTAACTGTTATAAATGTTTTTTAAATATGTTTGAAGAAATATCAACCCAAGGTAACAGAATTCTTAACCCAATTTCCATTCTTTCTGTTAACCTTATACTTATATCAAAATGTGATATTAATATAACCTGTATAATGGATTTATATATGAATATTTTGTTGTATTATGTTTATTTGTATTGTATATTCATATTCATTCCAATTAAAAAATTCTCACTACAAATATATTTGTAAGGGACATTCCTTTTAAATTCCTTTTAAAAGTCTCTTTAATGAAATTCAAAAAAGATTTTCTTTATTTATATCATTAGTTGTTTAACCTAATTTCATGATTTTTTATTACAATAATATTTTCATTATATGGTTACATAGTTATTTTGATGATTATGATTTAATTATTATGTGCATGGATTTTAGTGAATTGTTTTAGGAAAAAAAGAAATCATAAAAATATGAATGAGATTTGGTCAAGGATTTAAATGACTTATCTTGTTTTTTGTTCGTGGTATGTTCCTTGGACATATTTATTTTTGGTTTAGGCCACTATAAGTCAATATATATTTGGATGATCACATTATAGCTCAATATATGTTTGGTTGAGCCCATTATAGCTCATGATATGTTAGGTTGAGCCCATTATAGCTCAGGATATATTGGGTTGAGCCCATTATAGCTCAATATATGATGGGTGATCCCCATTATATCTCCCCATTACATTGGGTACTCCCCAATAGATTGGACTTACAATTTTTCATTATTTATATAACTTACTATGCTTTTTGTTCTCATCCCATTTTTTCAAAATATTTTTCATAGGATTCATTAGTTGTTCAGCGAACAGTTTAGGTGCTACTGTAGATAAATCCAATTATTTATAATGTAAATATTTTTTTAAACTATGATTCAAAATATGTAAGTTGTTGTCTAATTTAAAGAACCTGGACTGGGAGAGGTCCTAATTTATATAATGTATTGTGTATTTTTTATAAATCTATTATACAAAAAAATTCCCATCATGTTTTATTACTGAATCCTGATGTGCGAGTTCAGGGAGATTGTACCTCATCTTTTCATTCATAATAAATTAAATAACCTTCATCCATGTTTATATTTACAGAAAAAAATTATCAACAAAATTAAACTCTAGATCATGATATAGATTGTCAACAGAACATTTTAGTCCATTTTGAAATTCCATGATGTTTTATTGAATGGATGAAATAATTTCTTCCATTATTTTAGTAATCATAGCTCCAAATATATTTCATTCTAAAACATATCATCTGATTAAATTAACCAATAATTAACCACTTTTTAACCAAAAATAACACTTAATAATTTTTTCATCTAACTTATCCTTCAATAGTGTCTTCAACTGAATCCTCAATTAATATTCATACTCTTACTCTCAATATTATAGATTATAATTTCATCTATAATAACCACCATCAACTAAAAATGTTAATCTATAAATAATATACTAATTATTTATATGATGATTACATAGAAATTAGTAAGACCAAATGAAATCACTATATATTCGTTGTGTCCATACCTTGTATAGAATACTATCATGAGTTTATAAACCTTCTTGAACATGAATGGGTGATATAAATAAAGAAGATAACCCTTGTAAAAATATTTCACTCATTTTATTAGGTCATACTCATAATAAATTTAGGAAATATTATACTTAATCTCGATTTTTATCTTTTTTATTTCATGAAATTAAAGGAAAATTATCATCGATCCATCATTCATATTAACAAAAATTACATGTGCACACAATTGTGACACACTTGGCTAAATGAATCCACTGTAAATATTATACTATTGTTTCATCATCATTTAATTAAAATAAATAGGGGACAATATATCATATGTCTTTGAGATAGGTGAGGCACCAGGTATGAGTTTGATTGAGAAATCATCTTCGTGATTCGATGGAAGACAAGAATATCCCTCTGGAAGGAAATAAAAAATCACTCGTATAATAGTTATATAATCGATTTTTAGATTTTACATCAAACTCATGAAAAATTCCCCATTTAAATTACAATAATTACCCAAAAAAATGTTTATTTTATTTTTATCATATATTCATGAATAATTTGAAAATATTAGAGGATCAAAGGTCTAATTGGAATATCAAAAGTAACATTAGTTCCATGGAAATTTATGTGGGATATTTATTAATAAATCTAAGACATGACTATGATATCATAAAATTCAGCAGTGGTATTATTATAATATATAAATGAATCTCATTCACAGTAAATTAAATAATAGAATAATCATACAGATGAAATGAGATTTTCATACCATTAATAATTTTGATGGAAAACTAATCAAATTATCAATGATGATTGGAATAAATTTTCATAGGTACATTACATAATATATTGGAATTTATATAAAAATGAACATATAGGGTAATTAAATATTTGAGAATACCTATTACAACTTCAAATTCATCATTCTCTTGTTAATCCATTTAAAAAACAAAAATCATTAGCCTAGACATCAAGACTATTAATCAGATTTATTAGTTATGAAAAATCATTTATAGGATGGCTAAATCTGGATACCTTTTTTCTATCTACAAAACCATATTATTAACATTATTCAGTCATGGTCATAATATATTCTTATCCATTATTAATTAACGTTATGAAAATGTGAATTCCAAAACATATAACCTAGAAGTGACAAACCAAGTGTGACGCAAGGCCAATTTTCGCATAATGTGGTGATGGATTCAAATCCAAATATTCACTATTAAAAGTTATTAGCCTTAGGAAAAACATTTTGAAATCCACATTTAGTTATAGGATCCATAAATGGATGTAATAAATTATAAAAATAAATAATATCTTCTTTACAAATACATCGTGATGCCATCATGTACATAGAATTCTCCCCAGTGTTTTCACTAATGTTTTCTAACAGTACTCATAAAAGGGTGACTAAAAGCATTATTTTTATGACATATATAGAAACCCAATATTTCCATAAATTAATATTACATATTTTAAGATGAATAATATATGAATTTCAGAAATATATGCATGAAAAATATAATGAATTACTTTATTTAAATACTAGATAATTAATTTTATTATTTCAATAATAATTCTCAGCATTCCTTACAAAGATCTCCACACTTAGTTCTATTCATAGGCATACCCTACATAAAACCTTTCATCATAACTTGGGAAAATAAACCATAAGAATGTATTAGATCAGACTATAATTAATTGTATTAATTGGAGATATTAACACAATATGAGAATATGGTTATGATAACAAAAATAAGAAATTAAATTTAAAATTAAATCATTGCTATCAAAGATCATAAAGAACAATTCATCGATTAAGTCACGATATTTCATAATGCATAAATAATAAATTAATCAAATAACATGATTCATGAGAACATTATATTGACATAATTTAATTATTTGTGGAATACACTGAAAATTATAACCTTATGAATTACTATTAATAGGAATAGATTCAATAAAAAAGTTAAATACCTGAATTTAAGGCCCTGAAAAAACATATAAACAATAAACGAGGCCCACTAATAAACTTATTAACATTAAAAAAATAACTTGAAATAAATTATTGACATGAATCCCAATACCACACTTAATCTTATATACATGAAAATGATTCCCATGTTTTTATTATAACTTTAAAACCAATTCAATTAATAATGATGTGAATATGAAAATATGAACATGAATAATATATATTCTCATGATTCATCAATGTCTTCCCAAGGAATTTTAGGGAGATATAGGTCTCACCCATCAAATATTCTATATGTTTTTTGACACAAGAAAATTATCCATTTATCATATCATAAATTGTTAAATAGAAGAGGATTCATAAACATTCCATCACTGAATAGAAAAAGTAAATAAAAAGTTTGGTACTATTGGATTATATCAAAAGATAAACATATGAAAGGCCAATTGTTTTTGTCATTTGTTAATAGAAATTCCATAAAAATAAAATTAAATAAATCATTAGGAAAATATTATTTCAATTTTGGGATCGAATCATAAAAATTCTGTTTTTTGCTGAATAATAATGAAAAAAATTACATTTTAAATCACATTGGAATCTTCTAATGGAATCATATAATCATTGTGTGATCATGGTAGTAGTATATTTCCTTCATTGTGTAATGGATAAAATAAATATTCCATTCATGTTATTGGTGAAAAATTTACAAACCACTTTATTCAGACAAAAATCAAAAAATAAAGATTAATTTTTTTTGAAAAGTAAAAAAATGATAATAAAGTATTTTAAAAAATCATATATATTTAGATTGAAACATTAATAAATCATTTTTTGAATATATTTATATAGAAGAAAAATTATTTTTGATCAAATAGAATAATATAATATTTTTTATTTTAAAATTTTTAAATTTGGTATACATAGTTATTAAATAGTTGAAGAAGAATGGAAGTCATGTATTCTATAGAAACAAAAAAATCATAATAAAAAACATGTATGTCATTGGAATTAGATCATGAAATTTCATTATTCGAAACATATTCAGAAACAATATTGATAATCATTGGATTATAACATAATTCACTTACCACTTTGGTAACTTTTGAATCATAATCCCCATGAAATAAATATACATAGATTTATATAAAATTACCCATATATTTAAAATTATTCATTATAATATACATTAATTATAATAATTTACACCACATAATTGAATAAAGTGGTGTAAAAAGCATGTTTCCCACATAAATAAAAGTGTTACAAATATCACATACCACATTAGAAACTATTCAATCATAGGCCCAATTAAATAATAACATAAAATGAGACATTAATTTTCATTATAATATTTATATTAATAATAGATAATGTCAAATGTGTCGTATAAAAACCATAGAAAATTAACGATGGTGGAATATGGAATATGTCTCCCGAAACTAAATGAGAGAATAGAAATCCCATACTTAAAGTTTTGATTTCATTAATATAAGATAAAAACATCAGTGTAATAAATATATGATTATTAAAATAAAATTAGATAACCACACTAATATTTATCATTCATAAAATATTTACTTATAATAATTATTTTCCATAATATTCCTAATTTGTAGTTAAAATCACATTTCTTGAAATAATAACTTCGTTTTTATGGTAAGTTTGGTTTTAGAATTTTTAGTAATTTATCATTATTCATGGTTCAATAATATCAATAAATTTTTAAATGAAATATCTATCTTATTTATTAACTATATAATAATTTATATTAATTTATAATTCATAGAGATAGAAAATGAATTATCCCATTTATATAGATGGTTGGCCATATGTACAGCTAAACGCAAGTTCTATTATCTATATGGATGGAATGAAATGATTATTAATAATTTAACACCATAAAATAATTTTATTATGTAATATATATATGATAAATATTCACTAAATATCTCATTTTTACCTTCTATTGCATTTCAAAAATGAAAACATGTCACCTCTTTTTGTGGAGTCGGTAGTCCTCATGTACACACAAGCCAAATTATCATTTTTCAATAGATTTTATTGTATGAAAGAAGATATTATGTTATAATTAAAAATGTATAATAATTTCACAAATATCATATATAACCCTTAAATAGGTCACTAGGTTCACCCCTGAGAGATGGTGGTGGAAAATGAAATATGTTGGTTCACGAGGCGACAATCAGCCACACAAACAATCGACAATTTTTATTAAAATTTTATGGAAGAGGATATTCATATAGGTTATGAATTAAGAATAAAAAACACTAATAATATTTTAAACACATTTTTTATAAAAGCTTATTTATAAAGTCATAAGTGTAGATTGTAAGAGAAGAATTGAAAAAAAGAACTTAGAGAGGATAATTACCCTCTATTAGGGAAACCTTCATCAGAAATTTTGATAAGGACTGTATTGATGGAATATTTGTAAGGATAAAGAATCTATAATGTATATATGGGTTTTAAAGATATATATCCTCTGGTTTTTGTCATGCCAAATGGATTAGGATGTGTGAATAAATAATGGGAGGAAGTGGCCTCATATAATTGAGGAGGAGTGGTAATTTTGTAAATACAAAAAACTATTCAACATTGGGTAGTCATTCTCAATAAAGTTTCCTAAAAATTGATAATTATTTTGGAAAGAGGATGATATAGTAGACCTAGGACTTCCACATAATACAATAAATAGTTTTTAAACTTGTTATACTTTTATCATCTATGTTTAATAAATTTGTCCATTTTAGTTTTTACTATGGTAACTAGAATCTATTTTTTTACTCTTGTAATATTATATTTAAGACCGAAAATAAAATAAAAATTAGTATATAATAATAACCATATTATTATAAATATAGAATCAAATACATTAAAAAAATTATATGTGTGCTGGAAATTAATTTTAACACATCTTTAAGAAACCCACAAAATCCAATTTTAGCCATAATTACAGTAACTAATTTATATATATTTAATATTATTTATGTCCAAATTATAAATTATTCATTATATATTATATAAGTTCTTATTATTCCAATAATTAATATTTTTATTATATTAAATTTACATAATTGATATAATTTAAATTAAAATGAAACTCATAGACATGAAGAAAACATTGTTTTTGAATGAAACTGATTCCATAAGTGTAAAAATTTTTCATTTAAAAATTGAAAATAATACTACTTATACAAACCCAAATTGGATTAATTAATATATAATTTAATGTGATAAAACATAAAAAAATTAATGAAATTGGAACATATTTATATGAAAAAAATGAAAAAGGAATTAAAAAATCTATATTTTTCATTGTTCATCGAAATATTAATATATATGAATAAATTAAAAAAAATTACAAAAGCATAATATATTAATTTATATTTAAATAATGAAGTTTAATTTAAGAAATAAATTTTCCTGTAATTTAAAAAATTAATTTTACTATTGGATAAAAAACATCTTTTTGAGAGATATGTATTTTTGATGTATATGAAGGATTTACTAAATATTTAGTATAGATATCAATTTTTTTCTTCATATAAAATCAAAAATTTATAATTTTAATAATATATTAATTCTTGTTCACGACCATATGTTTATGGGCTATGTTATAATAGTCATGTTTAAATAATAATATAAATAGTATATCGTGGTTTGGTAAAACTCGATTTTGTTGTTATTTCAGGATATTATTGATGTTTGAAAAAAAATTATAGTCTCACTTGGTGTTATAGTAAATCAATAATATTATGATAAATTTCCTATCATAAAATAAATTGTGGGAATTAAATGAATCAAACAATTATCCTGCAAAAATAAATCGTAACTGGAGAACATCATATTCCTAGATAAACCCTCCCAAACATAAAATCACCATCCTTTATACTTATCATAGTCCAAGATAAACTAATAATGATAATAATTTACTAAAATTAAAGTGTAGGTGGTGGATAATCTATATAGAAATAATAATACTAACATTAATAGGTGATGATTCACACCATTTCCTGAGTCATTTTTTTCTTTGATCATAGTGATACTGTGGGGCAGATTAGATGTATAATATTTCACGGGAACGAATTTATAGTGTTGATGCACTCGGTTATGATCCTAGTAGGGGGACAGTGATATGGAAAATGGAGAGGGTTGAGGGTTTCTATTATGACATTAGTTATCCGTCCAAAATATATATTAGGGTGATGGTTGGGTTTATTAGGTATTTAAAATAATAATCTACTTTTTTAATTAATTAGAAAATTATATTTTTATAAAAATAGTTATTATATTATATTTATTTTATACATTGGTCCAAAATGATTCTAACATGTATTTTAATGATTTTTATTACATTTTAATTATAATATTTCTTGATAGATTCTAAATTTTTTAAAGGTAAAATATTATATGATGTGTTATTTATTCTCCTCAAAAAAATGTTAATAACTTATTCAAAATGTTTTTATACAGGATATTTTAAAAAAAATAATAATCCAATTTTTTTCCACATTACAACAATATATATATATTAATATCCTTAAATATTTTAAGATATATATATTATTATTTTAACTATGGTTATATATTTTTATTGATGAATTATGTTTTCGTTATAACTATTAAATAATTATATATCCATTTTTTATTAATATTATTAATATCAAATAATTTATAACAACATATTTTATTATGTTAAATAATTATATGTAATAATTATTGATAAAAATAGTTCTATTTGTGGGTGAAAATGTTTTCATTGTTAATAAAAAAATTAATTGTTAGTAAAAAACATTTGTTAGTATTAAATTGTTAATATCAATAGATTTTGCTGTTGGTAAAAACAAATTTTTCATGTAATATTAAAAATAAAAAAACTTAATATCTATTTCTATATATTTCTATTTTATAGTTTAGCTTTCATACCATTATAACTTACTTCCCAAGAACAAATATTTTACAAGGTAATCAAACTTTCGTGCAGCTATCATTCAAATAAGTAAACCTTAAACTATTAAATCGACCAATTTATTCACCCTCAATTTCTAGTTTCAAAATCATTACATCCTATTTTTTAAAAAATTCAAACATTTATTTCCAAGATACACATATCGTTCATTTCAAATAATATCATTCAAATTATAAATCATTTCGACACATACTCGTCAAATTCCATCCACAATTAATTATATTCAAATGAAGATTAATTTTTTTAAAAAAATCTACACTTTGTTTAAATATCCATTTTAAATGGAATTGATTACCCAAACACTCACTCCAATAAATTTAAAATAATATCTCTAGGGACTCATTTGATGATGTAAAAATGAGTTGGAAAACCAATTTATATGATATAAGTAATAACGGTTTCACATGAAATATATTATCTTAAGAAACCACCATGCACTAATAATGATCATAACCACCTAATAAGGGATCTACAAGGATATGTAAAGGGTACAATGGTAATTAGAGAATTACATATCCAAAAATCAATACTGAAGGAAATTTTTTTATAAAAAATATAACTATATACCTCTATCATGGAATTTTATTAAGTAAGAATAGATAATTCACAATCCAAAATATTACACATACCAGAAGGAATCCAATACATCCATGACACCTCTATTTGAGATATAAATAGATTAATGGAGATAATATCACATATAAAGTCCCTCAAAATTATACATGGTAAAATTTGGATTTATTAGGAGTTGTTTATAATTAAATATAGGGGTCTTGGGATTTATTATGAAATTATATGATTTTAATTCTGTTTACAAGTTTTAGCTACATGATTTGAAAAACAATGTGGCATCCATGTCCTAACATCTAGGATATTGTGAAAGGAAATAGTGTTTGGACTGATGGTTATGAAAATCATTCACCAACAATGTTCCCCCACTATCCCATTCTGCAAATTTTGTGGTGGAGGCTACATGAATGTCAATAACTTTCCACCCCTACCAGAACACGATAATAGGTAACAGAATTTATTGGTCCAACCCTTACATGTTTAACTTACATTTTTCAAACCACTGAACATTTTCATAAACATCCAAAAATTATCAAAATCCACTAAAAAACTCAAAATAACATCTATATTTTTTTTGTCAAAACAAATGGATTTATTACCTAAAAGAGGTAATCTATTTGACATGACAATACTTTTTTGTGGGGTTAACTAATCGTCAATATAAGTAACTAAGACCCCAAGGTAACAATTTTTCTACACACTAATTTTTAAAAATGATTTCTTCTTGGTGTATAAAAACCCTAACCTAAATAATATATGTTTTATTTTTAGATGAAAAAATACTTCATGGAATAATGATAAAATACAATCTCTATAACTTTTATTTGATAATGGTTTATAAACAAATTTATATAAATCTAGTTTAAATTGCATTAGTATAATTCAATTTCACACTACACACCAACTCAATATTAAATAAAAAGATTCATTTTTATTCAAAATGAAATAATAAAAATTCCAATGAATATCTATCAGTCCATGGATAAATATAACCTTAATAATAGAAATCATATGTATCCATGAGTTATACATTAGTAAAATGATAGAGTAATTATATGTACCATAATATGTATAATTATTCAAAAAGAGATATATTTTTTGATGATAGATCATGGTTGGTATTTTATTTATTGATAACCATTTATACATTCATTGGTGATAGATTAAAAAAATTAGGATGTGATTTATTTAACTCGGGCATAACATTTTACAACCCTAGATTTTAGAAACCTTTAAATTAATGATATGTTTAATTATTTTTTGTACATACAATACCAAAATTTAATTAGAATAAAAAAATTTGAAGGTATCTATTAAAAAAATTAGCTTAAAACCACTTTGATTATAATCAATTATAAAATCATAAATTTGAAGGGTAAATAAAAAATATGATTTATTTTAAAAAATGGTTATGATTAATAAATGTGGTATTGTTTGTATATTTTATTTTTTATTTAAATGATTATTTTAAGATTTTTTCTAATATTATAAAATAATATTTATTTTTGAATATAGAAAATTTAGTGGTTATTTATTAAACAACTGTTCCCTAAGAATATAATAATGCATCCGTCACAACACTTTAAACACACATATCCTTTGATGTTTTAGCTTGTAACTCTTTTGATTTTCTCATCCTTGAAGAATATGTAACATCCAGAAGCATCCAATATCCATAAGTTATTTTGTGGCCATCATTTAAATAGATATTTCTATTAAAAATCTGAATTCCACAACTTGGGTAATCCCCAATATTCACCATTTTCATTTTGATATATATTTTCTAAACAGATTTTATCTACACTGTTATAACTAAAAATTTACAATTAATATTTTTATATGTTTTTATACTGATGGGTAACAATTATTCATTCCTTTCCATAAAGTAAGAAAAAAATGACTTCATTCATGCATTTTTGTAGAGTGTCTCTACCATTACTGTATGTTTTTTTTCATCATTGCATATCCATTATTTAAAAAAAATTGGATTTTATTAATCATACTTATGTGTGCGATACCTCCTATATTGATAAATAATTTCATCTCACATCACCTCCCATCCTGGATGGATGTAATAAATTATTGAATGAGGATATATGATATTATTAACATGTTTATGCTTCAATAAAATATAACCTATTATTTTATAAACACATTCATTTCCCTTGAAAATCCTTATAAAATGTTATTATTTTGGCCATTTTTACCTCCTCCATTAATTATGTTATAACTTTTATATATTAAATTATTATATAATGTCCTAAATTGGGAATATATTTTAATAAAAATAAATTTGACATGTATTAGATTTTTAATGGAGATATTAATATTTAAAATATATATTAAAATACCTATTTGTAATCATTCAACAAAGTAGAGGTTATTTCTCCTGTTTATGATTCTGTGAAAACATTTTCATATATATAACCTGATGAAATTAGTAATCAAGAATCACATATAATATGTAATTATTATATCATGAAGAATATAGTAATGGTGGATTTGGAAACCAATTTGTATTTATTTACTCCAATGTGTTTATGAAAATAACTTGATCGAATTTTCTAAAAACCCAATGAAGATAATGACAATAATTTAACAATATACATGTAAATTTTGATTAAAATTTATAATTATAAAATATAATATGAGTGCGAAATATTATTTATTTAGTACTAAAGTATTTATTGTTCATTATATAGGATGTTAGAAAATGTTCAGGTTAGCGTGGACTCAAGGTAAGGATTTGGATATCAAATTTGTAAGGATGTTTGGTATTCAATTACCTTTAAATAAATTACAATACAAATTATGGTATATTACTATTGTAAGATGATTATAATATGAAAAATGAGGATTTTATGATTTAGTTTCTCCATATTGTAAAGGATATTTGGTTTCAATCAAATTCTTTCTTCAAGATAAACCAATCAAAAACTATGAGATTGAAAATAATAACCCATATACTTTCTAATAAATCATTATAATCCATATTCATTAATTTGATCTATATTAATCTCCCTCATTATGTTGAGAACTAAATATTTTAGTCAATTTTAAATCATACTTTTCGCTTTAATTTTTTTTATAATATGTTTTATACTATTTCTACAAATGATGGTTCCACAGAATACTTTAATTATATTATTTTATCCATCATCCTATTTTTTATGATCATTATAGAATTTAATTATTTAATAGTTTTTAATATTAAATTTATTATAATTTTATATCATTTTTTAATTTAAAAAAAGTAATTTTTAATAAAACCTCATAAAGTATATTGAAAATTATGTATAGCACAGTTTTTTAAATCAAGATGTGACATTTATATAAGGAACATATTATATATGTTTTGCCTTAATTATAATCACTAATTAAAAGGGATTTGATTGATATAATATGATTTTTATGATTCATATTTATTTATTTGCTAATATTCTTTATTCATTGATAATATAATTTTATAATTCTTTCAACTTTCATTCATTATATGGATAACGTTGATTTTTTGAAGAAATTTTATGAAGCACAATTCTATTAATTAGTTATTGTATTACTATTTAAAAGTATCATGCATTCTATATTATTTCAAGGATTTATATATTATTTAATTATCTATTTAATTTTGAACATATATGTATGGATTAGTAACAAGGTTTTTTGTTATAAAACAAAGGTTGGTTGTTCTAAAACAAACTTTGGATGTGTGGATATATTATAAAAATATGGTTGGTGAACCATTATATCAAAAAAAATGAATCAGTTGAATCTAATATTTTCATGAAATAAATATTGGATTAAACCAAATATTATCTCTACACTATTGGAATCATGAATTAATGTCTTCTCCGCGTTGTTATGGAATTAGGAAGTAGTGCCTCTTCTACATTGTTATAGGAAGCCAAAAGTTATATCTATTATGTAGTGTTATGTGAATGAAGAATTATTTAATTCTTTTATGTTTTATTGTAATTAGGATGTAAGTAAATCTTCACTATGTTATGCTGTCTATGCTGATGTTTATGACACATTTCCATATTCCATTCCTATGTTATGGATCATGGAGCTATTTGTGGGTTTTATTCAATATATAATAATTCATAATATTTTTAATGTTTCATGATAGTATGAATGGATTTTCCAAGGGGAGGGTGATTTTAGAATTCATATGTATTTTTAAAACATCTAAAAATCAAAACACAAACCACACCAAAAAGAAAAATTATCGTTTAATAATAATGTAATGATAAAAAATATTATGGTTCAGAAACATATCACAAAATAATTGATCAATAACTAAATTAAAAAGAATGTAATAATTTAAAAATTAAATTTTAATTTGCTCACAAATAAATAAACACAAATATAATCCAATTTTTTGAGATATTTTTTTTAGAAAATAATCTGTTTAAAAATAATAATGGAACAGATAATGCACAATAATTTAGAAACAATGATATTGGTCTAAATTCAAGACCAATTCCTCAACACATGAATATAATCCACTACCATGAATGTTTATAAACTAAATATAATGATCGAAAACCTAGGAATAGAATTACAAAAAAACTGATAGGGATTTCTAGGCAATATTTATCTTCTTCTTTTGTTATTTATGGGATATAAATGGATAATTAAGAGAAGAAAAAGAATAATACTACTCATTAATAATATATAGAGTGTTTTACTAATATATGTATAAATAATGATAATAAAAACAATATAGTTATGTTAAAATATAAAGATTATGATTTTTAGGAGTTGAAGTGAAGACCATTTATATTGAAATAGCTTTGATTGTGTTTCTATAATCATACCTTATTTATTATTCATTATATATACAAAAGAATGATTATGTTTTGGGATTCTAAATATTTTCATCATTTGTGGTCAATAATATATTGTAATGATGTTCATGAACACCAGTTAACATTTCAAAATATTCTATATTGTTAATCATAGATATACATGTTTTTTCTTTCTTGATATCTTCTATATTTAGATTGATAAATAAGTAAATATTGATTGAGAAAAATAATTTTAAATTAGTATTACATGAAACAAAATATAAAAATAATTAATTACATAGACATTTAAATTAATGATAAAAATTTATTTATTGAAATATATTGCTTAAATAAAAATCAAAATAGACACAATCATTTAAACTAGATTCCCAATCAGAAATCATTTTTTATCTTATAAATTTCCAACATGAATTAATATGTTGAATAAATTTGTAGTAATTCCAAAATTTATTAATCTTATCATTAAATTATTCAGTATATCTATAAGGCCCCAGCCTTAAACATTACTTAATCTTGAGTTATTACAATATTACACCTTGAGGATCTTTTCAGGTTTAATGTTTTAGAGAATTGGATCATAAAACATGTATTACATTCCACATTTAAACAATGTGGTTACATAAAAGATAGTAATCATTATTCCCATCAATGGAAACATATTTAAAATAAAACATGGATTCTTTCTTGAAACTTCTTTGACAGTATCATCATATCATATACCTTTCCCTTGACCTGTGAAAAACATTTCAAAAACTTGGGATGAGCATAAAAAGATCAGTAAGGGATATAAAAATATGGAAAGGAAACATGGGTACATATATACATAAGAATGAAATCATACATTACCCATAAAACATATGCACTTTAACATACCTCATAAAATCATGAATAAATCATAGAAATCATAATACATAAAGGTAACTTGAGGCATTCATAACATTCTTACGTAGGGAGTAACCCTCGTGGTTACGTTTGGAATACCCATCACAGTATATTCCCTAAATCTCTTCGGATAAACCTTAAAGTTTCACTCCTTCGCATTACCCAATGCATTGGAGAGCTGTATCGGGCTCACCTGCCCTTATTTTATCAAGGAACCACCTGTCTTCATAATAATGCCCAAGAACCTCAAAATAATCGTATCACATAAAACATGCATAAAGGGAACATAACATTTCCACATTTCAATCAAAAGATATAAATACAACTCATTGATATAAAAACATTATGAAAACCATTTTCAATACCAAAACAAAAGAAAAGTAAAAAATGGTATTTATTTTTCTTTTAGAAAAATGGTATGGCTTGTAGAGGAAGTCGAAACTCAAATAATGGTCATAGCGGCAGAGAAGTCGTTGTCGCCGCATACGTACGACAAAAACATTCCCTTTTGTCATTTAGTAAACTCTTCGTATAAAAAAGATTCCTTTTGAATAAACGTAAATGTCAAAGGGGTTTATACACCATATAAAAGAATGTTGTGTATAAAAGAAAATATGCCTCAATGAAAGGAGATTGTGACGAAGTCCCATACCTCGGGTCCGACTTGACTCGGTCATTCTTTAATCTACTGAATAATAAACTTGAGTTAATTTATACTTGTTTAAGAACCTTTTTCAAGTTCATTATTCCTTTTATATCACTTATTGCCATGTCATGAACACTATGTAATTATTTAAGTTAATAACGGTCGTTTTAACGATCATTGGTACTTGAGTCAAAAATAAGCCCTTTATAATTACAAGTTGTTCATGTATCCATTATATCCAGAATGGTATTCATGATGTAGATATCATATATTTCATATATATCCAGTAAATGCATGCATTTATAATATTACATAATCATTTAGAGGTAAGAAATGAAATGCACCGTTCATGGAGACGGTAAGCCATACGTACGCATTAACGCTACTTTCATTTCTATTTCGTATTTTATAGAATGGAATCATAATGATATAAAGGTATATTATAATTCCAGTATAATATCATATATAATATCATATTTCCATCCTTTATACATCCCACATATGGTATTTAACGAATCAAATCACTTTGAGGGGGCGGTAGTCCGCACTTCTTTAAATGAAGATATCACGTTTACCTATAATGGAAACCACAAAGGTATGACCAAAATGAAAAATACAGAATCTTAAGGAAAACATAAACATATTATATATCATATATAAATATAGTGACATCTTAATGGCCAACTTTGAAGGTGTTAAAATAATGTTGAACAATCATCGTTTCGGGAGGCATAAATTCACCATCCAAGGAAACAATATGTCCTTTAACCATTAGATGTAGGTGTGTGTAAGTGTAGCTCGAATACTTATTATAACAATATTCTAGTATATTGAAGATACTGGAGTTGTACAAAGGAAATGAATAAAAAGATTTTAGGGTGTTGGAGATGAAAAATAAAACAAAAGGACTCAAGTGAAGACATTGCCTTAAAATCGGGTAACTCCCTTTGGTTTGAGCTCAAAGGCTTCCTTGGGAAGACTTCTTCCCAATGTGAGGATTCAAGGAGTAATAGAGGGATGTGGAGAGACAAAATGGGCATTGTTTGGCTGAGCCAAAGTCTTTGGGAGTGTGGTTAAGGAGGTAGATTTGGGGGCCTTTTATAAGAGGATAGGAGGGGCACTCTTGTAAAGTAAAGAAATGTTACTTTATTTTAAAATGAATTTCGGATTCAAAAGGTCCCACATTAATATAATTCGAGGTTAAGGTGATAAGGGTTCGAAATCCACCCATCCAATAGGTTTTGGACATGTGTAGGTCATATATTTTACATTATCTTTTCATTTTATTTAAATCCTTTATTAATGAGGTAATCGCTACATCATCATGATGTAATAAATAATTTAATTTATTTAATGTCTAAAAATTATAAAAAGAAATATCATGATGTAGGAAATCTTTTTATCTTTCTAATTAATATTTATAGTCAAAAATATGACTTGTATAACCCCATTTAAAAATTGTTTTAGTAAAACAACTCATGTTTGTGTCATTTTAATTTTAACATTAAATAAAACGATATTAATGTCATTTTCCTACCAAAGTGGCTCTGTGGGGTCCCCAAGTTGACCCATGTCTTTTTTTGGTCTGCCATGACACATCCAATAAGGGTAGGACATGTTTATAGGTATTTTCATTTTATTATAATATCATTTTTGCCATAAATTCCACTAATTACCTCTAATCGCGATTAAAAACATAAAAGTTACTATTCAAAAAAAATTATTTTAATCTCATTGAACCACATTTTACTTCTTAATGACAAACATTTATGTTGGATTTTTGAAAATCAAATCACAGAAGTGGCAAAGTTTCATTTAAACGAAAAATCAGTTTCTTTAACTACCACTTAGTGGTTTCACTATTCATCAAAAATTGAAGTTTTTCAGAAAAATACCAAAACTTCACCCTAAGCTATATTTGATATTCTGAATTCAAAAATGATGTCTATTTTAAAAATTTAAAATAATATAAGTTACATTAATTAATTTAATAATTAATTCCCACTGTCATGACAAATAGCTTGTTTTTATGAAACAATAAGTATCAAAAGGTTGACACCAGTTTAAGTCCAATTTCAAAATGAAATTGATTCCAATGACCACCATTGGATTAAATGGTAAAAATATATTATAATTTCACTTAAAAACAAATTCAAAAGATAATATAATCATATAAATAAATTATATTAGAAATAGGTTTTGAATTAAAATACAACATTTTTCACTATTCATTAAAAAAGGAACTTTATCGGAAAAATACCAAAAATTCACACAAAGTAAATTTTGATGTCCCAATCTTAAAGAATAATTTTATTTTGACAAACAAATCTTATAAAATTGTCAAAAGATGGATTTAAAAATGGTTTTCCATCAAAAGGTAGTAAAATAATCTTTAAAAAATATTAGTGTATTTCATGCTTAAGATTGGATTTATTCTCATTTTAACCCACTAAAACACTATCTAATTCAATAATAGACATAGATAAAAATATCTATTATTCATTACTTTCTTGGTATGTTACATCCTTCCCCCCTTTAGAAAATTGCGTCCCCACAATTTATTTACTTATTGAATAAATGAGGGTACTTATCCTTCATTGCATTTTCAGATTCCCATGTTTCCTCTTCAATCATGTGGTTTTTCCACAAAACCTTTACTTGATTAATCAACTTATTCCGTAACACTTTCTCCCTATGGTCAAGAATCTGGACCGGTTGTTCCTCATAAGATAGGTTCTCTTTCAGCTGAACTACCTATGGACTCAAAAATGAGATGGATCTGGCATGTACTTTCTCAGCATTGAAACATGAAAAACATTGTGTACTTGAGATAAACTCGGAGGTAACGCCACTCGGTATGCAACTGATCCAACTCTCTCCATAATTTCATATGGTCCAATGAACCTTGGACTCAACTTTCCTTTCTTACCAAATCGCATCACACGTTTCCATGGTGATACTTTGAGAAAAACATGATCACCTACCTCAAAAGAGAGATCCTTCCTCCTGTTGTCCGCATAACTCTTCTGCCTACTCTGAGCTGTTCTCATGTGTTTCTGTATCAGATGAACTTTTTCTACCAACCCTTCTACCAATTCTGGTCCCATCAACTTCCTTTCACCCACTTCATCCCATAAAGTAGGAGTTCGACACCGCTTCCCATATAATGCCTGAAATGGTGCCATCTGTATACTAGAATGAAAACTGTTATTATATGAAAATTCTACCAAAGAAAGATGTTGGTCCCAACTTCCCTGATAATCCATCAAACAAGCTCATAGCATATCCTCCAAGGTCTGAATTTTTCGTTCTGACTGCCCATCTGATTGAGGATTAAAAGTTATACTACAATTTAATTCAGTACCCAACGACTTCTGAAGGCCTTTCCAAAAGATAGAAGTGAACCTGGGATCACAGTCAGATACAATGGAGAGAGGAACTCCATTTAACAAGACTATCTCTTTAAGATACAAAAGGTAATGTTGATCTAGGGAAAATGTATCTCGTATAGCAAGGAAATGAGCAGATTTAGTCAAGCGATCAACAATAACCCAGATTGCATTATTACCTCGAGATGTCTTCGGTAATCCCACAACAAAGTCCATGGATATATTCTCCCATTTTCACTCCGGCACTGGTAAAGGCTGAAGCATCCCTTTCGGTAACTGCCTCTCAGCTTTAACCTGTTGACATGTCAAACACTTCATAGTAAAATCAGTAATATCTCTTTTCATTCCATCCCACCAGTAATACTCCCGCAGATCTCTATACATCATAGTACTGCCAGGATGAACTGAAAACGGAGAACTATGATCTTCACATAACAACTCTCTCTTGAACTGTGAATCACAAGGCACACACAATCTCTTCCCAAATCTCAAAACACAATCATTATCAATGTTGAATTCAGGCAACTTACCCATCTGAACCAGCTCTACCTTTTTCTGCAACTCACTGTCTTGCTTCTGTGCTTGCTTGATTCTGTTTGATAGAGAAGATTTCACTGATACCTGAAACAAAACAGAAGGACTTCCTACACAAACTACTTCCGTGCCAAAGATCATCAAATCAAAAACCAAAGGATCTCGTTCCAAACGCAACATTGGTAATGAAGCATTACTTTTTCGACTCAAAGCATCAGCCACTTTATTTGCATTTCTCGGATGGTAATGAATTGTACAATCATAATCCTTGATTAATTCCAGCCATCTCCTCTGTATCATGTTTAACTCTTTCTGAGTGAATTTATACTTTAAAATTTTGTGATCAGTATATATTTCACACTTTACTCCATACAAATGATGTCTCCAAATTTTTAAAGCGAAAACAACAACAGCTAATTCCAAATCATGTGTAGGGTAATTTACCTCATTAGTTTTCAACTGTCGTAAAGCATAAGCAATTACCTGATCATTCTGCATTAGGACGCAACCAAGTCCTTTCAATGAAGCATCACTATAGATAACAAACTCACCATTCCTAGAAGGTAGTTCCAAAACTGGAGCTTTCCCCAATCTTCTTTTCAATTCCTGAAAACAATCATCACATTCTTTTGTCCAGATAACATTAACACCCTTCCGAGTTATCTTAGTCATTGGACTAGATAACCGTGAAAAATTTCTAACAAACCTTCGGTAATAGCCTTCCAAACAAAGGAAGCTATGAATCTCAGTTACATTTGTGGGTCTTGGCCAATCTTCCAAAACTTTTGTTTTTGCAGGATCAACACTATACCATCTTTAGAAACAATGTGACCAAGGAAAGAAATTTTTTGCAACCAAAACTCACACTTTTTGAATTTCCCATACAATTTCTTTTCTTTTATGGTTTGAAAGATAACCCTTAAATGTCTTTCATGCTCCTCTTTACTTTTAGAAAACACCAAAATATCATTAATGAAAACCACCACGAACTTATCCAAGAACTCATGGAAAATTCTATTCATTAAGTCCATGGATACAGCAGGTGCATTGGTTAGCCCAAAAGACATTACTACAAATTCATAATGGCCATATCTTGTACGAAACACATTCTTCAGAATGTCTTCTTCTTTTACCTTCATTTGATGGTACCCCGATCTAATGTCAATCTTTGAAAAATACTGAGCTCCCTTGAGCTGATCAAACAAATCATCGATATGAGGCAAAGGATATTTGTTCTTAATAGTGATGTTATTCAAGGCTCTATAATCAATGCAAAGTCTCATTATCCATCATTCTTTTTAACATATAAAATAGGAGCACCCCATGGTGATGTGCTAGGTCGAATGAAACCTTTATCTAATAAATATTTCAATTTCTCCTTCAACTATAAAAGTTCAATTTGAGAAATTCGATAAGGGGGTTTTGAAAATGGCTTAGAATCAGGAACTAAGTCAACAGTAAATTCAACTTCCCGATCTGGTATTATTCCAGGAAACTCATCAGGAAAAACATCAGGATTCTCTATTACCACTGGCACATCATTAATCTGAACAGTTCCTTTATTTTCAACGATGTGTCCAAGGTAACATTCATTTCCATATTTTACAAGTTTCTCGGCCTCTTGATATGTTATCAAAAGTAAGGGTTCATTCTTGTAAAAATACTGAAAGTCTTTCTGAAAAGAAACTTCTTTAGCTCTACGGTCAATCTTATCATGGTAAATAGAGAGCCAATCCAAACCCATGATAACATCAAAATATACTAGAGGTATAACAATAAGGTTTGCAAGTAGGTTCTTTCCACAGATAAGGATATGAAGATTCTTATAAATTCTTTTTGCCTCAACATTTCCCCCAGGTGTTTTTACCAAAATTTCAGGAGTCATTTCATGAGATGGTATTCCCATTTTACTAGAAACGTTTTCAGAGATGAAAGAATGTGTAGACCCCGAATCAAACAACACACCGGCGTAATCTGAAAAAACAAACAAAGTACCTGATACAACTTCATTTGATGGCCCGACATCTGCTGAAGTAGTTGCAAAGGATTTCACCACCCCTTTCTGCTTGTAGTATAACTTCTTCCCATCACTCAAGCTCTTTGTCGGACACTCGTTTTCATAGTGACCCATCTCATTGCATTTATAACATTTCACTAACTTTAAATCAAATTTGTTTTTACCATCACCCTGATCTATTTCGGTGAAATCACGAGCCTTATGTCCCATCTTACCACATCAGTAGCACTTTCTAGAATTCAGAAGACATTCCCCAGCATGCCTTTTTCCACATTTATCACAAACTGGAAACTTAGTTTTCTTACCATCAGACTTTTTTGAATAATTCTTACCTTTATCCTGGAACCTCGGTCTCTTCTTCTGTTGGTTGTTATAGAACACTTGATCATAGGCAAACTCCATTTCCACCTTCTAAGCACATCGAACAAGATTATCATAACTTTTAAACTCACGAGAAGCTAATGCCCTTCGATATTTTGGCTTTAATCCTGAGTAAAAACGATTGATTTTACTCTCAAGGTCTTGGATAAAATTTGGAGCATACCTTGCCAATCGAGTGAACCTTTCCTCATAGGTAGCCACCGAGTCTTCATCCTGCCTCAATTCCAATAATTTCTTTTCCATCCTAATTCGAACAACATTAGGAAAATACTTCTCAAGAAACATACCTTTGAATTCATCCCAGTGAAGGGAATAAATCTCATCGGCGTCCCTGATATTTTAAACCATAATCCACCACTGATCTGCCTCACCCTCCAAACGGTAAATAGAAAGTCTAACCTTTTGAATGTCTGAACACCCCATGACATCAAAAATCTTCTCTAGTGCTTTAATCCACCCTTCAGCTAACACAGGGTCAGATGATCCTCTGAATGATTGGGGATGTTTCCTCATGAAATGTTCCACCACTGAAATGTTCCTCTACAGTTGATCTGGCTGATCTCGTGCATGGATACCACCACCATTTATCGCATGAGTCAACTGCGCCATTACTGCAACAAACTATTCAGTTCCAATTCCGACCATCTCAGGATGCTGATTCGGAAGGTTATTTCCTTCTGTATGCCTTCTTAGCACTGCTTCCCTATTTCCTCTACGGAAAACCATTCTGAACAAACTTTTCTTAGATTAAGCAACATGGTAATCTTCAAATACTATATCTCTTCAATTTGACCATAAAAAAATATTTTTGGATAATCATTTAATAGAATTCTAACTCTTAAAGTTATCTAAACTGACCTCTGATACCAACTATAAGGCCCCAGCCTTAAAAATAACTTAATCTTGGGTTATTACAAGATTACACCTTGATGATCTTTTCAGGATTAGAGTTTTAGAAAATTAGATCATAAAACATGCATTACATTCCACATTTAAACAAAGTGGTTACATAAAAGATAGTATTCATTTTTCCCATCAATGGAAACATATTTAAAATTAAACATGGATTCTTTCATGACACTTCCTCGACACTATCATCATATCATGTACCTTTCCCTTGACATGTGAAAAACATTTCAAAAACTTGGGATGAGTATGAAAAGCTCAGTAAAGGATATAAAAATATGGAAAGGAAACATGGGTACATATATACATAAAAATGAAATCATACTTTACCCATAAAACATAAGCACTTTAACATACCTCATAAAATCATGAATAAATCATAGAAATCATAAGTCATAAAGGTAACTTGAGGCATTCATAACATTCTTACGTAGGGAGTAACCCTCTTGGTTACGTTTGGAATACCCATCACAGTATATTCCCTAAATCTCTTCAGAGAAACCTTAACGATTCACTCCTTCGCGTTACCCAATGCATTGGAGAGCTATATCGGGATCACCCGCCCTTAATTTATCATAGAACCGTCCATCTTCATAATAATGCGCAAGAACAGTAACATAATCATATCACATAAAACATGCATAAAGGGAACATAACATTTCCATCTTTAAATCACAAGATATAAATACAACTCAATGATATAAAAACATTATGAAAACCATTTTCAATACCAAAACAAAAGAAAAGTAAAACATGGTATTTATTTTTCTTTTAAAAAAAGGTATGGCTGGTTGAGGAAGCCGAAACTCAAATAATGGTCACGGTGGCGGAGAAGTCGTTATCGCCGCATACATACGACAAAAACATTCTCTTTTGTCGTTTAATAAACGCTTCATATAAAAAATATTCCTTTTGAATAAACGTAAAAGTCAATGTGGTTTATACACCGTATAAAAGAAAGTTGTGTATAAAACAAAATATGCCTCAATGAAAGGAGATTGAGACGAAGTCCCATACCTCGGGTCCGACTTGACTCGGTCGTTCTTTAATCTCCTGAATAATAAACATGAGTTAATTTCTACTTGTTTAAGAACATTTTTCAAGTTCATTATTCCTTTTATATCACTTATTTCCATGTCATGAATACTATGTAATTATTTAAGTTAATAACGGTCGTTTTAACGATCATTGGTACTTGAGTCAAAAATAAGCCCTTTATAATTACAAGTTGTTCATGTATCGATTATATCCAGAATGGTATTCATGATGTACATATCATATATTTCATATATATCCAGTTCATGCATGCATTTATAATATTACATAATCATTTAGAGGTAAGAAATGAAATGCACCGTTCATGGAGACGGTAAGCCGTACGTACGCATGAACGCTACTTTAATTTCTATTTCGTATTTTATAGAATGGAATCCTAATGATATAAAGGTATATTATAATTCCAGTATAATATCATATATAATATCATAGTTCCATCCTTTATACGTCTCACAGATGGTATTTAACGAATCAAATCACTTTGAGGGGGCGGTAGTCCGCACTTCTTTAAATGAAGTTATCGCGTTTACCCATAATGGAAACCATAAAGGTATGCCCAAAATGAAAAATACAGAAGATTAAGGAAAAAATAAACATATTATATATCATATATAAATATAGTGACATCTTAATGGCCACCTTTGAAGTTGTTAAAAGAATGTTGAACAATCATCGTTTCGGGAGGCATAAATTCACCATCCACGGAAACAATATGTCCTTTAACCATTAGATGTAGGTGTGTGTAAGTGTAGCTCTAATACTTCTTATAAAAACATCATAGTATATTTAATATACTGGAGTTGTTACAAAATAAATGAATAAAAAGAGTTTAGGGGGTTGGAGAAGAAAAATAAAACAAAAGGACTCAAGTGAAGACATTACCTTAAAATCGGGTAACTCCCTTTGGTTTGAGCTCAAAGTCTTACTTGGGAAGACTTCTGCCCAAAGTGAGGCTTCAAGGTGTAAGAGAGGGATGTGGAGAGACAAAATGGGCATTGTTTGGCCGAGCAAAAGGCTTTGGGAGTGTGGGTAAGGAGGTAGAGGTGGGGGCCTTTTATAAGAGGAGAGGAGGGGCACTCTTGGAATGTAAAGAAATGTTACTTTATTTTAAAATGTTTTTCGGATTCAAAAAATCCCACATTAATATAATTCTAGGGTAAGGTGATAAGGGTTTGAAATACACCAATCCAATAGGTTTTTGACATGTTTAGGTCATAGATTTTACATTATCATTTCATTTTATTTAAATCCTTTATTAATGAGGTAATTGCTACATCATCATGATGTCATAAATAATTTAATTTATTTAATGTCTAAAAATTATAAAAAAAATCATGATGTAGGAAATATTTTTATCTTTCTAATTAATATTTATAGTCAAAAATTTGACTTGTATAACCTCATTTAAAAATTCTTTTAGTAAAACCACTCATGTTTGTGTCATTTTAATTTTAACATTAAATAAAAAGATATTAATGTTACTTTCCTACCAAAGTTGTCCGTGGGGTCCCCAAGTTGACCCATGGCTTGTCTTGGTCGGCCATGACACATCAAATAAGGGTAGGACATGTTTCTAGCTATTTTCAATTTATTATAATATCATTTTTGCCTTAAATTTCACTAATTACCTCTAATCGCGATTAAAAACATAAAAGTTACTATTCACCAAAAAATTATTTTAATCTCATTGAACCACATTTTACTTCTTAATGACAAACATGTATGTCGGATTTTTGAAAATCAAATCATAGTAGTGGAAAAGTTTCATTTAAACGAAAAATTATTTTCTTTAACTACGACTTAGTGGTATCATTATTCATCAAAAATTGAAGTTTTTCAGAAAAATACCAAAACTTCACCCTAAGCTATATTTGATATTCTGAATTAAAAAATGATGTATATTTTACAAAATTCAAATCATATATGTTACATTAATTAATTTAATAATTCATTTCCACTGTCATGACAAATAGCGTGTTTTTATGAAACAATAAGTATCAAAAGATTGACAACAGTTTAAGTCCAATTTCAAAGTGAAATTGATTACAAACACCACCATTGGATTAAATGGTAATAATATATTCTAATTTCACTTCAAAACAAATTCAAAAGATAATATAATCATATAAGTAAATTATATTAAAAATAGGTTTTGAAGTAAAATACAACATTTTTCACTGTTCATTAAAAAATGAACTTTATCGGAAAAATACCAAAAATTCACACAAAGTAAATTTTGATGTCCCAATCATAATGAATAAGTTTATTTTGACAAACATAGCTTATAAAGTTGTCAAAAGATAGATTTAAAAATGTATTTCCATCAAAAGGCAGTAAAACAATCTTTTAAAAATATTAGTGTATTACATGCTTAAGATTGGATTTATTCTCATTTTAAGCCTCTAAAACACTATCTAATTCACTAATAGACATAGATAAAAATATCTATTATTAATTACTTACTTGGGATGTTACAATATCTATTTCCATCATGTGGTGATGTGGCTTTAATATAAAGTCAAAATAATTTTGTGTGGTTGATGTCATGATCATTTATTTATGTGGTCACATTTCTATCAAACGGTAGAATTAAAATGTTTCATTGTCATGTGGTTACATACCATGGTAGGGTAGTATATCCCCTTATATATATGGTTTCTCTAATACATATATTATTATCATTATTTATCATGTTATTTATCACTAGCACATGAATTCTATTGAGTGGTGAATGTGTTCTATTTGATTATTTGTGTGATTATTAATTTCATGGAATCCTCACTTCACTTGTAAATGCAATCACTTAATTATAACATTTTTTCACTTTACATTTTGTATTTTCAATCATGGTATTGTGAATATAACACAATGATAATCTAGTTAAACATGCAGTTACTAGAACATTGTGAAATTTGTATCAAGTTAGTTTACTTATTCAATGTGGGAACTAAAGACTTAATTCAATAGCATTATTTTATGAAATATTCATTATGATATAAAATAATATTCCTATGAAATACTCATGGATTTTTGATCACTTAAACACATAGAAATATTAAATTACATTCTAGATAATATGCTACCTAAAAAATTACACAATAAAAAAAATTAAAATGGGTTTGAATATTTGAATCATTGAATTTATGATTATGATATCAACATCCCCATTTTTTATGAAATAAATCATCTTATATATGTCAGTAATATTTCAAAAACTATAAACATTATAATCTATTGAACATAAAAAATATCCTCCTATGTGTATTTTCAATATGTTACTAGGAAATAATTTATGAAAATTTTAAAAAACACACACATGTAATGAACTAAAAAGTATATACCCATAAGGAAAAGATAAAATTTCAATATTTCAAATATAATTCAATGAATAAAATTTAAAATTTCATATAATTTATTCTAATAAATTTTTTAACCATCATAGTATCAAATTGTGATGGGTTCATTATGGTATTTGCCTTTGGATTTTAATAGATTATGAATTTATAATGTAGGTTGAGCTATGGGAACTAGAGTTCTGATTCTTGTTTAGGGGAATTATTTTCTCTGGTGAAAATTCCTATAGAAAGGGGTCTCATGTTCTGTATTTCCAGAACATGTGTAATTCTGAAATGTTGTATTTAAGTAGGAGATATGTAATCTTGGACTATTGTTATGTGAAAGGTAGGTTTTTCTATGATAACATAGATGTCCATTTGAAAATATAGATTTTTTTTTTCCAATTTTCACTATAATACCTTGCAACAAGGTACATTAATTGAAATAAATCAACCAATTCCTTAATAAATATATCCATCAAATTATCCATATTCATTAAATTCTACAATTTTTCTATAGTAGCCTATGATAAATAGGGCACGTGGAGGTATACATCCAAATGCGTACATTTTTTTCAAATTTTATTAGGTAATTATCATACTCATGTAGTATTTTATTATATTATTTATTGTATCTTTATCACATGTAATCAAATTTATTGGTTCGTTGACAATATTAAGTAGCTTCTAACTAAGAAAACCTATAACCAACTACATAATTTTTCTTTGACTCACTGAATCTCTCATAGAGTGCCTAGATTTATTCATGTATATTTATTATATTAAGGAAATCATTAATAGAGACTTATTAATGTGGTAAAAAATGAGATGCACTAAAAATAATATCAATTTCATTATGACACCATGGACCCATTTTGAGCATCACCTCTAAATAAAATATTTCATGTGGATGCCGAAATTAGTTGTCAAACCCTCTATATACTTCTGAACCCGATCAACATTGATGAAATGATTGTCCTTTAGATGATAAACTACTAATGAAATTTTGAAGCCCATTTTATCATTTCTCTCACATTGTCCATCATACCATAAGTTAATGAAAAACATTGATAGATCCTTCTTAAATTGAATGAGTTATTCAAAAGACATAATTGACAACAGTCTAGATGGATAATGTCTAAGAGTTGAGGATAGTCTAGAAAGTGACCCTGTATATTCATTAAATTTAGAATAGGGTCACTATATGAAGAACATGGGATCTATTTATCCAATATCAGTAGAAAATTTTATGAATGATCAACTAGTATAGACTCACTATGAGGTGAACTGTTATACATTGGGTCTTCATTGTAATGATCATCCTGAGAATTTACTACATAGCGTTTGGAATGTGGTTTCGTGGTAGTAGGAGTATATAGGAATTTTTCCACATAAATATATATCCTTTATTGTAACAATAATATATGTGATGAGGACATATTCTTCTACCATATATAATTACTAGTAAAAAATGGAATTTTTCCATGTTTAGGAGTAGTGCCTATATTCAAATTTTCAACATCCTCATGAAAAACTGGTGGATCCATCAACATTAGAAAATAATATGGATGATAAAATTATCTTCCTAATGTAGTGTCAAAAATATTATCCCCCCTATATTTAAATATGATGAATTATATTCCCTTTCACCTTTATTATTATCACTTTCAGAATAATTCCAACTCATTCCAAATAGAAAAAAACCTTTTTCAAGCTCCGCTTCCAGAGTTTCCACCCCCTCCGTGGTTCTATGTAAAAAACGCATGATTCCATAGTATATTATTTATTTAAATTAATTTAATATCTTATATTGCACACAACACCAACATGGCTTGAATTATACACAATATTCAGTTTCTGAAAAACAACACATTAGTATTATAAATATTTAAATGATATATTTTTTAACAATTAAATATGGTAATATAAACAGTAACATTAAAAATTTAAATGAAATTTATTATTTTTTCACAAAAATAAAATATATTTATAATAAAATACATATGTTTGGTAATGATAATTATATATTTAGAAAAGATATTTTTTAAAAAGATCTACTTTTTATGCCCTTTTGTGAACAATAATAAAATTCATTTTTTACACTCCTAAAATTTGAATTTGGTAAAAATGGTATTCCATTTTGAATTTGGGATATCAAAATTCGCTAAGGGTGATTTTTTTTGTATTTTTCTGAAGACATTCAATTTTTTTATGAATAGTGAAAAATACAACATTGTACATAGAAACTGACTTTTTCATTTAAATAATTATCTTTAATTAAAAATTTATCTTAAAGTAAAAAAAGATAAATTATAGATATATAATTACAATTCAATTCCTTGGAATCATTTTATAATAAGATTAGATATATAAAATTTTGATGAACATTTTTAACGTCTTATTACCCACCTTTTAGGCACATTTACCCTCCTTCTAGTAACATTTGAAAATTTGAATAAAACATAATTATACCGTTTTTGTGAATTTAATTTAAAAAAACTAAGGGGAAAAGTTGACATCAATAAGGAAATTTTAGTTTAACAGGATGAAAATAATTTTTGGTTAATAGTAACTTTTGAATTTTTTTTCCACGGTTAAAAGTAAATAAGGTAATTAATGGGAAAAATAATATTAAAATACCCCAACCCATGTCCTAATTCTAATTTATATGTTTATTTTGAAAAAAATAAAAAATAAGAAAAAAATTAAGATCCTTTTGATCCATTTTGGTAAGATTAGGACATTTATTATATTTAATTTAAAGGAGAGTGAATATGTTAAATAAAATGTTTACTTACCAAACCATTTTTAATATATGATTACACATAAGACAAATTCAAATATAAATATTAAATATTATGATAAAATTATTTTCTATATCATGGTATTTTATTTATATATTTTAGACATTAAATAATTTAATTTATAAATGACACAATGATGATGTAGTAATTACTTTATTAATGAATTATTAAAATAATTGATTTTATAAATAATAAAATGAAAGTAAATTGTAACTTTTGATGGAATAAAAGAATTTTCTAGGTGAATATGACATGTTAGAGTTGATTAAATGGATTTGTTTTTGAACTAATCATGTTTTTATAACTATCACAAAAACTAAACAGTAAATAGTTTTAAAATTGACATAAATGCGTTTTTAAAAACAAATACTATATCATTAAATGAAATAATATTACTAAAATTATATGATTCCCCAAAAGTAATTATATAATTTTATATATGTAATTAATTAATTTATTGGGGTACTCTTGTCATTTTATTATTACTAGATTAACCATGTAATATAAAAATACAGGAAGTAAAAGTAAAAGTTATACTCATTAACTAAGAGTGAAATCCAAAATATAAGGATAATATGGTGACCTAAGCTTGTATAAAACTTATTGTTTGACTGTATTGAGTCCCATACCAACATTATTCTAGATATAAATCAATATTTTGGTATTAGAAACCGAAAATGATTTTATAATAAATTAATATTTCAAGCATTTCCTAAAGTTCCCATCACCTCTCTTATAAAAGGTTACTTCCACTTCTCTTAAATTCACACCTCCAAATCCATTTGGATTGTTCAAAACCAACTAAAATATCCTCCCAACTACCATATAATAAATATAGAGGCATTACATTGATCACAAATCCAACCTAAGGATCCCTTTTGTTCAAATCAAATGGAAGAACCTGAAGAAGATATAATTATTTCATCACCACATTCAATGTTCTTTTCTTATTCAACATCCACATTATTTTTTTCTTTAAAAAATAATAAATATTGTACCTTAAAAATAATTAAATGTTATTATAAATATGGTACCACCATATTCATTATTCTATCCATCCTATGAATGAGAAAGTAACCTATGTACGTATGTACAACTTACCATCTCCACATTGTGGTGTAATTTGTTATTCAACACTATGTTATTTGGATCGATATATTTATGAGTAATAGGTATATAAATAATGAAAAAAACATTCTAATGTTTTGGTATAATTAATATACAATCCAATTCCACACATTTTAATCAGTAAATAAATGATATCGTGGCTTGTGTGTACGTATGACTTACCTTCTCCATGACGCGGTGAGATTCTTTTCCACGTTCAACATTTAACAGAGATTATAAAAATAAAAATAAATTAATAATTATGTAATGTATGAAATTATAATGGTATTGGATATATATATATATATATAATAATTTATCTCATTCACTTACATCCTTTCAATATGATATGAAAACGGAAACGACGTTTATGCGTATGTACAACCTACTGTCTCCATAAACAGTGTATTCTATTAATAATATCTATCTACTATAAATATTTAAATTATGGACATATATTATATAAATATATTTTTTTATATTCTGTAAGTAATTATATCATTATATAAGTGATGTGATCAAGAATAACAAGTTAAAGCATGTACGATAAAGAAAGCCATTATTACCCGAAATATTATTTTAACATAGAAATTATTATTAAATAATTATTATAATGTCATAATAGAATCAATTATGATATCATAAATATGAATATGGTTCTAATATAATTTAATAACATACTATGTTCATTATACATGAGGTTAAATGTACCCTCGACCAAATGAAAGTACAAGTTAAGGGAAAATTCCTCAATCTCATTGTTATATGAGATTATTTATTTGTAAGTATTTACTGGGAAATATTTATCATCCATGTCCAAATCTCATACTTTTTTTCAAAAGTAATATTTTAAGGTTTTTTAATGGAATATTTAAATATATCATCTTTTTAATTGTTTTAATGACTTATTTTTATAAATCTTTTAATTAATTTCAATGTTTTCAATAATGATTTTAAGTATTTATTTATATTGACATGATCGTTTTAAAATGTTAATTCCTGTAAAAAGATTTAGTGTTGTATGGGACACTTTGATTCATAAATTTATTTTAAATAAATTTCTTTATTAAATTTTATACATTTAAATGATTTCATGAACATGGGTGCTTTCTCTCAAAATGTTTTGCTGATCATTTTCAACTATCTCAATATCTGTTACTGCATATTATTCTCTATTAAGGTTGATTTATTATAATAAAATCTTCTATATAGTATTGAATGAGTTATGATATGTTTGAATATGGTTGTGATATTTTTATACCATTCATGGCATATGGTTTAAGTATTTCCATTTCGTATTCATGTTTTAATATGAATGTTTATGTTATGTTTAAACATTTTCATATGTGGAATGCATTGGAATTAGTAAGGGATGGTTGGGTACATCTATAGCCCCTCGATGCATTGATTGATCTCATGAGACACACTAGTGTCTTCGTACAAGGCGTTTATAAACTTTTTATATGTAGTATTGGCATGAGGCCTTGACTATATGGTTATGATGTACGACATTATTTATTTCCTCATTATGAAATTAGTTATTACATGTGATTATTCAACTTGTAGAATATCTATGTGCATGTTTATATGGTAATTTTTTATTTATATTTTCCCTATTATGTTCATGTTCATGTTCAAAAGGTTTTGTTTTTATAACACATCTTTCATTAAATGTTTAAAGCATCCGATAAATTATGTACCCTTACCGAACATTTGTGATCACCCCTTTCTTATGTATTGTTTTCCCATTATTTGAAGATGTGTATTATGATTGATATGATGGGTTAAGTTAAGGGATTAATGTCTTTGAAAAAGTTTTATTTATGTTGTGTTTTATGTTATAATTTGTAATTTAATGTTCATGTATGTAATATATTATCCAAGACTGCTAAAATGATTGGTTCTTCATAACATGATTTATTATAATCTAGACAATGTATTAAAATAATGCACCAGCTATGAGCATCTGGGATTTGGGAGTTAATGTTGACATTAGGGGAATTTTAGGAATAACCATTGAAACTAGATTTTGATAAAAAATTATACGAAAACATTACCCTAAGACAGCCAATGTGGTTTAGTAGTGAAGAACATCCAATAATTTTGGTAATGTCGACATTTTGTGGGTTTTCCGTGAAATACATCAATGTCTGGATACTACAAGTGGACATCGATCTGGAATATATGTACCTAGGTGTGAATAATATGACATGGAGTTTCCGGCTTGACTCGGGGTTTCCTGGTACACGATAATGTGCCTTACAGTGCACCTGGTTTGACTCTCTGAGGGGATACTCTTAGTATAATTCAAATTTTCATTACAAACTGTTATGAAGGATTTATTAGTAAATATGTTGGAAAAGAGAACAATGTTATGATTATGAGAATAGGTGTGTGTAAATAGTCACCTAATGCTGATAATTTTTATTGTTTTTGGATTATACATTATGATATTATCTAACCTCGGGTATGTTGTCCTTTAGAAATGGATTCCATAAGAAGGAATGATTACTCTAGCAATACACATGATCCAAAGAGTATGATGGATCATATCTATCATTTAATTAAGACATTATTTATAAGGGAAATATTCTCACATGCTTCCGAATAATATGAATAAATAGTATCATGTGTTAATAAGATAATTAAAGAATTATATGAGTACTATGGATTTGATGGGAAGAACGAAAATAAGAGTATGGAAAAAAATATGGATAATGAGAGGAATGGAAATAAGTATTTTAACACGCGTGATAAATGTGGAAAGAATCACCTCGGAAAGTGCTTGATAGGAATGAGAGTTTGTTATAAGTGTTGAGAAAAAGGACACCATATTTGTGATTCCAAGGGTAAGAAAAATTATTCAAATGTATAATTCTTCATTTGGAAGGTGTTGAAACACTATGAGAATCAATGTCACAATCATTAGAGTATATCCCAAATGATTTTATTGGATAATAATCATGTTATGATCCTACTGAAAATGATGTTGAATGTTTAGTGCTATTATGTTCTTATTAATGAATTATTTCATTTGAGTGTTGTATCAACGATATACTACTTATATGAATTATGGAAATAAATATGGATTGTATTGGAGTACTATTTCATTTAGGATTTGTGATTATATGGTTCTATGAAAAGTGACACAATAACAAGTTATTCTTTTTATGAAAATACATGGTTGGGGAAAGATAAAACTTATTAAGGTTCTGATACTGAGGTAGTGACTATGGAATAAGATATGATTGATTCCGATTAATTATATTAGATATTATTGACTACCACGAAACTGATTATTGATTTTTATATTCCATCATTGTTGGAGTTTGCAACATTTACGGATTTAAAGAGTATATCCAGTAATCTACGTTTTAATGAAGGAATAAAAAAGTACATACATATTCAAATAATGTATTATTGAAATTTTGGTCAGTATCGTGTTTTAATAAGATACATGATGAGGGTATTTACATGTTGATCTTCATTTTGTTATGTTTACCTTCATTATAATTTTTTTAATGGTGAGTATGGACACAAGTATTTTTGATAAGTCTAAAGTTTGGAATTGAGTATGTTGAATGCTTGATTTTTTTGTATGAGGTTAATGTATGATTTGTTGGATACTTTGACCTAACATTTTGGTTTTCAATAAACATTTTTAGAATTAAGGGAATATTTGTGGACCTTATAATTCATCAAATGTGCATCCAGGATAAAAAATCATTTTTTGTACATTCATTTCCTTGTGTAATGGATGAAGTCAAAATGGATCATTTCTCAACCTAATGAAGAGATATTGGTTATGAAATGTAATGAAATAAAGTATTTTTTCTTGAGTTCTTATCTTGATAGTAAATTAATCCCTCCTCTTCAAAAAAATAAATTATCATAAAAATGTTTTATCCAAATACATTACGTTTTGTTAAACAGATGATATTTTAAATCATCATTGTGTTATGGCTCCAAGGCCATCAATATTACATTTATTATTCACTTGTTTTTGATTCATGACCGCAATCACAGCGTATAAATATTTCTGTTCCCCCCCCCCAATTATGTTTCTCTGATTTCCGTTAGTGTTCCCCAAATCAAAATCCTAATTTACTATTGACTTTTTTAATATCCATTTCGCACTTATTAAGACTAAATTTAATTAACCCCATATCCTATGTGAGATTTCCAACAATGTATTTTCTATTTTGAAACCTTTTATATTCGAAGAAAATTTTCAAATTGGGATGCAACAATTTATTAATGGAGGGGAGAATGTAACACCCCAAGATTTCATAGGTTATTATATCTTTAAATTAATTTAATATCATATATTTCACGAAACACTGACTTGACTTGAATTATACACAAGATTGTGTTTATTTGAAACAACACATTCGTATTATAATTATTTAAACGATATATTTATTATCAATTAAATATTGTAATATGAATTGTAAAATATAAATTTTAAATTTAATTTATATTTTTTTCACATAAATAAAATATATTTATAATAAATTTATTATTTTTGCTGAAATATTTATATATTTAGAAAGTATATGTTTCTTAAAAGAACTACATTTTATGTCTCTTTTTGAAAATTAACAAAATTAATTATATACACTCCTAAAAATTGAATTTGCTAAAATGGACTTCATTTCTGCAATCAGAATATCAAAATAATCTTATGGTGATTTTTGGCTATTTTTCTGAAAACATTCAATTTTTAATGAATAGTGAAAAATACTTCATAGTACATAAACCCATCATTTTCATCTAAATAATAATTTTTAATTAAAAATTTAACTTAATTTAAAAATATATACCTAATACATATATTAGTACAATGTAATTAATTGGCATAATTTTTTAATAACATTAGATATATAAAAGTTTATCGAACCATTTAAAGGTCTTTTTACACACTTTATTGGCACATTTACCCACCTTGGAACATTTTCAATATTTCATAAAACATAATTTTACCACTTATGTGAATTGAATTTAAAAAATCCATGAGGAACAATTGACATCTGTAATTAAAATGTGGTTCAATATGATGAAAATAATTGTTGGGGAATAATAACTTTTGAATTTTATTTAACCCGGTTAAAAGTAAATAAGGTAAATAAAGGTAAAAATATTTAAATTACCCACAATAGATGTCGTACATATTTTGGATAAGTGAATTTCAATAAAAATCTACCTTATGGAAAAAATAATATCCCTTTGATCCATTTGGGTTAGATTAGGTCATTTATTATATTTATATATTTATATACATATTTACTAATGTAAGAAATTTTCCGCCACGTGTTAAACTCTCAAAATTTCTCTTAAATCTTCCATATTGACCTGATTTCACTCATTCGACTCCTATCCTCTCCAACCCATGATATCGCACTCCCTATTTTAGGTTTTCCGCCTAGTCTCCACTCCCACTTCTGGAACACCATCTATAAACACCACCATTTGGGTCCCCGTATCTGACACTCCTTGATGCTAATCTTCGTCTCCTAATTCTCCATATCTTCAGAACTCCTCATATTATTTTCTCCCCATCTCCATATTCCCTCTCACCCTGGTTTCACTCCCTCGATATCTATATTCTTTAGGTCATGATTTCCCTCTCCATGTAGTGTTTTGGCCTCGTGTCTGCTCCCACCTCAGGCAATCCATCTACAGACACCACTCTTAGGCTACCAATCTCTGAAACTCATGGATACTCATCTTTGTATCCTCCTACTCCCCTTCTCTGGTAGTACTCTTCTCCCCATATCATTGTCTCGGTCTTCGTTCAATGCAATCCGACTCCATATCTCCAGCACTCCTTCCCATTACATCAGCTCTCTGTTCACCGCTATCGCCTATATCACTCCTGCCTCCCTGCCTCTGTTCACCACAAATCATCTATCTGCCTCTATTCACATTTCATCTCTCTATTCCCTATTACTTTTCATAAGTTATGTTCATCTAAAAACATTCTATTGTTTTTTATATCCTTTGATAAATTTATAGTACTTTGATTTATGTAAGAATTTTTATTCTATCAAAATTATGAAACTATTCATCCAATTCATAAATTAAAACAACTATTTCAGTCCTTCTTAATATTTATTCACATATTATATTTTTCATTGTTCATACATTTTGTTTAATAATATCAAAACTTGTTGAATTTTAGGTTTGTATAGCTGGCTTTGTTCACTATACTGTATATACAAAAATATCTTTGTTCCTCTCCTTTATATTGTATACATTCATGAGTACTATTTTTTATTATAGTGTTTCATTATATTTTTAATGTAATTTATATTTTATGTTACAAATAATCTATGTTCTCTAATCATCAGTTTAACACTTCCACCTGTTTTTTCAACTAAATGATTACTACCTTCATTTATTATCTCAATGTTATTTCAATGATTATCTTTAGTTTTTGTGATTTTAGGTGACATGAGACATCATTTTATTTGTGTAAAGATGTTTCAATGAAGGTATTTCATTGAATTTTTTTAGTACAATATTGGAGTTGAGAATATTGATTTTTTCATTTCATTTACATTTTTTAAGATTATGACACACTACATCTGTTCTTCTCAATGGGAAATTATTAAAAATCAGATTTGTGCATTATTTATTTCACGTGTTAGTATTTTATTTGCTACATATTCATTATAGTAATTTCATCATTTTAAAAAATATCTTAGCTAAGTTAGATGCTACTAATGTGGTCTAATGAAATGTTACAATGTCTCGGGACTCTTCCGAAAAAACAAGCCATGCCAATGAAGACAATCCCTCTATATTAAAATTATTTTCTTATGATTTAAGATTTTGATGAGATGATTGATTATTATGGAATATTTTTTGAATATTTTGGAAGATTATATTGAATCCTAATTACCAAGGAAAGTATAACTAATGTTATAGATAAATTTCCAATTCCTTTTCAAGACTTGATCCATAAACATAAAATATATTCAACATCTTGATATCTACTCATCTCAATGTAATATAGGTATCGTCCTTTCTTTTAAATGCATTTCATGATTCCAAAATACATTAATTATAGTTAAAAAGTGTCATATATGAATATAAATTGTGATATAAGATAGAAAAAAATTTATTTTCCATTTAGTCAATTTTTTATATTCTTTTTTTGATTTATTTACATTCATCTTATTCTCATTACAAACTACTTTTTTTTCTGTTGTCAAAGAGAAATGATGTTGATCATATCAGTGGAATAGATGGGAGATGTAAATTCAATCATCCCTCAATCATACCATCCATCATAGGTATAAGATTACATATATTTACTATGCTTGAAGGAAACATCCATTAGACTATTCATTTTGATTAAAATACCACTATTCACAAATATCAGGTTTTTTCATTCAATGAAACTTCTTCCATCATTTATAATCTAAAATCAAGATTAAAAATTACAGATACAACTTTTAAGTATATTAATTGATCAGTTGACATGGTTGTGGTTGTTTTTATATTCATATTAATTCCTTATGATTATGAAATTGATAAACATTTTACTATTTAGGAAAGAGGTTTTCAATAACAAGGGAGATGATATTTCTGCCTGATTACCAGAGAAATATGAAAATATGGGTAAACGGATAAAATGATTTTTTATTAGTTTTCTGTATGATATAGACTTATTGGATATTATTCCTTTTTCAGGTTTTTGATGTGTTAATTTAATTGATTTCAGGAAATGATTTTTCATCAAAGAACTTGTTTTTGGATGGGAAAGTGATGGTTTAGTTGAAGATATTACCTAGAAGCCCTGTATTAATTAATATGTATGCTTATCCAATATGCCAAACATATTTTATATTTGATAATTTCATCTCTGAATGCGCTGGATTTAATAATGTTCATGTCTGGGAAAATGGTATGGCTCTCAACTTTGCTGTTTGAATTCTGGACTGAGACTCTTATCTGTCATTCTATTCATTTCATTGTTGGTTGAACATAACATGATGTTACACATTATTTATCCTACTGAAGACATTATAGTCTTGTGTTCTATTATCGTCACCTTCAAGTCTCTAAATAGAGTTTAATTTATTGATTCCACATTTTAATAACAAAAATGTAATGGAACTAGAAAAGTATGATTCCTTATTTTCATTATAATGGGAAATTGGAATATCTTTATCTAAAAAACACTTGTTTTCCACCCTCACCACCCATCTCCATACTCTTTATACTTATATATGTACATTTTCTTTTGTTCATGCATGCATGTATTTATTCTAACCTTTCATGCCCATATATTTTCGTTTTTACTGTATAGGGCGAAGCATGAAATGGAATTTAATGACCCAAAATTGGTTGATTTGACAAACATAAACATTAAATAATGTTCCATTCATAGAGGAATCCAATGCCTTTCTCTACCCCTTGACTGATAAATATTCCTCCAACCATAATGTACACAAATAGTTTTGTTTTCCAGAGTTTCTATCTTTTATCTCAAGAAACTCTTACTATCAGTTTTTCCAATACACTAATAACAGTCTAGATGCTTTAGTTTCTTTTTCTTCTGATGTTAACTCATCTCTTATACCTGAAAAAATATTCTTCCATGTAATCACTGAAAATATAACATATGTTGGGATGAATTCATGGCTTATGATTTACCCTGTTACCTTTACAACTTTATAAGATAATGGAATTTAATAATTTTACTAGTTTACTTGATAGAATGTTCCGGTGCTTGAAGCTGTAGAGTAATAATGGCATCAATAATTAATTTCATGGGAACCACATTCATGTGGACAACCTAATAGAGAGTGATCCATAAGCCTTTAAATCAAGATTTCAATGTTAGTGTCTCATGTACATTTCATTTATCAACCATCTCCCCTATATTTTCCGGAGGTAAATAGATGTAATGGAATAAATTTTTATCCCATGATTATATGTTTGTAAAAGAAAACTCATTATGAGTAAATGGAATGATATGTGGAATAGAGTTATTTTTATTTTATTTCCATCCTTTTATACTTTCCCTCACTATTTCTCTTTCTTGATTTACTAGAAAATAATCTCTAACTTTTATTTGGTTATGTGTTGTAAAATCTATATAAAAAATATTAATTTGACTTTATAATTGAATGGTATTCTTGAAATTTTACAAGAATATAGTATTAATGCGAATATATTCTTATCAATACTATTACATTTATTGATATTTATAAATTTCTTTTCATTTCCAAACACTTCAGGGCTACTTTACTTATAGTAATTTTCCCTGTGGTTATTTCATAATACTGCAATCTCTTTACGTGAAATGTTCCTAACATCCTTTAATTTTTTTGTATCTTAAAACAATTTGACCATAAAGAAAAGTGTAAAACTATTTTGATTTAGTTGACCTTTCAACCAAATGTTTGTAGTTATTTTATCTATGGTTTGTGTAGGTTGAGTGAGTGTCTTAATTGTCAATCAATTTTGATACTTAGTTTCATCCCCCTTCAATAGTATTATGTGATGTTTTAATCCATTTTTATCATTAATGTTTTCATTACTATAGTAGTTGGTCTGACTTTAAATAATGATTTTGTTTCATAACCCCTCCGGAAATAAAAATCTACCCTTTTTCTTTTTTTTCCATATGGTGTTTGTTGTGGTAGTCCTCTAATAGCTTTTCCTCCATCTTGTAACACGTTTATGAAATAAATTTTGAAATATCACTACATCACCAATATCACTTATTTCACCATAGAATTTATAGGAAAAATGGGAATATAATAATAACTTTGTGAAGGAACATTATGTGCATGTTCTAATTTCAATCCTTCAGTTGGTTTATTAATTATTTCATTGCATTAAACTAGGGGGATTGGGATAGACTGTACACTATTATTCAATCTGTAGTTATTATGAATATCCCTATTAAGGGGTATCAATTCCATGTGTTAGTATTATGTTGTTATAATGTTGCAGTGAAGCTCAATCCCAACCAATGGTTCTTACATGTTTCTTGTTATTATCCATGTCTAGTGTAGTTCAGTAATAATCCATTTTCCTCTTGAAGAATTTCTTGACTATTGTAGTAATGTGAATATATTGTTATCAATATTGTTGCATATAAGGAAATTTAACCATATCATTTCATTCCAAAAACTATAGGGTTACATTACTTACAATAATTTTCCATGTGATTATTTTATAATATGACAATATAATTTCACAAAATGTGCCTAACAATCCTTAAATTTATTATAGGTTATAGAAATTTTACTAGAAATAAACGGGTTAAAAATTAATGATTTATTTGACCTTTCAACCAAATGTTATTACTTATATTTCTACTACGATTTGGGAAGGTTTGGTGGGTGTCTTCATTTTCCAGATGTTTTGATACTTATTTTCTTCCCCCTTCAATAGTTTTATGTGCTATTATGTTCCTTTTCATCCCTCATTAACAATTTTATGATCAATTTGATTTTGAAGCATGCTCTATACATTTCTTTATTTCATCATTACGTGTTTGGTGAGGGTTTTTGTTTTCTAAATTTGATCTACATTTTGATGTGAAATGAATTTCAGTTATTTTAGTGTTATATTTTACTGTCAATACTTTTTGGAACAGATTTTATAAACCTTGAGAAGGTAGTATTTTCTATTGATTATGTTTTGATTCAATGGGATTGGTCTCTATTATGGGATATTTATCTTAGGGAAAAAGTTACTGGATGTATTAATGGAATGGTGTTGATCAGTGGGTCATGTCTAAGAGAAGCCAGACAAACATAAATTTTTCTCATTCCTACATAGTGGAGAACATAATTATTAATGAATGTGCACGGGCTGATGGAAAGAATGTCTTCAATTTACATGTATGGAGGAGAAATATCTGATACACGTATCATTTATTGCTAAAGGAGGTTTGATCGTGGTATTTTTTTTACCAAAGAATTCAAGATATGTTGTTAAATAATCAGTATGTATTTTTTATTATTCAGGAAGAAAATGATAGTCATAATCATGTTATTGAGTTTGAGTTCTATAAATTTCACTTCATATTTGCTGAGCTACACTTGACATTGAGATACTATATTATACACTAACATGAATCCAACTATGTTGACTAACTTTTCAGCATCATCGATTGTGTGATGATATTAATAAAAAATTGATATTATAATATATAAATTATTCATAAAGATTAGTTACTACTTAAAAATATTTATAAATTCTTTTTAAATGTTTTCTGTTTTTAATTTCATATACTTTAGTAATACATAAATGGGTGGGTTGGATTTTTTCATTTTATAAATCATATCAAATTTGAATTTTGAAAACCAATATTTCACATATTTTGAGTTTTTTATTGAGTTTCAAATAAATCTCAAGCTAAATTACGGTAATGTATCACACTACTCAACAAAAATACATCCATGGTCTATAGTATGAGTTGTTTTGGTTGTTTTTTCTAGTGTGTATATATTCAATTTTAAATATATTTGTTCAGTGTGCAAGGATTCAAAATCTAATTCTTTATTTTACTTATTATTATTGTTATTTTATGATGGATTAAATTGAACATTATGAACAAGTTTGTTACGTACATTTTAATTAATTATAATGAATTTAAATAAATTTCCATATCATGGTAAATTTCTAACTATTATTTTTATTTTCATTAAATAGTTTTTGAGATTTGAAAGGTGCTCATTCATTTTTTATTTGTTATTAACACTGTAATAGGTAGTTATAATCCAACTACATCGATATATTATGCATTTAGTGTCTTTTTTAATGTACAGTTTCAATGTCTACATATAACTATATGTTTGTATTATGATGAATATTTATCATAATTATCAAAATTTCAAATGTCAATTTCAATGTTCTTTTCATTTATTTAATTAAAATTATTATGCTAAATAAATTGTTTTATTTATTATTTATTCTTCTAAATATTTCCTTATTTATTTATCTAAAATTTACTCTATTATCATAATAATGACTCTATGTTTTTTCTTATTGTATTCTATTAATAATTATAAATTTTTTTTATTTCGAAATATTGAATATTCATGTTCATTATTAACATTGAATTGTAGTACATTCTTCATAAAAATGCATTGAATCATATCATTGTGCAAACACATAATCTAAAAAAATTATATCCCCGTGCAAATGGACGGGGAATAACTATTTTTATTTAAAGATGAGTTAAAAGTGTTAAAATCAATGTCTAATTACTAAGACATATTTAATATAGGGTTACAAATAAGAAACATTTGACTATAAATATACATTAGAAATATAAAAATATTTCCTACATCATGGTATTTTATTTATAATTTTTATACATTATATAATTAAATTTATTTAAGACACAATAATGATGAAGTAATTTCCTTACTAATGAATGATTAATGTAATTTATGTTATAAATATTAGAATAAATTTAAATTGAAAATTTTATTCCATCCATGAATTTTCTTCGTGGATATGACATGTCGGGGTTGATTCTATGTATTTTTTTCAATGTAATCAAGTTTTTATGTGATTCAATGAAACCAAATACTAAATAGTGTTAAAACCTTCTTAAATGAGTTTTTAAAACAAATACCATATTATTAAATGAAATAATATTCCTAAAAATATAATATATGTCCAAAGTACTTAAATAAAGTTATATATGTCATTATTGAACCACTTGGGTTTCCCTTGAAATTTTATCATAACTATATTAACCATGTTATTTAAAAATTCAAGAAGGCATGGTAAAAGCTAATCTATTTAACTAAGAGTTAAATCTAAAATATAAGGATAATATGGCAACCTAAACATTCCTATAACCTATTGGTTGAGAGGATATTGACAGATCCTCACCGTATACTCTAAATAAATCCATTTGGAGGTATTATAATCAAAAATGTTTTTTATAATAATGTAAACCTTTTCCTAAAGTTCCCCTCACCTCTCATATAAAAGGGCACGTCTGCTTCTCTTAAATTCAAACCTCCAATGCCATTTGGATTGGCCAACCCTTGCTCAAATATCCTCCCAACTACTCTAAATTCTACCTAGAGGCCTTATTTTGATCTCAAATACAACCTAAGATGCCCTTTTGTTCAAATAAAAAGGATGAAATCGAAGAAGAGGTAATGATTTCATCATCTCATTCAAATTTATTTTCTTCTTACACATCGACTTTATTTGTTGTTTCCATACCAAAATAATAAGTCAAGTACCATATAAATACTGGGATTTCATTATAAATATGATAAAACCATATTCATTATTATATCAATCCTATGAATAATAATGTCACCATATGTGCATACGTACGACTTACCATCTCCACACTGTGGTGAAATTTGTTATACAAACTATGTTTTTTGGATGGATGTAATGATGAGTAATATGTATATAAATAATGAAAATAACATTATATTGTTTTTGTATAATTAATATAACATCCAATTCCACTCCTTTTATTCATTTATGAAATGATATCCTCGCTCGTGTGTACGTACGACTTACCATCTCCACGACGCGATGCGATTCTATTCCATGTTCACCATTAAAATGTGATTATAAAATACATATTATTAATAAGTATATAATTTATAACATAATAATTATACTGTATATATATATATATATGTATATGTTTTTGATTTATCTCTTTCAATTACTTCTATTCAATATGACATCAAAGCAGGAAAAAAAGTTTATGTGTACGTACGGCCTACCGTCTCCATAAACGGTGTATTCCATTTCATATATCTATCTTTAATAAATATCTAAATTCTGAATATATATTATATATAAATAATGTTTTATATACTATAAGTAATTAAATCTTGATATACCTGATACGATAAAAAATAACAAGTTAAAACGCGTACGATAAAGAAAGCGATTATTACCCAAAATGTTATTTTAATATGAAAATTATTATTAAATATGTAGTATAATTTCATAAAGGAATAAATTATGATATCATAAATATGAATATGGTTCTGTTATAATTTAACAACATAATATGGTCATTATATAGGATGTTAAACATACCCTTGACCAAAGGAAACTACAAGGTAATGGTTAATTCCTCAATCTCATTATAATCAGATATTATTTATGTGTACGTATTTACTAAGACATATTTATCATCCAAGTTCATGTTTTATAAAAATGTTTTCAAAATTAATATTTTAAGGTTTTATGTAAGGTAATCTATAAATAGATCATCTTCTTAATTGATTTAATGATTTATTTTTTGAATTCTTGTAAATTAATGTCCATCTTTTCAAAATGATTTTATGTATTTATTTATATGGGCATGATTGTTTAAAATTTTTAATTCCATTAAAAATTATCAATGTCGTATGGGACAATTTGATTTAGAAATTTCTTTAAAATGACTTTCTTTATAAATTGTGAGACTTTTAAATGATTTCATGAAAAAATATATTTATCCCAAAATGTATTAATGATCATTTTCAAATATGTCAACATCATTTTTAGGATATTATTCTTGATTAAGGGTGTTTTATTATAATACAATCTTCAATATTTAATTTAACGGGTTATGATATGTTTGATTGTGGATGCGTTTTTTATACATTTCATGGTATATGGTTAAATCAATGACACTTCGTATGCTAGTTTTAATAAAAATTCTTATGTTATGTTTCAAAATTTTCATATGAGGACTACATTGGACTTAGTATGTGACAGGTCGGGCCCACTACAACCCCTCGATCCATCGATAGGTCTCATGAGACATGCTACTGTCTTGGCACAAGGCCTTGAGAGATTTTTTATCTGTACTCTTCGAATGAGGCCTTTACTAAGTGGTTATTATATCCGACTTTATGTATTCCCTTATTACGAAATTAGTTATTACATGTAATTATTCGACTAGTAGAATACCCAAGTTCATGATTATATGGAAATGTTTGATTTATTTTTTCCATATTATGATAATGTTAATGTTTAAAAGGATTTTGTTTTTATTACCCATTTTTCCTTAAAATTTTATAGCTTCCAATAAATTATTTACCATTACTAAGCATATGTCATCACTGATATTTATTTTTTTTCCCTTAGATTCAATGAATTGTATAATGATTTATATGAATGTTTAAGCAGGGAATGATGGATTTCTAAAAGGATTTTTATGTTGTGTTTTATGATAGAATTTGTAATGTAATGTTCATGTATGTAATCTATTTTATAAGACTGCCAAATTGATCTATTTTTCAGGACATTATTCCTTGTAAACATTCCAATTTATTAAAATAATCCACCGACTCTTGGATTCTGGGGTTGGGGTGTTACAGTCTAGAGAAGGGTTCAGCTGTTTGTAGAGTTGAACACATAGTTCCTATAATGTCGCTTGTGGATTCCTCATCCATATCAGCTTAATAAAATTCAACATATTTATATGTACTATAGTTAACATCTAACAGCACTTCATCACCCAATTTTAGGTCTACTATAACTAATGTACTGGTTGGGTTCTTCAATAAATTGAATTTTTCCAAAATATTTTTTTCATCTACATCCCATATCATTTCTATGGAACCACGGACTATATAAAATCTTTTACGTATGGGATGGTTCATGAATATATATTTTGAGTATGTTATTACTTGAAAAAACCAAGAAAATACACCATACGTATGCAAAATAATAGAGATGAACATTGAATATGGATGAGAATTTAATCTAGAGGATGTCTTACCTACTTCCTTCACTTGAATCATCAAAAAACTATGTTGGTTGATTTTAATTCCATCATTCATTATATGGAAAATGAAATGGTCTTTATACATCACTATATTTATATCCCCTATTCTAGGAAACACATTGTATTGAATGATGATAACCAACATAATTCACACACTCTCAATATCTAGATAATTGGGCCTCCATGGATTTTTTTATAGTATTCTCCACTTGAGAGTTCCTTAGATCGAAATATGGATGGATGAAATGATATAAAATTTGGTTTTCATAAAATTATGTTCCATGTGTATCATTTGAACAATAATCGATTTTAGTCAATGAAAAATTAGGATATTGATCATAAATGATAATTCTATTTATATCCTTCTCAATTTCTACTTCAAAGACAATATTTATATAGAAATACTTCACAAATCGTGGCCTGAAATTTATTTCACTTTATATTAATGAAAAATACCTTTCTTTATTTAATAAATACCACTATATAAATGATCAGTTCAATCTTAATCCCTCAATATCGATTATCTTCTTTAGAAATACTTCCCAAGAAATCAATTGAAATTTCGAGGTTTGGTTTATTCTACTAGATCTCTCCATAGATTTATTACATATGATATATTATTTAACTGTTTATCCTCATTTTGATTAACCAACCTAAATTTCTGACAATGATCTTATCATTATAAAGGATTCGTTTTTTATTAAAGAGGAAACAAAATGATTTATTGTTTTTTAGATAGATAGAGATAGAGAGTTTCATATTTTATTTGAAAAATATATATAACAATTTATTGATTTATTATACTATGGAACACATGAATGGAAAATAAATTAAAATAAAAACATAATTATGGTTGATTTAGTAAATAAAAAAATATACAAGATGATAACAATGTTCATATCAATCAACAATAAGGGCCAAAAATCAACAAATGAATTTCAGCATATTGTCAAATGTTTTATTGTACTTTCTTGATAATCAAAAATATGGTTTTAAATGAAAATGAATTTACCTTTATTAAAAAATAATTCATATGTGAAAAAACATAATAGAATAAACATAAAATAAAGTAAAATATTTAATATTATTGAAAACAACATCATTAAAACATAATTGAAGATTAATGTAAGGTATTACAAAATATTAATTATCCCTAATATGTTTATTATATAATAATATATCATAATAATCAAAATATGATTAATAATGTCACATAATATATGTTTAGTGAAAATGAATTTAAGGGTTATATTCCCTTTTTAAAAATATTCTTTTAAAAAGTGGTGTTTTATATTAATGTGCTTTTTCCTTGAATGTAACGTAGTTTTTTTGGAAATATTTATAGATCTTTTCATATTTCTGTTTATGGGGACATGGATAAATTTTGAACAATAATCTATAAATTTGTATTTCATCCACATAATTCATGAAAAACAACTTCCTACAACGTTGTATTTTTCATTAGTTGTAGATAGTGAAATAATATTCTAATATTTATTAGACATCAGAAACTAGGGACTTTCATAAAACAATATATGTTCAAGATTTTATTTTTATACCTAACATAATTTTAAAAAAGTTTCCATTTGAAAAAAAATAACACAATATAATGGCCCATAAAGCCAAACATTCAAAACGTAATAGAATTATTGAGGTATATAAGGATTATTCTAAATGTATTTTTATTATATTCCTTAGTTTTTGATAGAAAATAAGTAGAAAAAAATACACACTATACATAATATCAAGCCATAATATATTAAATCAGAGTAGACTTCCAATCATAACTCTGTAATAATTTTGATCAATTTGTTTCCGAATTTCATCCAAAATCAACAAACATGTTTTACTCATAAGAGTGTCACATAATTTTTTTAAAAAAAATTCTAAGAATTAGATGATCCTATATATTTTTACCCAAATTTTAAAAAATAATTCATTAACTTTAAAAATATAATAATGGATAATATTGAACTAATCCATCCAAACCATTTCAAATTAATTTTGTATCATTTTATAAATTTCATTACACAATGAAATTTAGGATGAACCAAAAATAATATCACATATATTTATTTGAACCATTGGAAAAAATATTTAATCATTTTAATATATAATGATAGATTATATATTCATGTTGAAAAATATTTCAAAATATAGAATGATCTAATCCTATAATAAAATTTTTTTTCTGAAAATTAAAACCTATAACATACTTTTGAGAACATTATATCTCAATTTAAAAATAGTGTGTTTTAAAAACTAGGGGGTTATCACAAATACATACTCAATAATATATAAATAATGAAATGAAAAATTTACTTAAATGTTATATATTTTAATATAATGAAGAGTCTCATAAGAAAGAAGTATTCTAACAGCTTTATATCTAATTATAGGTACATATATTTCATTATTACTAATTCATTCTTCTTGACTATAACCTCATTATACCAATCTATAATTTATTTAAACAATACATCCTAATTCATCAATAATTGCTCCATTAACCCATTTAGTTCTAATATTAATCGTGACTTTAGCTCAGTCACATAGTTTTAAAACATCAATCCTTTCAAAAATACTCAACTCTTTTTACATTTATATCATGTATTTTACCTAACATATTGCATTTGTAATCTACTTGTGTTCATGTTGTGACATAAAATATCATTGTTCAACCTATTTCCTCATATAAACCCTAGTTTATGTTCCTTATTTATTGTTTCATACAACTGCATCTAAAGGGAAGTTACTATGGGATCTAATGGTTATAGTAAATAGTACATGGATCATCAAATAATTATATATTATATAAAATGATAGGTTGATCCCTAATGGAAGGTTTTTCATGTATATAAATATGTTGGTTGAAGGTATATTTGGAATTAATGACAATCAAATGTGACAAATCATCCTCCATGATTTTAATGAAATTGATATTTCTTGTGGATTAGTTTCATCTAACAGGATATGAATAATTTATTTTAGAAAATACTTTCTATTATTTAAGACTTCATATTTTTTATATGAGATTTAATGCCCAGGGAAAATACCTTCCTCACTCTTGATCACTAACATGTCTATAATTTCATTTATATTTATTATAATTTAATTTCATCCTAAATCTATGAAGTAATTTAATTTATTCTTTCTACCATTCCATAATTCCTAAGGGTTCTATTTTAGATGATATCTGATAATAACACTATTTATGATATATAAAATTTTATTCATCGCCTTATCCAAAAAATAATTTAAAATATTATTCATATTAATCAATAATATTTCTGGCCATCACTGAGAGAGTTTGTTTTATTCATTCCAAAAATCCATTTTGTCAAGGGTTTTTATGATAACAGATATAATGATGATATGCATTTTGTGATCATATGGTTTGAATGTCTTGATTTTCTAACTCCCAAACATGATCACATCTTATAATTTTAATGGTAATACCCCTATAAATTTTTATAAATATTCCATATGTAGGAAAGCATGAAGATGACATATTTTTTTAGATATCAACAATTCCCATATGTATCTATATAATTTATCAATAATTTTATAAAAATAATGGTTCCAATTATGGATAAAATATAAAAAATGTCAAAATAAATAAATTTGAAAATATATAGGGGTTTATATGTAGTGACCACTAATTTTGATTTGAAATAAAATTTATATATCTTTACATTTTTATGGTGATTGATCAATATGTCTTTTGGGACATAAAATTTAGGGAAATCCTCTAATAAATCATTATTAGTTATCATTGTATGGGATTTTGTATTACAATTTCCATGTAACCTAAGACCCATCCATGATTCCTTATGAAAGACACATAAGAAAGAATCAATTTGAGAATAAAATGATTATTAATATGTTGAGTAAACATAATAATTTCATAATGAGATAAGCACAATAGAATGTTTTGAAAAAAATAAAAAAACCTTATTATTATTCATACCATGAGAGAAATTATAAAATTATTTAGAATTTCTATAATGATTATATTTCAACCCATCAAAAATAAAAAATAAAAAGAATGAAATAAATTATATGGTTTATATTTTAACATGTTATACTATTAATTTTTTTTCATTGTCACCAAATGTGAAAAATCCACGAGATACATTAATACATTTATTTAACATTCATTAATGTTCAATAGTGTGTCTATGAAATCCGTTTTCACGATATCATAATTTCTTTATAGTAGTCTTTAATTTTTCATCTTACAATATAATTATCCATGTAGTGACTTTGGTACCCATACATTATTATGTTGAGAAAAGATAGAAAATAAAGATTTAGTGACCCATAACAATTTATAATATTTATAAAAAAAATATATTTTTTACGATTTTTAAACAAACCCATTCTTTTTAACATTAGTATAAGTTTTATTTTTAGATCAATATGAACATGAACAAGGGAAAAAATTATCAAGATTAATTTGACAATATTAGAAACTAAATTTGGTTATATACACCAGTTTGGATTATTTTCCAAGCATCACAATCAATTTATGTCTTCCATTTTGTAAATTCATTACTATATTTCATTATATGTTAATTTGAAATTTTTTTCTCAATATTTTTCATAAATAAATATGTATTATTTCCTTCTTCTATTGTTAATGTATATTTATCACAAACAAATAAATCACAAAATTATTTCTGATTTTAAAATATATCATTCATCATAATCATTCTATATTATATCATTGTCCAATACTCGTCTCATTAATTGTATATCATAACATATTCCTCATGAATATCCCAAATGTTATTTGATGCTTTTACCTTGGATGTGTTTAACGTAAGACATGAATTTCAATTTCCCTTTTTATATTTTCCTATTGAGTAAGAGTCATTGTAGTTGTCCTCATATTCACTCAAGGTTTCCTTCAGAAACTTTTTATGTCATTATACTCTTTCATAAATCTATATTTTATATTTAATCATGGATATTATGTATTGATATTTTATTTTCTATTTATTTAATATAAGTCCAATTCTCTTGGATGGTTTTCCTTCATTTGAAATCCTTTTCAAGAATAAATTCCATTATAATATTATTTATAGAAAAATATATTCTTATTATAGATATTTTTAAATTTGTATCTAGATTACGAATTTCATTATCATTATCCATGTAAGATTCATAGTAACATGAAATATTTTAATTTATTACTTACTTCATATTTGAATCATAAGACTAGAATGAAACATATTTTCTTTTCTATTCATCTTATTTATTATATAACTTCAAATAGTATTTGTACATCCATGACAATACAATAAACTCCATCATAGGTAGCTATCTATTTGAAAATGAATATAAAAAACGATAGTACATCTCCATAGATATGTTAAATATATCACGATCCTCAATACATGACCTTTATCATCCATATCCCTTCTAAACACAATCAATGTATATATTATTTTATTGAACAAGATAAACATTTCATAACTTGACTCATCATGATTCTCATTATGTATATATCATACTTTTTATTTTATGTATTTAAAAGTATTTCATATGCATTATACGTGACTACATAAAAAACATCCAATTTTTCTAAATTTTTTATTTTGTAGTAGCGGAATGTATTATATTTAATTCATCTTCTCTTAAATACATGTTGAAAGAATTCACTGTTTGGTAGTAACAACCATATTATCATTCATTGTATCATTCAATGAATTACTAAAAAAATTCATCCTTTCATGTTCACCCTCTATAGAACTCTAAATTCCAAATCCCATACTGTCCATTTTAATTTTCATGTTCATATTCAATTGAGAATAGATTTTATCATCAAAATTTAGAGGTATATTTTTATAACAAAATTATTTTATTGAATAATCCATAATAACTCATAAATAAATTAATAAAAAGGAAATTGTATTCCATGTTACTTGATCAATATCAAAACAATGGTTTGATTAGAAAACATATTAGAGTGATATTTTAATATTATATTATTCTTAAAAAAAATATTTTTTGGGTGAATTTATCAAGAGGTTTGTGGTGAATTGAGAAATGAAAAGTTTCATTTAAAATAACTAAAAATCTAAACATAAGACACAACAAAAGTGAAATTCCCAGTTAAATTATAATGTATGTATACACTTATTAATAAAATGGAATTATTTCTATATATTTATTACCAAGAACATAACTAAAAATAATTGTATAAATTTTTCAATTGAAAATACGTTACTCACTATGAAAAAAATTATATAACATGAAAAATTATAATATATATTAGATTTTTTATTCGAGGGAAAATTATATTCAAACAAGTCTAAGAAATAATAAAAATTATTGAAAAATATTGTTTAGAGTCAATTCAATAACCAATCATCTCAACTTTAAAATAATCCATTATCATTCAATTTTAAGAAACAAAAATATTTATCTACAACCCAAATCGAGTTAAAAAAAAGGAAACAGAGAGCATTCTAAGATATACCCAACATTGTTTATAGTTTTACATTGGATAATAAATAAATAGAATACAACAAATATTATCAATAATTTATTCAATTAACAATATTATATTTTTCTAAAAAATGTATAAATAAAGGCAATAACAACTCGATAGTAAAAATGAATAGAGAAGGAGAAATATTTTTTTGAAGTAAAGAAAATTTATTTTCAGTTGTCATTACTCCCATTGGTTTGTAGTAATCTTATTTTATTTTAAATTCATGTGGTCCATAGATCATTGTGAAATTTTCGTCACTATATATTTATTACATTGTAATTTTTTAATGACTACATATGTGTTATCTTATTTTTGACCATTTTAAAAGAGTTTCTCATAATATTTTTTAGGTATATTCATAAATTTCTAGTTCCTTCATTACTGAGTGAAATTTAATATTATTTTAGAGAATATACTACTTCTAAAAAATACAAAAAAATATTAGGAAAAAAAATATACCATACATGGGAACATTAAAACCTAAAAAATTATTTACTAATATAATATTTAATAATATGTTTCTTTAAATGAATTTTTTAATTTTATTTGTATGATTTACAGATAATATGACTACTAATTCTAATTATATTTTCATTACCTGATAATGATCTTATACTCAGATACAATCTGATATTCCACTCTCATATTATCCCTTACTATGTTTTTTAACTCAAACATTTCCTATGTTTTGATTATATAGGTTAATAAGAAGAGTTTTATGTATAATATGTCTTGAAGGGAATATTATGTAAATAAGACCATGTAAATTTTTTCACAATACTGTAAAATAAGATTTTACTTACTTGTCTCTAGTAACATTTAACCAATATACTAAATATGATTTTAGATAATGTAATGTATATTTTATAAAAATAATTTATAATAATGTTATTTTTATCCTACATCACTATAGATAATTCAAAGGGCTCCTAAGAACACCATGAAAAATATAATTTCTCTATAAAATAAATCACGTCTAGTGGAATTATAATTGACACAAATAAATAATAATAAATAATGTTATTTATAAAGTAAGAATCACATAAAAATTTTGTTATTAAAATATAATGAATAAAATTATCATATATATAGGAAACAAAATATAAAACAATCCCTTGATAGAATATACCAAATATAAGAACCCGTATTTTTAAAACAGGTCAAAATTTCCAACCCTGAATAAATTTTTTGACTTTTTTCTGAGAAAAATGGGAAAATATGGAAGTTTTGGAAGTTTCCAAACTACACACCGTGTACTCTAAGGTACACTCCATGAATGTTTTAGTCTCGTACCGGCCATGTGATAGCCGAGTACGTGCATTATGATAACCATGTAGGAATTTCTTACTACATGGTGTGTAGTGTTGCTTGACACGCCATGTATCCTCTTTTATCCATACCAGCGAAGTTCAAGCCGTGTGTCGACCCATGTGGAGCGTTGAAGCCATGTTTCTACCTCATCTCAAGTCAGAGTATGGGCAAGGAAACTACACGGTGTGTAGTCCTTTATACAAGTCATGTACTTTTATTTCTATTTGCTAAAATAAAAGAGTATCATGTCTAATTTCAGGAAACATCTTCTTCTTCCCCAATATCGGGACCACTGCCTCCCGAAAACACGAAGAACTTCCCTTTACCTAGAATATTTTCCTAGCGTGCATTATTCAACCCCCCGGTGGATGCAAGATCTCATCATCAAGGCTAAACCCGCACACCCTTTTCTTCTCTTGATTCTCTGTCTCACACACCACAAATTCCATCCAAGCAAAGTTGCTGATATTTGATGGAAACATAGATATATGAATATTGGATTTGAATTGGAGCTCGATATTAAAGGTGCCTACATCTATGAGTCTTAGGTAGGTGGTCCATACCTTCTTTTTTTCGAAGACCATTGGGAGGCATGGCTAAATCACATTTTCATGTATTTTGAGGGAAACCGAGTTTTACCAGTGATTTCCAGTTTAATTTTTCATTTGACCTATGCTATTCTGTTGGGAAGGCCATGTAACATGTTTTTCAAGACCGGAGTTGGGCAAGTGGTTGTTGCTCATCGGGGGCATTTTGGATGGGGAGTGGCAAAATGGTTATAATTAATTTTTCTTGTTTTAAACTGCTGATTTTAGTTTATTGAACCTTTTAATGAATTGTTAAAGGCATTAAGGAACTCAATACTGTTTACGGGGAGCACTAGGATGGTTCTTTTCAACAATTTAGTGTGTTTTTCCTATTTAGAAGCGATTATTTTGATTATGTATGTAATTTAAGAAATGAATATGTTGGAACCCTTGAGGTTGTGTTGTTTGTGGCCCGAATATTCTTAAGTGATATTGATCACAGGTTGGGCTATGCTTGGTTTACATTGGGTGGTTATGACCACTGGATTGGGCCTCTTAGAGATTATCATGTGGTAGGGTGACTGTCAGGATGGGCATTGCCCATGTTACATGGATGCCAAGGCCGTTGGACATGAGATACATGGTCTCAAGGACAAGATGTGTTAGAGGTGTTGTGGGTTGGTTACTATTCTGGTTATTACCTCTCACCTAGAACAATTATTAGCCTGAACACAGAGAGACTCCCCGATGAGGTCGTTTTGACCCCTCGTGTAGTAGAGTCCCTCAGTAGTTGCGTTTTAGGTACTATTGGTTTGGGGGTTCTTATCGTATGAAGCCACATGGAGGGTGAGGAGCCTTCAGGGGATAGTGTTGTGTCTATCAGGTTGGGGGAAGAGGCATGCCATTAGTTGAGGGTAGACATCAATGCCCCTCTTGTCATAATTTTTTATGGCGGGCATCATTTTCCCTTCGGTTACTTTAATTGAGGTAAGACATTGCATTCCCTCAGGTTACTTATTTGAGGACATACATCGACGTTCCTCCGGGTCTCTACTCTTGGGCGTTCCTTCGGGACGTTGGTACTTGAGACACACGGTGTCAGGGGGCATATGGCGGATGATTACATAACAGATATTTCGGTGTTGGGAAAAGAAGGTGACACTCCATGGTGGCGACTAAGCACTAGTGGAGTTTGTGTTTGGTTGTGTGAAATATATTGTTTTCTGTTTTCCATATAAATTCATGACTACTCATACACTTATATTAGGTATATTTCATTGGGTGGTATCTTATTGAGATTAATGTCACACCCTGAACGAGCCCTTTAGGATGTATGTATACTTTATGTATTTATGTGCATGAACGAGGTCAGCCGCAGGAGCTAGAATGTACTAGTTGTTTCATGAAGATTGCATGAACCTTGAGTTCTTTCCTAGCTAGAGTTTACACTATTGTGATTTCATTCATGTATTAGCATGCACACTTTTTATGTATCTACATTTCGTTAGCCATTGGCGCCATTATATTTATATGCATATGTATGACCTTTTATGGATGCATTTTCTTTGCTTCAGTAATAGTTACAAGTGATCAGCATGTTGTTTCGATTACATTACGCTGCTATTGTTTATATTTATTACTTTTGCGGTTTATCGATATTGAATGTGCTTCCGCTCTACAGGTCTAGTTTGAGTCAGCTGAGTAATTTGTTCCACTGCATATTTATTGTTATACTCGGACCAGTACATTTATTATCCTCTGAGAGGGTATAGCCTCCCCACTATACATATATGACCCTCGCGGCTAGTCGGAAGTCCATGGTGTTCAAGGAGGTCAACCTATGGTAGTAACACATGACCTATTTATCACTTTTTGGGTGGTTGTTCGGGTCCGGGTCATTAGAAAGTGGTATTAGAGGAGTTTGTGGAAGGGATTTAGTAGAATGTTTTTTCTAGCTACTAATGAGATTTAGACTTCTCTTTTTATTTCTACTAGTTTTTACTATTCGGGATATGGTAGACTAGAGGTTGGTTGTTACTGGAACTAGGTTTCTATCTTGTGATTCGGTGATTGAAGGCCCATGTATGAGGGATGGACCAAGTTTCCATGGGTGGGAATTGTTTTTCTATTTTTCTCAGATTACATTTTATATGATTTCCACCTTGGTGGCTCACATGGTGTGTGATGTTATTGATTATGATATGTAACCCTTGACCAGGTGAGGTAAGAGAGAAAGAATTGGACCTTGGCCCTGTATGGAATGGATGGTTTGTTTCACTTTTGATAGACACATTTTTAGGTTATTTCAATTTCCAATCTACATGAATGCTTTGTGATGTGATAATTCCATGGGAATAAGATCAATTTCAATTCGTATTATTCTTTTGAAATGTGAATAGGTGTAATTCTAGATTTAATTTCTTTTGTATTGCAATTTGATATGCCATGCTTCATATATTTGTATAATTTAATGTGGTAGGGTATTTGGGTCGGGATCTTGTATGAGTAGGCATGTACAATGGTTGAGATGATTTTGATCACTAGGATTGGGCTACTCGGTCATCGATTTGAGGCAATGTTAGTTGTCCGAATGAGAATGTCCGGAGGATCATTTGATACTTAGCTCTGTTGAGGGCAGGAAAGGAGGCCATGAGGTCAGGATGTCATGGGCATGGGTTGAGTTAGGGGAGAGTAAGGGTAGTTTTTTTTGTTCCTCTTTACTTCTTTCTTATCTGCAATGAATATATATTTTTATATGTATATATAAGATGTCTAAGCATTTATGGTATTCAGCAGGTTCCTTTTAGAGGACATAGAAGGATCATCAGGCGAGTGATGGTATAATGTCGTAGGAGCAGGAACGAGTTCAGGATCCGGTGTAGGCAGATCATGAACTGCAGGTACTGGCTTAGAGACATGAAATGGTCCATGATCCAATGCATACAATACATCAGTCAGTTTTGGCTGCATTCAGACCATGGCTCGATGAGCAACTCCATGCTAGCCCAGTACATGTCGTGAAGGGGTTTGATAGAGGTGCACAGGGTACAGAGCCCTCTATGGAATATCATACTCAGGAGTTCCAGCCGCAACACCCATCTCGTTTTCATGGTGAAGGTGGTCTGTAGGAGGCCGAGAACATGACAGAGAACATACAGATGGGCTTCAAGTATCTTGAGACACCTCTAGGGTGGAGGGTCATGCTGGCGACGTACATGCTGAGAGGACAGAAATATCAATGGTGGGATGTGTAGGTTCATGCTCGCATGCATGAGGGACTGGCAAGGAATTACTATGAGGTTAGGTTTTTCATGCATTTTTACCCAGAGACACTTAGGGGAGAGAGAGCTCGTGAGTTCTTGATCCTTCATTAGGGTGACATGTATGTCATGGACTATGCAATTACATTCATTGAGCTATCTCACATTTCACTGAGTACAGTAAGCGATGACGTGACAAGGGTGAGGTGCTTCGCGGATGGTGTACGACACGCCATTCAGATCCATGTGAATATCTTCAGGATGGGTTCATTATCATAGGTGGTGAATCATTAACTCATAGATAAGGGTAACCAGAGGGATATTCCATAGGTTGGATGATAGATGACTTCATTTGATGGTTCAGATAATATGATGTGAGGATCAGATGCGTTCGAGGATGGAAATCTGGGCATGGACTCAGCTAGAACATCTCATAGTAGTTCAGCAGTGGTTTTCTTACAGTGTGGGTAGCTATGACAAGTTCAGACTCAGTGCGATTGGCATCCAAAAAAGTGCTGGACATGTGGGCTGGTTAGACATCTTAATAGGTTCTATAGGAAGCCTTTTCAGACAACCAGTAGGTAGGGACCAGGATAGATTATGGAATTTGGTGTTTGTTCAGGTTCAGTAACAGGAGAGGGAAGACGAGTTTCAGCAGCACACTGAGGAGATGACAGAGACAGTGGGACCCAGTTGAGGGGTCCATGGACGGTGACTGAAGTAGCAGTGTAGGGAGGTCGGGCATCTAGTAGACGTACTTCAGGCTGGTTGAACGCCATGGAGCATCCAAGGGATGAGCATGCTGATAATCTAATGATGGTTTGAGGTAAACAGTGAGTGTGGATGTGACTTTCTTGTTTTCTTTTTTCATGACATGTTGAGGCTTGTCCCTTTAGAGTTCACTAGTTACACACGATTCATGTGGACTGACTAGATGTCGATCAGTGGTATTGGATCCATATCGGGTGAGTGAAATATTTATATATATGTTAGAGATGTGTGGCATCATGGCATCAAGGATGAGAGTTAATTGAGTTGCCTTGGGAATTGGGGCATCGAGGATGCATGTTTGAGGTTCCATGGGAATCAGGGCATCGAGGATACAGGTGAATTGAGGTGTTATTCACCAGGTTCATTTTGAGCATCCATGGATTGCAGGACCTAGAGGAGGTGGACACTGATACGTTGTTGGATATGTTTGGGTGTCAGAAACGACACGGGGGAACCAATAAGGCATTGGGGGGACGATCCCTCATGAGAGGACCTTGATTCCCAAAACATGTTAGAAAACCATTATTTTTTTTTTGAGTTTTTTCTGGTTGAGACTGAGTTAGGCAGTTCCTAAGGTGGAGGTCCCCATAAAGAATTTAGCCAGAACATTCGAGACTAGGGTGATATAGGTTACATTAATTTGGGTGTTATGTTTGGTTACATATTCGGGTTTCATTTGATAGCATGGGAATGATCTATGTTACGGTGGGGAGATTCAATGAACCTGTGTTTTTAGAATGTGTCAAAATTTCCAACTGTGTTTAAATTATTTGACTTGTTTCTGAGAAAACTGGGAAAATCTGAATTTTTTGGCAAATTCCAGACTACACAACATGTACTATAAGGTACACTCACTGTATGGGTTAAGATCGTACCAGACATGTTCTCATCGAGTACGTGTCGTGTGATGAGAATGCATGAATTTCCTACTACATGACATGTAGAGTTAAATGGAATACCGTGTATCCTTCATTATGTGTACTGATTGAGTTCAAGCAATGTATCGACCTGTGTGGCACGTCAAAGCCATGTTTCTACCTCTAATTAAGTCGGAGTATGGGAAATGATACTACATGGAATGTAGTCCTTTATACACACCATGTACTTTTATTTGTATTCCCTTAAATAAAAGATCATCACATCTAATTTCGGGAAACGTCTTCTTCTTCCCCATATTTGGGACCACTCCTTCCCGAAAACCCAAATAACATCTCGTTCCCTTGAATGTTTTTCCAACGTTCATTCATCAATCCTTCGGTGACTATGGGATCGCATCCGCAAGGCTAAACCCACACACCCTTTTCTATTCTTGATTCACTATATGACACACCACAAATTCCATCTAAGCAAAGTTGCCAAGATTTGATGGAAATGTAGATAAAAAAATATTGACTTCGAATTGGAGCCCAATATCAGACGTGCCTATGTCTACGAGTCTCATCTAGGTGGTGGAAAACAACATTCCTATTTTATCAGATTATTGTTTGGAACGACATAAAGCGCGTTTTTTGGTATTTTGAGTGAAACTCGGTTTTACCTGCAATTGCTTGATTAATTGTTTATTTGACCTATGTGATGCCATTAGGTATGCCATGTTTCCTATTTTTCTTGAGCGTGGTCGGGCGAGTGGTCATTGCTCATCGGGGCATTTTGGCAAGGAAGTCCCAAAATGGTTATAAATAAATTTTCATGTTTTAAACTATTGAGTTTAGTTTATTAAACATTTTTATGAATTGATAGAGGCTTTAAAGTCCTTAGTACTGGTATGCGAAAAACATGGTTGGTGATTTTCAACTGTTTAATATGTTTTTTCTTGTTTAGAAGTGATTCATTGGATATTGTATGTAATTTCAAATTGCATATGATGGAACCCTTGTGGTTGTGTTGGGCATTGAATAGATATTCTAGAGTGATTTGGATCACTGGTTGGGCTCGGCCCGGGTTACATTAGATGGTTCTGACCTTGGTATTGGGCATCATGGATGTCATCTGGAGGCAGGGTGACAATAAGGTTGGGGATGGCCAGAGTTACATGGATGGAAAAGCTGTATGACTTGATCAGCATGGTCGTAGGGACATAAGGTGTCAGAGTTATTGTGGATTGAGTACTATTTTGGTGATTACCGCTCACCCAGAACATTGAGTATTGTGCATAGAGAGAGACTCCATGATGAGGTTGTTTTGAAAACTCATGTGGGTAAATTCCCCGGTTAGTTGTGGTTTATGTACTATTGGTTTTGGGGTGATTTTCATAGGAAGCACAAAATAATGTGAGGAGCCTTTAGGGGATATTGTTAAGGCTATTGGGTTGGGGGTAAAGGCTCGCCGTTAGTTGAGGGAAGATATCACTATCCCTCCAGTCATGATGTTTAAGGGAAGAAATCAATGTCCCTTTAGTTAATTTATTTGAGGGGAGACATCTCTTTCTGTATGGTTACTTATTTGAGGATAGACATTGTTGCTCCTCTAGGTTGCTAATATTGGGCGTGCCTTCAGGATTTTGGTACATGAGACACGTGGTGTCAGGGGGAACCTGGTGCTGAGTTACATGACATAGATTCTAGCATTTGCTGAAGAAGGCGACACACCATGGTGGATTCTAAGAACTAGTTGAGTTTGTGTTTTGTTCTGTGCATCATATTGTTTACTGTTTTCCTTATAAATTCATCCTTGGTCAAACACTTATATTAGTTATGCACCACTAGGTGGTATCATACTAAGATTATTCCCACACCTTGCATGGGACCTTTAGGGCGCGTGTAGTCATAATGTATTTACGTGTATGAAGGAGGTCAGCTTCAAGAGCCGGACTGTACTAGCTATTGCATGGAGATGGCATGGACCTTGAGGACATGCCTAGATGGACATTATATTGTTGTTATTTCATTCCTATATCATCATTCTTACTTGTTATATAGATAATGTTGGGTATCCATTACCACCATTATATATATGGATATCTATGACCTGTTTTGGATTCATGTTCTGGGGTTCAGTAGTTGTTACAAGTGATCAACATGCTGTTCTATTTACATTCTGCTGCTATTGATTATATTTATTGCTTCCACTGTTTATCAATATTGAATGTGCTTACGCTCGGCGTGTTTGGATCGAGTCTGCTAAGTCTATTATCCCACTTCATATTTATTATTATACTCGGACCAATACCTTTATTATCCTCCAAGAGGTTATATCCTCCCCACTATATCTATAAGACCCTCACTGCTAGTCAGAAGCGTTTTTCTTTCGAAGAGGTGCGCCTACGGTAGTAACACCCGTCCCATTTAACACTATTCGTGTGGATATTTGGGTCTTTCTTGTTATAACAAAAATATAAGAATATATTCAATGATGAATCAATATAAACAAATGAAATAATATTGATTAATACCCATTACAAAAAATTCCACCTTCTTAGAACGCTCTCGAGATTCTTATATGATAGTAGTAGTGTCAGTAGAAATGTATTTTTAGTATATATATATATATATCCTTTAATATTTGTCTCTTGTATTCATTTATTATATTGTTATTAAATATTTTTAGTTTATATTTGTCATTATTTCATTGGATGTTTCTATAGTAACTTATTTTCATTAGTTTAGTAAATTTGGTAACATTACATGTTCTAGTGTTAATAATAGAAATAATGATAAATTAATTTAATATTATTCCCCTTTATATAATGATTCACTAGGTTCAGTCTATAATGTTTTTGGATATCGTTCATAAATAAAATATCAACAATGAGGTTTCCATAGGTTTCATTGAAAAATATAATAGTTAGTTAATTTATAATGTGTAATATATTAATATTAAAATTCCAAGACTATAAATAAAATTTATTGATTATTAATATCATATCATAGTATTAATTATGATTTCGTACCCATCAATGATAAAAATTTATAGTATTATCTATGTACGATGTTAAACCGACCTAAATAAGAACACGTTATAATTAATGGATGAGAATGATAATGAATTAAATTTACATATATATCATTAGTTATTTTTATAATGACCTTGTTTAAATTGTATTAATGTGATTAATGATATTTTTGTACAATTATATGAAGAAAAGAAATGAAAAATTAGTGTATGATGTCATGGTGTACAATGAAGAAAACATGTACTCCCATACTAGTCTTCGGTTTTTTTAAGAAACATGAGATATCATAGGAAAAAATCTACAAACATGATATATAAATAATAAATATATATGTTGTTTTATTATTCAACATAACACTAAATGGATTTTATGGGTTTATATTGTTTGATGAGGGGTAATTTTATAGGTGTGGTGGGATGGTATATTTTACTCATTCTTTAATAGGATGGGAATGTTGTTATCATGCCAAGTGTATCTATTTTGAACAACTAATGGGATGTAGATAAAGTGATGTGAACATTTACAAATAATTATTATTTTAGGGAAATAATTTATTATAAATGGAAAAATAACTCTAAATTAATAGATTTATAAGAAATAATATTAGTTATTAGAAAAGTATATTTTTACTCACAAGAAAAGATTAATTCTTATTCCATAAAATTTAATACTCATTATATTTAATGTAAAATATATATTAAAAATTATGATTATAAGAAACACATATTTCATTGTCCATAAATAATTAAATTTTTAATGAGTGTATTTTTCATTAATTATGTATTTTATTTTATTTTATTTTATTAATAATAATAAAATGTTATTTACCAATCAATTTTATTGATGTCCTTCAATAAAAACAACTAATTTACCCAAAATATATATTTTTAAAAACTTATTATTTTGAAAAAAAATATTCCAAAACATTCAGTAGAATATTTTTTATTCTAAATGAAAATTATTTACTTTTTCGAATAGATTATTTATAATGAAAAAATATATTTTTTAATACATGAATACACATTCCTTATATCAAATATATAATAGTAATTGTAAATGGTTAATATTATTACATGTATTATACAAAATGTATATAAACCCCTTTCTAACAGTGAAATTATGACAATTTTAACCCAATTAAATTATATAAACTTTTTTAATTCTTACATGAAAAAATCATGTTTCTCATTCACATAATTATCATATAGGATTTTAAAATAATATTTCACTTTTAATGATGTTTTTCCTCTTTATAGATTTACTTCAATTATCTGTGATCCTCAATAGTAAATTTAATACAAGACATTTCAATATTGTAATTTTATAATTATTTTCTATTTATTACATTATATTTAATTAACTTTTATGGAATAATATAATCCATGTTATATATTAATCCAGTATGTGACAAACGGTCTGATATTGTTTTTTTATGTTTTAATTTGGGTTAATAAGGTTTTGTTATTTTTATTTGTATCTCGTAATTTTTATTTTATTCCCATGTTTAATTTAAATATAAATTATTAACAATTAAAAATTGGAAATGGAAATGAATACATAAATCTATGATGTTACAATTATCCTACCAATTTCCATTATTATAAAAGTACCCTAGTATTTATATGATGTGAAATGACTATGAATAGTTTATAATTGAAATTCTATACATTATTTTATGAATATAATTTTTTTAGTTGGTGATAAAAATATCAATTGTTATTTATAAGGTTTTTATGTTATAATTTTATTCTTTACTGAACTAAAAAAATTATATTATAAAAAAAGTTATAAAATATTTTAACATCCAATGATATTTAACATTTAGGTTCTGGGTGTTCGTTGAAGATTTATTTATTATTTATATTTCTTTTGAAATGGTATAATTTGCATTTATGATTGATGTTCCATAATAGTTGGTATAATATAAAATTGTTTGTTGGATTTTTCAAATTATAATAGATGATTTCTTAAAGAATAAGATAAAAACAAAAATAGAAAATTAATGAAAAATAATTTAGGATATTAATGTAATTTAATGGTTAGTCATATATGTTAATATATTTATTTATTATTATTTTATTAAAATGTATATATTTTTCTATCTAAATCTATATGGGTTTAGTAAATGTATTTATATAGGAGGAAACAATTGAAATATAATGTGATTGAAAATTAAATTTTGATCTTAATGATAATGAAACCGTGATTAGATCTGGATATATTTTTTTAAATGTTAACATAATTTAATCATGCTATTAATAGAAACTATAGATATTATGAGTTTATAATTTTTTCCATGATGGAATGACTCTCCATTGAATTTTTCATGAGGAAAACACCAACATTATTTAGATGATCTTTTATTATTCAGATAAATTTGAGTTTCGAATAAACTTGTATACACATGCATAGAACTCAAAATGTTATTATATTCATATTTCTCCTCAATATTTTGTTTCAAAAACATGATGATTTTTTTTTCAAAAAACAATATATTTTTGGAGTAGATTAAACATCATGTAGTCATGTATGCTATTTCATATCACAAAAATTTATAGAATAATCAAGGGAAATTGTATTGTTTTATTATACATTTTTTTATATTAGCCTTCTAATAATGTCTACGATTGTTGTTAAGATCAGATTTCAAATAAGGAGGTTCAGAGTGTATTTATAGAAACATTACACAATAATACTCCACTACATTAACTGATATGTTCAGAAACATTCTCTACTATTCAAACATATAAAAAACATATATGATTGTGGAATTAATTATCGTCATATTAGAAAAACATATATACTTTTGAAAAAATAATTCGTGTGATTTTCCATTAAAATTAACTCAAAATCAACATATTTATAATTTAATAATATATGATTGGCTAGGAAAAATAAGAAAATCAGCTCAACACTTTTAGTTATTTATTCTTATTAAATCAGATATAGACCCTCTAGATCCCTTTGTGGTCGAGCTTTCCTCACATGGAATTAAACTCTTTATGACATGGTATAGATGACTAAGGAATGGGATCCCGTATGAAAATGAATTATCGGCCTTATCATTTATCATTAGAGTGATCAAAATTCGATATAAATTGACCCTCTGATTAAATAATTTAGAATTTGAAAAAAATGTAGATCAACTATCCTAGAGAGGTTTCATCATATGACCAAAATTATTTATGAATCGGTTTAAATGGTGTTACAGTATCCCCATGTCCCATTATACCACATCAAAAATGTGGTCTTCCATCCAACAATTAATAATATACTATGATTCCTAGCCTCGTTATATGTGAGTGTTGGGTTCCTCTCTAATTCCCCCAATCACAGAACCCCTTATTTTCCTCCACCACACTACCATCCCCCAAGATTCTTTGTGCATCACTTGTATGGACCTTATTTATAAATTATATACAAATAAATATTCCCCTCAACCATTTTATTTGACAAGGATGATCTAAATAACCACCAAAATAGTAGATAAATTATACAATGGATGTCCCTTATTTGGAAATATATTTTTAAATTAATTCAAATAATAGGGTTATCAGAAAAAGAAATTCCACGCCATATAAATTACATGATGCAATATCAAACCCTCATTTATATTTTCTAAATTTGATTTTGTAATTTTTGAAAATTTAATACTCATGTTCAGTAATCCACTTCTATCCAGTATTATCCAATGTTGAAGCAATGTGCAGTATTATAAAATTACTAGAACAAGTCTTTGGCCTTATTAAAAACACTAATATCCTGAAAAGTATTTTATATTTATTTAATGAGAAAACTCTTTATGTAAAAATATCATTCTCATTGTAAATAATTATCCAAATTAATTTAAACATAAAACACCATCATTTAGGCACATTCACATTGAATTTCCATTATACAAAAAAATTGACATAAAATAAAACAAAATTATTTAAATCCATTTGGGCTCTTAAATCACCATCAATTGGATTTCTTGTTCATACAAAATTAAAAAATAAATCCAATTTTTTGACTAACTTATTGTAAAAAAATGAAAAGTTAAAAGTATAAGATAATTATACTGACCAAATTATTTAATAAAAACATATCACCTTCTAAAATTTAGTCCCATAATTTAAAAATTGAATACATTTATGGTAAATTAATATTGATCTTCTTTAGAAAGGGAATGAATCATCGTTATTGAATTAATTTCTTATAAATGAATCATATATAAGACCATGTGTGATTACCATTTGTAGGAAATAAGTGTGATCAATCTAGTTGTTAATTATTTTAATATTTTTTCCAAATTTTATAACAACATTAAATACTTAAATTATGGGATAGTAATATGTATTTTTAATTAAACTAAATATTTCATCAAAATATAAAAATTACAAACAATAATGTCCAAAATAATCTCAACCATTTAAAATCAAACATTATTTTACAATAAGATTATTTTCCTGTGTTTTAATTTTGGAATAAAATTTTAATTTAAAATAGTATAACATAGCACTTCAATGTTAATCATCAATTTCCTATATTATCGCAATTTAAATCATCAGGTATAGAAAATACATGAAATTAAAATATTCATGTGATAGAAATTGAGATATGTAAATGTCATTGTTTTTCATCTTCACTATCCCATGATGTACATCCATATCCATCATCTTTATCATGGTTTATATTTATCAATAATGAAAAAGTATAATTCTGACAAAAAATTATTAATTACTAGTAGAAACCATTCCAAATGTTAAATAATGTTACCTATGATAGATATCATCCTCAATTGTGAATAATTATCATGGACATAATTTCATTAAGTATCACCTGAAATATATTCCACATCATAAATTAACTACCCTAAAAAATAAACTGTAAAAAATAAAGAGAAATACGGTTGATCATAAATATTTTCAATTAATGATGTAGGTCTATGATTAAATTTTCTAGATTCAAAATCCTTTCATTTAATATATAGATTTATAAAAATTCATCAATCCCTTTCCAATTTTTTTTAATATCTTATCATTTAAGGGTATAATGGAAATATAGTTCAATCTTAAATTTCTCACATATTGAAAGGGAATAATCACATTAATAAGTTTCTCACCATAACTATTCTATTTCCAATCAAATTTTTTTTCCATTTAACACAATTCTATATAGATAACTAAACAATGTTTAGGAATATTTTCAAAATTATTCTTGTTTTCAATTCTGATATAATTTCATATCTATAATTATATGTCATTATTTTGTTCCCATTACATTGTGATAATTAATTTTTATTAGGTATCCATGACATGAATTATTAAGAAGTAATTCACAACATTCTACACCTTCCACACACATTGTAAATAATTTTTTTGTCACAATGTTTCAGTGAACAATTTTAAACAGTCAATGATGTGGCCCGTTATTCATTAATAGAAGTACCCTTTATTTAGTCTAAAATATATTTAATAATTATTATTAAGTGAAAAATATATAAAATTATACTTCACTTACTTAATCAATTTTTACCCATAGGAATATTTTTATAATTGTTTTATTTTCTCCTTCATTTCAATCTCTATAACCTTCTTATCCGCATATGAATAGTGCACTGTTGGTATATACTATAAATCATCATATTTGTTACAAAATTTTTTGGAATAATCACAGAAGTATTCATAAAACCCAAATATGTTCATAATAAATTTAATATTCTTGATATATGAATTATGATTTAGTATTATACGATTTATATTCAAAACAGATCTTATGTGCCATAATACTAATATTCTGTAATTATAATCAATGAAAAAGTATTCCATCATTTAATGAACTCATTCTAAAACATCCAAAAAGATGAAAAGTAGATAAAAAGAATGGTTTCTTCTAATATTGAATAATTATAAAGGAATTTCCACCCTTATATTAATAGATAACATGGATCATCATCTGAGAATTCTATGGTGAACAAGAATTCATAAACATTTTCACCACCATATATTATGGTATTGTGGGGTTTACATTTGATTGATTCACACATGTTTGACCAGAATTCCATTTTGAACATTTACAAGTAGATGATAAATTATTAGTAAAAATGTAAACCTCTCGGAACTGGGTTACCTATTTCAGTGATATAGTCGATGATTTATCTATAGACAATTTCAATCTATTCATTCCACATTAACGAGTCCACCCCAAAGTATGAATAATTTTAGATGTTTTCTAGGAATCCATTAAACTCATAAAATTTTTGGAACTCTCAACTCATTTAATTTATGTATTTTTCAATTTAACATCAAATTCTAGACACATTAGGTTATATGTAATCTTCTTATCATCAATTGATTTTAATTTTTTATTCTCAATAATTATTCATTTCTCAAATTAAATCTTCATGAATTTAATATTCCTATATAATATAATTATTCATCACTTTAATTATATTTGTGGTAACATCTAGATACATTTCATTAACCTTCATAGAGGTTAAATGTAGTTTATCCAATAGATGGATCACTTTGAAGAAAACATTATCTGTAACATATTTTTGAGGATTAGACATTTTAAATTTATCTTCAACTTATGTGAATATTGAATTTCATTATTATGAAGGATTTTCATTTGAATCTTATTGAGTATGATTCATTTTAGTATGTTAGTTTTTATCCACAACGTTATAATACTAAATTATTTGATAATATTCAACAATATGGGAGAGTTGTTGATTGAAACGTAATGCAATTAATTATTTTTTCTTCAACATGTTTTGTGAGAAGTTGGTATCATTGTAATTTCCTTTCAAAATATTTCTATATATCCTCATAAATCACTTCATGATTATATTTCTCATCATATAGTCCCTTGATAAATGTAAAGATATATTTTTGGACTTTGATAGGAACATTTTTTATATAGCATTATAATTTTTGGTAAAAATCATAGAGTGGTTCAATAAACGTTTCATTATCACTGCATAAACCATAGTATTAAAATAGATTTCTATTAATTGATTTAATAGATACTTTTGATTGACCTGAAATCAATTTCATTCACTTTTTCGTGTATTAAAATTAATATTTAATGATTTTCATTCAGTCATGGAACTGTTTCACCAAAAATAATTGAACATCTCAATGGAGAATGTTGGTACACAGAGATATAGGGGTTGAATAAGTGTATACATGCTTTCAAAATTTCCATTATTTCACATTTTTTCCTAATTTAACATTTTAACATTTCCACATATTAGTGTGAAAATATCATCCCTAATATTATAGATAATCACACAAAATGAGAAATATAAGCTTAATAATGAATAGAATAAGTTATATTTACATGGTTTTCCACAATGAGGTTGACTATATCTTTTCTAGGCTTAGGATTATCTGAGACATATAGTTTCTAATATTAAATTAATGTGATTAAAATGTTAAAAAATATGTAGAAATTAATTATTAAAAATTCATGTAATTGTTGATCACTAATGATTAATGTGGACCATCTCCAGTTTGGAAATTTATTCAAACATCCTACCAATTGAGTATCTCTTAAATAGTTCTATTTTATTTTGATGGTGTCCCACCAATCATAAAATGTTCATTAACATCGTATTTTGAATATGTATTCAAATGCTTCATCATAATTATTACTTGTGCACACTGGACATCTCCCTTTTCATGTCCACAAAGTAAAATATTATTCGATAACAATTGGACATGATAACTTACAATTTTTTAAATTTAGAATCTTTTGATATATCACTAATATATCATGTATATTGAATATATTTACTCACATTATTGATAGAATGTCATATGTATTCCTTAATCTTATTTTCAAATATTGTTTCAAAATTTTATTAACACATAACCACTCTATAGATTAGGGATCCTTTCAACTAACCAAATAATATATCATTCAGGTGTTATACATTTCATATTAACATGGAACAACTGAAATAAGAAAAAATGAAATTTTTTGATTACATAGAAATATTTATTTCATGTATTATTAAAATTTTCATGATAGTTCATTCAAATAGAATTTTATTCATTGGATTCATGAACACAACTCACTAATCAGATACATGAATTATTTAGATTCCTCAAAAACATGATCTCACAACTTATTTGTGAGATTTTAATCTCATGAAACACCTTTAATTTTCACGTAACAAAACTTATTTAATATAAGTATTATATTAATTACATTACTATCAATTTCATGAAAACCAATTATCATGTAGCATTATTCTTCTAATATTATAGGTACACAATGAATTTTTATTTACCTGAATATAACTCATAATTCTTTTTAGTTCACATATAAACTCACCATCAATTAGTCAAAAATGATGAATTTATTTCAATACCAGAATTTTATAATGTATCATATTAATCATAAAAAAATCACAATAGAGAATGTACAACACAATGACACACAAAAATATCTCATCAAATTGGGCATGTAGTGTATGTTATTTCAATCATATAAATCTATCAAATATTCTCATCAATATCATGTGTCAAATGAGTTGGGTTAGTTGGTATTTATTGTCCCACACAAAAGGTATAATCTAATAAATGAATAAATATATACAAAGTGTTTCGTTAGAATATTTTCTTTTTACTTTTCCATTCCTTTTGATTTTTCAATCAAAAAAATTGTCCTATAACTTTTGTTACAAATATTATTATCTACCTAGTGTTTTTGAATGTTATTATGAATGAATTATCATTTTTCAAATAAAGAATGAGTTTTAGAGTATTACAAACATAATCTTACATTTTTTCATTACAAAAATCATACTGATCATTATATTGATATATCAGAAATACCTTTTGTCAGACAAGGTGTAATATCTTTTTCTTATATGTCGTAATAAAAATGTTCATCACCATCGGATTGATATAGGTTCCGATAAACTAGAATTACTCTTCATACTATAATTGTATAGACATTCGTATGGACATCCATCAGATAGAAATATGTTTATATATAGAATAAAATTACTTTTCATCATCATTTAGAAATCATTTAAAACTGTAATGTTGTTAATAAACACAATATTGGGAATTCAGTTACATGTGAGTTGTCAAACACCAACTGTCTAAATTCATTATAACAAACTCAAAAATATGAATGTTGTTATGATGCCTATAAATCACTTGTCATTCAAAGAGTCTATAAGGGATTATTTTTTTAATTTTCAGCTATATTTTTTAAGATCTATTAAGCTTGTTAAATTGTGAAAATATTGTTCTTAGTTTTGTAATTTAATAGAATCTTTGGAGTTCCATGGAATCCTTATTAGGGGTTTTTTCCATTATAAGTTTTTATTATTATAATATGATATTGAATTGTTGTTATGGTAGATAGATTTTGAGGATAGGAAGATGGTGAATCAGAAATATCTGATCGAGGATTATTATGCTACTTTGACAAATAATATGATTCTCACATCAATGGAATCCAGTGATAGAAGTATATAGAATATATGATATTTTTATCAATGAATTTCATCACTGAGGAGAGAAAGGCATTACTATAATTTTACAACATAGGGATCCATTAGTATAGATTATTGAATAACATAATCCAGAAGTTAAAATATGAATTCTTTTTAATATATGGTATTTTTTTCTTACGTATACATTTTATTTCTTATTTTTAAATTAATATTTTACCCTTTGAAAATTGTAATAGTTTTATTGTTATCATTATAAATATGATAAATATAATCTAAATAAATTTTATCTTCTTGGAATCAAATGTAATTATTCTGAATTAATCATAACCATCGTAATTATGATTATATTACTCTAATTGATTAGATCTATCAGGATTCTGTTTTTTATTCTAATAATTAAATTGAGTCTATGCATAATGATGTTACTTTAATAGGATTTGTGTATTTCTATGATTAATGTTATTTTATACTATAATTCACCCTTATTATGTGTAAATCCATCATATGATAACTATTACAATACAACTATGAATTTATTATGTATTGGTGTCGAAAAATTGGTATATGGAATCTTTATATATCTTATACATTCTAATATTTAAATTCATCAATCAATTTAAAATTTTATTATGTTATTTTATAATTTTTGAGTTTATAATTATTTTACACTAACAAGATAGTAAAAAAAGTGTTTTATTTAATTTTAAGATAGAAGGTTTAAATGATGGTTTTATAGAAAACCAATAGCAAAATAGACCACATATCGTTGATGGGGTTGATTATGAGAAATAGAGAATGAGAATAATGATTTTTGATATCAATACTAGAGTTGATAACATTGTCTTACTGACAGGTGATTATAGGATGACTGATAAAGATGTTACAACCATTTCTCACCAAGAAAAAAAAGAATATAATTTAAACAATATAGTTAATAATACTATCTTTTTATTTTGAAAAATGAAGAATTGATATAAATATATCTTCACATGAAGCTAGTAACAATATCTAGAAAAATATAGAAGTCAAAAAACAGTGTAATTTCTAATGTTATTGGGACTTTAAGAACAATGTTATGATTATACTATTAGGAATTTTATTTCATACCTAGATAATAAGTTTCTAAGATAAATGAGAGATTCATAAACATAATAAATAGCTTAGAATCTATTGGGGAAAAAGGTCCTGGTTAAAAAATAATTATAAACAATATAACTGAAATAATGCCCAGTGAATGGGAATATAAGATAAAATATATGAATTAAATAATAAAATTGAATAATCGTACTCAAGATGATATAATTGGAACTCTTATGAAATAAAAGGGATGATTGAAATTAGATGCTGAAGATTCGATGAAGAAAAATGGACTTGTTTGTTTTTCTACTACTACAAATCCTACAATTAACCACACTACTAACAAATGAATGTATAAGATTGTTTGACTCAAAAATTTTCATTATAGATACAAAAATTCATAAGGAAGAAATTGATTCGTAAGATGAAGTCATGTTCTATAAATATAATAAATATGTATATATCATGGTAGATTTCCCATAGATAAAGAATAATGATTGGAATATAAATAATTCAGAATGGAATTCCATGAAATATAAAAAATATAATGTTAATAAAGTTATAAGAACCTCTAACAAGAGGAGTTTTAGTGGTTGTGATTATTCTGAATGTTCTTTAGATAATGAAATCCCCAAACAGAGAAACATAGGTATTTTTTTCAAATGTATCCATGGTAAAAAAATTGTAATGGAAAATATATGAACAAGTTAAAACCATAACAATATGTCCCTATATAATAAGTATATAGATAAAAAAATTCTATATCATCGGATGAAGAATCAACCTCATCCCATGAAGACATTTCATTACCTTAATATTGTGTTTTTATCATTTTTCTTTATTTATTGAATATGAAAATGAATTTTTCTAAATTGGTAATGATAAAGAAAATATTTATAGGGATTAATCAAAGATAGATATTTTTGGTTAATGAAATATATGATATATATAATGATCTTGATCAAAAAAATTAGAAAAATAAATATTTATAAGGATCGTGAAAATTTGGTTTATCAGAAAAATGATTTAAAAACTAGTTTTGATAATTTTATCTCTATAATAACTACTAATAGGGATAATTATTTATTCATAAGACTAATATCTGAATAATTATATTGGAATTAAATATTATATATTCATCCCAATAAAAAGAAATTTTTTTATAAAATTATTTAAAAAATTAGACCTCATGGTACTTATTCTAGAATGGTTTTTAATAATAAAAAACAAGATTTCAATAACAATAATATTGTTCCAAAGAGTGTTCACTTATCCTCTAAATTCGATTGTTGTGGGGATTAAAAGATAGTTTTTCTATATATATAATTCAATATCTTGGACTTTAGAGACATTATTTTTTAATGAAATAACATTTTTACAATATAAATATATGATATTACAGTTACCCATGATTCTATTTCCAAACTATAACATTCCCAAGAAGGTTTGGGTTTTGAATGTATAATCAATTTTTTATTCAAGAATATAACGAAAACACCGCCATAAAGAATTAATGGTACATATATATCATGTTTTCCATACATATTATTAGAAATAAATGTTTCATCAAGAATATAATCAATATTAATTTATTCATAGCCACATTCAGAGATAAGTTTCAATTTGATATTTCTGGAATAGGTAAAATTATTCTTCTTGTTAAAAATATTATTTCATATATTTTGTTTTTTAATGGTATTATGAATAACAATACAATTATAAGTTAATTATTTTCTAAATGTTTCCATTTTAACTTTATGAATGATTAATGTGTTGTACACAGTTCTAAGGATGAAATTATTCATTTTTCCATTAAACATGATATTTTTTATATTCATAACATATATGACCATATAAGCCAAGAATTACAATTACTATGTGTAATGGAAAATAAAAAATGGTTATGGAATATAAGGTTAGTACACAATAACCATATAATCATATATAAATTGAGTAAGAAACAATTTTTAAGCATTTACCAAATCAATTGTTTTATTTTTCAAAATTATGTCACCCTTGCCAATATAGTAAGCAATATTTGTCTTTTTTAAAATGAAAGAGTGTATTGTCAACATTTTATTCTATAAAGTTATCAAAAAGGACATATTTATACCAAATAAATCATGGATTATTGGTGTAAAATACTATTTATATGGCTTGGTCAAATATTACAAAAGATATACATGGTTTTATTATCTTATAAGTAAATCAGAATCTGTTTTTAATTTTAAAACTTTTATAGGAAATGATTGAAATGAGCTAAAATTAACCTTGAATAATATTAATATTTAATATGGAGGATAGGGTATAGGGTTTTTGGTAAGAGAGTTTAGGGGTTTTTGGTGTTTATAGTTTATGTTTTTTGGAGTTTTTTGTAGTGGTTTTTCAGTTTCATGGGGTAGAGGGATAGAGGATTTTGTTTCCAATGGTTTATGTTTATTTATGGTTAATGTTTTAATTATTTTTATTTACACAATTTAATTATTTTATGGTCCATGGTGTTAGGGGTTTCTCATGATGTGAGACTACATTTTTTGGTGGAATATGGTTTATGGTTTTTTTGGAGATGTCAGTTATGGGGTTTTTGGGAATTTATTTTTGTTATATTGGGGATGGGGGTTGAGGATTTGTTTGGGGGAAAATGTATGTAGTTTTTTTGGGTGGATGTTTTACGGTTTTTTAGTTCATAAGTGTTTAGGTTTTTTTGGGGATGATGGTTTAGAGTTTTTTTTTGTGATGAGGGATTATGATTTCCTAGATCATACGGTTTAGTTTTTTTTTCAGGATGAGGGTTTAGGTTTCTTTGGGGATCGGGGTTTGATGTATTTTATGGTTGAGTTTTTATGATATTTTTAGGATTAGGTTTTAGGAAATTTATTTGGATTAGGATATAGGGTTTTTTGGTGAAGATGTTGGAGTGTGTTTTGGGGATGAGGTTTTATGTTTTTGTAGGGATGAGAGATTTGGGATTTTTACAGCTGAGGGTTTACAGTTTTTATGACCATTGGTTTTGGGTTTTCTATGGATACGGGTATAGTATCATTTTTCGTTGCGGGATCATGGTTTATTCGGTCTAAGGATTATGTTTTTTAGTGGTTTGGGTTTAAGTGTTATTGCTAGATGAGGGTTTAGGATTTAGGGTTTCATAATTGATGAAGTTTTTGGCTATATACTTGATGCGGGTTTATGATTTATTTGGGTTTGAGATTTTTTTTGGTGAATGTTTTAGGGTTTTTGGGGTAAAATATTTCAACCTTTTTGAGGCTGAGGGTTTATGGTTTTTGGGGAAGAGTTTTTAAGGTTTAACTGGGCTATGGGTTTATATTTTTTTGGAACTGACTGTTTATGAACATTTTAGGGCTGATGGATTAGGGTTTTGGGGGGACAAGGATTTTTAGTATATTGGGAAAGGTTTTTTGTATATTTTTTTTAATTATGTTTTTGGGTTTTTTTGAGGTGTGGTTTTATATATGTTTGGGGATGAGTTATTGGGGTTTTATCGGCCTAGGGTTTATGATTTTTTATGGTGGAGGGTTCAGGGTTTTTTATGGATAAGTGTTTATGGTGTTGGGGGGGATGAGGGTTTTTTTTAATGAAGAGTGCCTATGATTATTTATTGTTGAGGGTTTAGGGTTTTTGGAGGATGATTCTATTGTGGTTTTCGGTCTGAGGGTTTGTAGTTTTTAGGTTATTCTTGTTATTATTTTTTGGGAAAAGGGTTTAGGGTTTAGGGGGGCATAGGGTGTATTGTTTTTTAAACTGATGGTTTATGATTTTTTTGGCTCATGGATTATAAATTTTGGGGTGGATTGTTTAGTGATATTTTGGGACAAGTGTTTAGTGTTTTTTTCTGAAGAGTGTTTAGGTTTTTTTTAGGATGACAGTTGTGTGTTTTTTATGGTGGATGGTATGAGGTTTGTGGTGATATTTTAGTGTTTTTAAGATTTTTTTCAGGGGGATTTTTTATCTATTTTTTGGGGTGAGTTTTTTTTAATTTTTGGGATGAGGGTTTAATTGTTTTTTAATGAGTGTTTTTGGGTTTTTGGGAATTAGGTTTTGGGTTTTAGGGTGAAGGTATTATAGGTTTTCATGACTAAGGGATTTAGGATAATTTTGGGAAGATGTGTTATTGTTTTTTTTTAGTGTTGGAGTTTTATGATTTTGGGGTTTGAGGGATTTGGGTTTTTAGCGATTGATGGTTTAGTAATTTTTGGGTTTAGTGTTTGATGTTTTTTGGTTAGTTTTTTGGTGTTTTTAGGGATGATGGCTTAAGGTTTTTTTAGTATAATGTATTAATTGTTTTTCTAGAGTTTAGTTTTCTTTGTCCTGTTTTATTGTGATTTTATGGGATTAGGGATTAATTATTTTTGGGGACAGGTTTTTTAGGTTTTTCATGCTGAGGGTTTATAGTTTTTCTAGGATGAGGGTTTAGTGTTCTTTCGGGTTGAGGGTTGAGGGTTTTTTGGGACTAAGGTATTAGGTTTTTTTGGGGATGATGTTTTTTTGTTTCCATGTCCTGATGGGTTAGGTTTTTCTAGTACTATGGTTTTTGGGCTTCTGTGGGATATGGATTTTGTTTTGTATCGATTGAGGGTTTTGAAATTTTTGGGAATGCTAGTTAATTTTTTTGTGGGCTGTGGGTTTAGGGTTTTTATGTTTGAGGGATATGGTTTTTCTGGGGATAAGGGATTAGGTTTTTTTGGAGCTGAGAATTTAAGATTATTTGGGCCTAGGTGTTAAATTTTATTTTGGGATGTGGGTTCCAGGTTTTTTCCAATTGTGGTATTTTAGAATTTAAAGGGATTTAGGGTTTAGTGTTTCTTCTGAATGATGATTTATTTTTTTTGGGATTTACGATCTAGGTTTATTTGGGGATGTGGGTTTAGGGTTGTATGGAGACATTGATTTAGTTATTTTTTGGGGAGATGGATTAGTTTTGGTGGGGGGGGGGGGGGTTAGGTTATTTTGGTTATGTGTTGCTGTGGGTTTACTATTTTCTCAATCAATGGTTTTCTGTTTTTGGTACTCCATTTTTAGGGTGTTATGGGTATAGTGGATTATGATTTTTTATGTATGATATTTTATGGTTTTGTGGGCATATGGGTCTAGGGATTTTGGGTTGTAGGGTATAGTGTTTATTTGGGATGTGGGGTTATAATTTTCTAGCAATGGATTTCATAATTTTGTGAAGTATAGTTAACTATTTTTTAGGGTATGGAGGTTTATGGGATTTGGGGGTTGAGGGTTGATGGTTTTTAGCGATTAGGGATTATGTATTTTTTGGGACTAAGGTTTTGGTTTTTCATGGGATGGGATTATAGGTTTTATTAGTGTTGAGGATTGTAGTTTTTTTTGTGGATGAGGGTTTAGTGTTTTTTGGGATTGGGGTTTAGAATTTTTGGTACTCGAAGTTAATTAATATAGGGATGGGAGTTTATTGTTTTTTGGGAAATATGTTTTAAGGTTTTTGGGGGAACATAATTTTATGTATTTAATATAAGAAGTTTCATGATTTTTCTTGAGGAAATAAGTTGATTGTTTTTTAAGAGTGTTTAGGGTTTTTTTGTGGATGAGGGTTTAGGATTATTTAAGGATCACTATTTTTTTATGGTTGTGGATTTGTGGTTGATTTGGGGATCAGAGTTTATTGTTTATTTTTTTAATTGGGAGTAGGTTTTTTTGGTAATAGGGTTTTACTCGTTTTTGGGAAAGATTGATTAGATTTTTTTTGTGGATGAGGGTATAGTGATTTTGGGGGAGTATGATTTAGGGTTTTCTATAGAAGAGGTATTGGGATTATTTGGGGTTGTGGGATTACTGATATCTACTGAGGAGGGTTTAGCGCTTCTCATTTTGAGTGTTTATGGTTCATTTTGGTTGAGGGTTTCTGTTTTTCTAGCGTTTTGGATTTAGGACATTTAGGGGGATGAGGGTTTAGTTTATTTTCTGCTGTTCAGTGTTTAGGTTTTTTTGGATAAGGTTTCAGTATTTTCATTTTTGAAGTGGATTTGGTATTTTTTAGGCATGAGGGTGTATGTTTATTTGCGTTCAAGGTTCTAGGGTGTGTGGATGAGGGTGTTGGGTTTTATGGGTCTATTTATTTATATATTTTTTGTGGTGAGATTTAGTGTTTTCTGGGGGTTTGGGATTTGAGCGGTCAAAAGATTAGAGTTTAGTGTTTTTTGAGGATGAGGGTTAATGGTTTTTTAGTACATAGGGTATATTGTTTTTTTAGATTAATGGTATGTGGGTTTTTATGGTTGAAGGCACATAAATTATTGGGGTAGAGGTTTTATTATTTTTTGGGGAGGAGCGTAAAGTGTTTTTTGGGAATGAAGATTTACATTATTTGGGGAAAATGTATGTGGTGATTGAGGATTAGGGTTTATTTATTTTTTTGGGATGGGGTAAGGGTTTATTTGTTACTGGTTTTGGGTTTCATTGGGTGTAGGTTATATTATTTTTTTTGTGATGAGGGTGTAGTGTTTTTTGGGAAAAATGTTATATAGCTTTTTGGGCCTATGGAGTTTTTGTTTTTTGGGGATGATTGTGTTTTTGTGAAGAAGGTATCAGGATTCATTGTGGATAAAGTTTTATGTTTTTTTGAAGATTAGGTTATTGGGATTTTGGAGGTGGAAGGCTTGGGTTTTTATTTGGATTACTATATTGGGTTTGTATTGTGATTAGGGTACATGGTTTTTGGGGCTAATGATGTTGGGTGTTTTTTGGGGCCAGTGACTATGATTTATTTCAAATGAATGATTTGGGTTTCATTGGACCAATGGTTTGGTGTTTCCTGGGGTCGTGGTGTGAGGGTTCTTAAGGAATATGTTTTAGGGTTTTTTTTTCTTTCTAAGGGTTTAGAGTTTTTTAGGGATGAGGGTTTAGGGATTTTTGGGGATGAGGGTGTAGGTTTTTTGTATATAGGGATTAAGGTTTTTTAGATATAATTGTAAAAGGTTTTTTGTTGATGTGGGATTACTATTTTTTTAGTGTTGATGGTTTTGGGTTTTAGGGTTGAGGTTTTATGGTTTTTTAGGTCTAAGGGTTTTGAATGATCTCCAGTTACAGATGATTGTAAAAGAATAAACATATGTTTTTCCTAGTGCAGCACAATATCTAACCAGTGTTTCCTCATTTGACGATGTTATTAGTGTATTTAAATATTAATAATAAATCACCAAAGAACTACTTTTTTGATATTTCATAAAGTAATGTTAAACGTTTGGGTTTTTAAAATTAAACAAATAAAAATTTATTTGAAATTTCGATGAAATTATTAACAGAATGAACTTAGAAAGAATGTTCATGGACAAACATTTAATTTTGAGTTCAAAAATTTTCTCCATTAAATCATCATTTCTAGTTTTATAATTCATCTCTGAAATCAAATGGATGAATTAATATTCTTTAATTTATAATCTGTGAAATCTCAAATTCTAAATATATAATAATTTTTTATCCCCCTATAGTCATGGTTAATGACACACACCTCAATTGAGAGTGTGATTTATTCCTTAACCCGACTACATCATATAATGTTTCTTTCATTGAACGAATAAAATATGTAATATTAAGTGATGTTCAAAAAGTGATGGAAATTAAAAAAAAATACAAATAAAATTGAGTGGCATGGTGCGGGGGATAATTTCCACACCCATGCATGTCAATCAAATATACGAAAAACATATTATAAAATTGAATAATGAATTCAATATTTCAATTTACCTCCTCCTAGAAAAGACATTACTTAGCCGAAATTTTTGGGAGATGGAGGTAATGGTTGTAATATGAGGAATATGATAATAAAAATTACTAAAATAGGAGAATGTGAAATGAAAAAGATCTCCTAAATTAACAAAAATAAATAGGGGAAAATGAGGAATTGAGAGATAGAGATAGAGATATAGATTCATAAAATTATGGAAACATATGTGAAAAAATATGATTCCATAGAAGAAGAGTAGGAAAAGAAGAAGAATGAAAAAAAATAACGGAGAAGAATAATGGTGGAATTGTGAGAAACACATGATTTAAGGAACGATCATGAATGTGTTAAATTATTTAAGAAACTATATTTATTTAAAAAAAATATGGAATAAAAATAAATAAATATAAAATTATATGATGAAATAGGAAGAAAAAAACATAAAGTCCACAACAACCTTTGACATCATCTTGTCCATCCTCATGGTTGGACTCTCAAAAGAAGTGGACAAGCTCCAATTTTTATAGTGAAATAATAGAATCCACGACCACTTCATTCATCCATAAATCCATTGTCATTTGGAATTTAAAAAATAAGAAATCACTTCCCTTGAGATTTGGGTGATTGATTTGGAATAATAAAATAAAATTTTGTTTTCATTATATGTAGTTAAGAATTCATAGGGGGAAGCCTCATCTCTGTCCATGTGGAATAATGAGATTATGGTTTTTCATGGTCATTGTATGGTTAGAGGGACATGGTATGGATTGTTGAGAGGGTGGGGTAAAAGTGGGTACTCCACCTTCATTGGTCCTTCAGTGCACCTAAATTATTCTTTGAAATAGTATTCATGGGGGTAATTTGAGATGTTGAAGATGATTTCAGTTAGTGGTAGTGGTCAGTAGCATAGATTTAGATTGATTCAAGGTCCTTTTTTCCACCCATGGAGGTACTTGGTTGATGAATTGGTGGCCATTGATCTCGAGTGATGAGATTATTGTGGTGGATGATAGATTAGTTTGCCCGAGAAGAGTCGAGGCATGGGAAAGGTGCAAAAATTCTGCATTGGTAAGTTGAATAATAGTTAGGTTAAAACTCATCTCACATTAGAATAGAGACAATACTCTATAATTTTATATATTAAACTGTTCGACATCCCCAATTCAATCATGTGACTCAAGACTGGGATCTCGATACAAACACACACACATCTAGCTCGAGCCGCATTTCTTAGTCCATGTGGGATTTCTCCTAATCTATGCACATAATATTCCATGGGACTATTTCCTATTTATATCAATTATCCTTCTAGCCTATGTGGGATATCCTATGAAATATTATTAGTTTGTTTGGTTGATGAGGACTAGCTAAGTGGATTTTATACATGGTTGATGCCTAGCCAAGCATATCAATTCATTACAATAAATTTTTTAAAGGATCATCATAAAAATACAAATTTATTTTCAACACATTCATCATAATTAACTTCCAGATATTCTAATTCCACATTTTGATCAAATTTAATGAGTTTTATTTTCAAAGATATAAATTTCCACAAATGGAAAAATAATGAACTAAGGTATTATTCTAATTAAAAACCCTATGAAATCCTTTAAAAATTGTCAAAATTAATCATGATAATTTGGGTGCATATAATTCCCCCACAATTAAACTATATGTATCATACATCATTAAAGACCAATATTTAATTTTACAGGGACCCAATTCGTCCAATATTAAAATTTTTAAAAAATTAAATAAAACAATTATCAACATCAAATGAAATTTCCAAAATTCTCAATATATTTTAAATTCAGTTTCTCAATTTAAAAAAAAATCATTTCATCAATTTTATATTCTCCCATTATTAAATTATGGAACATATTCTTTAATTAATTCAGGTTCCACAAGTCGTAATTATTAAACATTCCAACTCATCATTTCCATAATTTTTAAATTTTTAATCTAATCATTGATGATATAATTTTTGCAGAGTTATGATAATAACCTGAAAAGTTGTTCCTTATCCAACAGGCTGTAATGAAACTCTAATCATTACTTTTTGAAATAAATTCACATTAAAAATGATGACTTGTCTATTATTTTTCTAATGAATCTATTGATAGTTTATGGTAGGAATTTACATTTAAAAATTTATGTCTCAAGGAGAAGGTAATTATAAAAATTATTTGTATAGAAATAATTAAAACTTCAATAAAATACCCCCTTGAAATTATGAAAACTCCCACTTCCTAGTCTCTATGTAAGGTCAGTGTCAAAATTAAGCAGAATAAATCATGTTCATCTTCTTTAATTTTTCTAAAATTTTATAATTCATTTTTTATTTAAAAACATTTCTTGGACATTTTTTATAAAATTTATTATTTATTTAAACATCAAATCCTCCTCCAAATCATATATGATAAATAATCGTCTGTCTAGTAATAGAAATATTTGATTCATCAATGTCACAGACAATTCTATGTTTTTTAATTTTTCATAAAGGGAAAAATTGAATGTACAATGAATGAATCAAAACACCATTCTCATTACCCAATCTAGAACCCCAATCTATTTCAACACAATTAATTTCATCAATTTTATAATGAATTATCAATCCACCACAATTTTTATTTTAAATATCTTGAAAATACTATGAGTAGGTTAATGATGTATAAAAATGGATTGAAATATGGATCATCCCTAAAAAGTTCATTCCATGTCCCTTTGGTATAAAATAGTATTTATGTAAATGTAGTGTCAAATATAAAGGAATTTTAAATGATTCATCAATCATTTTAATTTTTTTTTCTATATTCAATGCATTAACATGTCCAAATTCATGTAATATATTGTTCCTAAAATACTTTCAGGAATGGAAATGATATGATTATAAAATCAATTAAGCCATGAATAATAATAATAAATCAATTTAGATTAATTTTAGAAATTAAAATGATGAAAATTGAATTTTAAATTTCATTTAAATGATTTAAACAATTCCCTTAAACATTGAGTCCTTATTTTAATATCCACTCATTAAATTAATTATTCATTTATCTTTTTTACTCATTAAATATCATAATCATTGGAATATAAAACGTGGAAACATAGTGTTATTAAAAATCTCAAGCCTCCTAGATAATTAACGTAAATCATAAATCCATATATGGGTATGACAATTTCAGTTTTAAAGATCAAAACATATTTTTAGAAAAAAATACAAGGGAATTGAATACCGAGAAAAAAATAATAAACTCCATGTTCTCTTGATTATATACTCCTCTTATTATATAATTTTGGGGCTTCCTTGTTCCATCATGTTCATAAAAAATTATATCTAACAATTAAACACATGGATCATGTCATTCCGGATAAGAAATATTCAAGTTGTAGGATATATAATAAACTAATCCATAATAATAAAATTGAATGTACTAGAACGAATGAAAAGATAAAACTTGGTGTGATCCTCTTAGTGTTCACTGGGTTTTAATACCTCTAGAGGTAAGTACAAGATATTGTGCACAATTTGTTTCTAGATGAAGCTTATTTAATTTCTACCACCACATGTTGAATTTCCCATATTTCAGTTATTCCTTACTGGGGAGTAATGATATATTGATGGAGTATACCATATCCATCACCTTATCCATTATGTAGATCTTGTATGGAAGGGGAAGGATGATGTATGGATTATCCTACTAATTAGTTTCCACTTATGTAACATTATCTTTCTGATTGATCAGTGATGCCACAATGGGGGGTTCATGAATTTAATGATCAATGGGAATTTAAGAAAATAGGTTTTCATGAAATTTAATTAAAATAAAATTAAATTATCACGTTAATTGTGAGAATAATTTATCTTGGTTTCTATGGGATCATAAAATTGGGATAATTCATGGGAATCCTAAAATGCTTTTTCATGAAAATATGGGATTTCCATGTCTTCCTCAATAGGTGAAGCTAATGTTTCTTCATCTTCCACTAATGAATAAAAATGATTATATTAAATAGAAAATTAAATGATGTGGGAATTAATACTAAATTATAATTTAATAGAATCAAATAAAATAGATTTTTAGATGATATAAAATCTCATATTTGGTTCTACATCAATCCATTTGTCAATTCTGTGTTCTTCATGTTGTTGGATAGTAAAAAGTAGAGGATTGTAGTTGGGCTCATACCTCTGTAATTCAAAATATAATACATGGTTGGTTTTTTCATTCATTATTATAGACATATGAAATGGTTTTGGATCATCTATTTTTTATATACTTAGGATATCATGTTTTACATCACAATCAATCCAAAATTCATCTATATCTTCTTGATCTACCACATGTAGCTCAACATGGAAGTATTCATCATAATGACTCAACTCCTGTTCATCAAGGTCATTTGTATATGGTTCATCAAGTTGGTGGATTATTGATAATACATTAATTTGATATCAAATTCTAGTATGTACTATTAATTTTTTTGAATTAATAGTGGAAATATATATATATTTTAGGTTCATGATACTCAAGGGATACATTGAAATAATATATTAGCTAGTCCATTTTTTCATAAAGATATTGTACAATATCTCTAATCTAATGAATATAGTATTTGATAATTTTTAGTATACTTTATCCTATTATATAACATTGGGTATTACTTCATAAATATTTTGAGGAAATAAGTAGTTCACTTCTTGTTTCTTTCATCTTCCATGATGAATCTCATGGAAGTACTATTAGATTTTAGTTAACTCCCTAGAAAATAATCAAAAAAAACTCTATCGTTGAGGATCACATTAAAAACCTATATGATAACCTAAAATTCTTCCTTTATGTTGGTTTTTCATTTCTCTCCCCTAGTGTGTCTAGAAATAAAGAGAAACTCCATATTATATAGAGAAGTGTTATTCATTTACTAATTCTTTCACTTCTGAGTAATCAGTCCATATGGAATAATTATCAATTGAAAACACCTTGGAAATATAATGGTATTTGGTTTTCTATGAATTGAAAACATTTTTCTATGTGAATGTAGAAGTAGTAAGAATACTATTTATTATATCCCCAACAAAAAGATCTATTTTTTCATGGAATCCTATCCCAGGGCATGTAAAAAGAAAATTTCTATGATATTTAGAGTACAGTACAGTGCCTAATTTGGATTATCTCACATGACGATATTTATAGTTTATTCGCATAATAATTATATATCACATAGTAACTATTAATTAGTTCTTTTTATTTATGATTGTAATGATAAAGATTTGTTTTTTTATATATAATAAAATACATCAAAATTCTTGTTTAGCATGTAATGATAAAAAATGATATGATTAAGAAAGAATAATGACACCAGTTTGGTTTTGAGTTATATCATTATTACCACTAATATGTTAAAATTTAGTTTTTTAATTCATCTACAAAATCTCATTCATGAATTAATATACTTTAGGTTTCAATTTATAATGTATAAAATTCCTATGAAATCTAAATTCTATAAAATCCTATAATCAAGTTTGATTTATCACCTCAGTTTTAATTGTGATATATTTGAGGAACCAACTCTATTATATTCCATTTCATACATACATCCAATGAACACTATCATGTTAAGATATGATTAATGAAGGGGATATAAGATAAATAAAAAAAATAATATAAAAAATAGTTTTATGTTGTTGGGGAAAATCACCACAACCCTTCATGTCTCTCTAATATACCATAAACATAAAATATACATTATGAATGAATTCATGTAAATCAATTACCTGCCTCAGGGGAAGAGATGGGTTATCCAACCATTGTCGATAGAGAGAGAGGTCACAATTCTATATTGTGGAAATCAAAATAAAAATAACAAAAATATGAGTCTGAGAAAATAAAAAGAATATATGAAATCCCAAAAATAAAAATAGAATAATTATAAAGAGGGAAATATAGAATAATAATGTTATATTAATCATATTATGAATATAAATTTGGATAGAAAAATAAAAGGAATATGTGATGAATGGAGAAAGATAATGGAGAGATTGTGGGTAAAATGAATTAGTATAAAAAATATGTAGGTGTTACATTATTTACGAAAATAAAATATAAATTATATAATGGAAAAAAAAGAATAGAAATTAATATTTAATATATCCACGATAAAATAATAATGGAGGCATCATCCATCGTCTTCATATCCTCCTCAATAATTTTAAGACTCTTCCAATAAGGGAGAAACCTCCTATTTTATAAGAGAAAAATGATCATCCTTAGCCTCGTATTATTTAATGAAATCATAAGAATTCTGAATTTTCATATGGATGATATTTCCCCCTCATGAACTGGGTGAACGATTTTGATGTTCCTAATAAAATATAATTTTCATGATATGTAATTAAAATATCATGTGTGGAAGCCTCTTAATATTCTTAAGGGATGTATGTGCTTCAGGTCAATCATTTTTATCTGATAGTTTATGTTATGTGGAAACAGTAATGGAGAGGGAGGTGAAATTGTAGGAGCTTTTCCCCAATCCATCCTTCACAGTGATCAGATGTTGCTTTGAAATATGATTCATGCGGGTCATTTGAGATGATGGAGGGGATCCTGGTTGAAGTAGCAATCAGATGTAGTGATTGATATTGAATTTATCTACTTCATGGAAATCCATGGTTATCCCAAGGATATGTATAAGTGGTCGTTGATCATGAGCAGTATTAGAATGATGGAGTGTGGCAGAGTAGATGATAGAAGAGGAAGAATGACACCATATTTGTAATTTGAAAAATAATCATTATATAACTTGTCCCTCATTGGAATAGATGGATTACTTAGTGACAATAAATATTAAAATATTCCACATCCCCATCATAGATGGATACACCAATGAAGGGAAATTGGTACACACACACACATACGGGATGAGCCTCAACATTTTGACTATGTGGGATTAATCCAAATTTATGATATTGCACATGCCTGGTTCCACTTGTGCTCCACTATCCCACCTTCTTGTGATGACAATCTGATGTTATATTTTTGACTAGTCTAGACGATGAGGCTTGGAAAAGTGGCTTCTAAATAGTTATGACAGCTATCCCAGAATAGTATTTATATTTACGAATTTTTTTAAAAGTATCATTAAAAAATAGAAAACTGTTCAAGACAATTCCGCACAATTAATTTATAATCATTGTGATTCCATATTTTTATCCACATTAAATAATATTAATTTCCATGTTATAAATTTCATAAATTGATAAAATAATTAATTAAATATGTAATCTTATTATGAACGACATTAAAACCTTAAAAATGATTGAAATTATGGATGAAAAATCCAGTGCATCATGTTTACACTTTCTTGGGTCTATATGTATATAGTCTTTTAGGTCTAGGGGTATAATATTTTTTGGGGTTGAGGGATTATATTTTTTTTGCGCTTAGTGTATAGTGGTTTTTAGGGATGAAAGTATAGTTTTTTGTGGCTAATGGATTAGGTTTTTTGGGGTCTATGTGTATACAATTATATGTGATAAGGGTTTATAGTATTTTGGAGTTCGACATTTGGGGTTTTTTGTGTGGAAGAAGGTGTATGATTTTATACTTCTAAGAGTATAGTGTTTTTTGGTGATGATTATTTGGTGTTATTTGGGAATAGGTTATGTGATTTTAAGGGGTTTAGTGTTTGAGGTTTTTTGGGTATGGGGTTCTGTGGTTACTAGGTGTTGAGGGTTTGGGGTTTTTTGTGGTTTGGGATTTCTATTTTTGTGGAATAAGGTTTAGGGATTTTTGGTACTAATGGAATTGGGTTTATTGGGGAAGAGGTATAGGGGGTTTTGGGGGCTGAGGTTTTGGTGTGTTTTAAGGATGCGAATTTTTTGGGTTTTTACGGTTGATGGTTTAGGGATAATTGGGGATGAGGATTTTGGGTTATATTGGGATGAGGTTTTTGGAATTTTTTGGGGTTGGGGATTTGGTAGACTTTCTGTTCGAAGGATTATCATTTTTTTGGTTATATGTTTTACAGTTTTATGGTGCTATGAGTATGGTGTTTTTCATGCCGGGGGTTCGGAATTTGTGGGTTGAGGGTTTTGGGTTTATTGGTGTTGTTGGTTGAGGGTTTTTTGGTGAGTAGGATTTCAGTTTTTAGGAGATGAGGGTTTGTGGTTTTTTGGGGATTAGTGTTTGTTGTTTTTTGAATGATGGTTTTGGGTATTTTGTGGAATATTTATTCATGTTAATTTGGTCAGAGTGTTTGGGTTTTTTATGGGAGTCAATATTTCATTATTATTGGGATTATGAGTTAGGTTTTTTTGGGGCTGGGTGTTTCGGTTATTGGGGATGGTGGTTTTATGGTTTTTTGGGAGGAGGTCTAATGTTTTTTTAGAGATGAGGGTTTAAAATTATATAGTAACAACTGTTTATGGATTGTTGGAGAAGAAGGGTTAGGGTTTTTTTAGGCCAAGGGTATAGGGGTTCTCGGGGTAAATTGTTTAGGATTTTTCAGGTCTAGGTGGTTTTGATTATTTGTGGCCATATGGTTTTGGTTTTTTGGGTGTTGGGGTTTTTTCTTTTAGGGTATTTGGATTTACAATTTTCTATCGTTGAGGTTTTTTGTAATTTTATGGAGTTTGTATGTTTTTTTAGTATGAGGTTTTAGGGTTTTCTAGAGGCTATTTATTTTTTGGAGATAATTATCTAGGATAATTTATATATGAAGGTTTAGTGTTGTTTTGGGTTTTGGGTTTAGGTTTTCTCCATGATTAGGATTTAGTGTTTTTTGGGGAGGATGGTTTATGGTTTTTTGGTGATTATTGTTTCTGGTATCTTTATGTTGAGGGTTTTGGGGATTTGGGGATGAGGGTTTTTGGGTTTTTGCGGTGACAATTTTCATTTTCTGGGATGGGGGTTTGTGGTTTTTTAGGGATAAGGGTTTTTTGGAACTAAGAATTTGGGGTTTTATAGGGTTGACAGTTTAGAGATTTTGGGTGGATAAGGGTTATGGTTTTCTTTGGTATTATGGTTTATGATTTTTTAGAACTGAGGGTATAAGGTTTTTTTCCTGTGGTTTAGTGTTTATTAGGGATGGGTGTTTTTGGTTTTTTGGAAGAAAGTGGTTCAGTGTTATTTGGGGATGAGGGATTAGGGTTTCTTTGGGCTAAGAGAATATAATTGTTTATTTCTTTGGGTATAGGATTTTTTGGGATGAGGGTTTTTGGTAATTTAGGCTTGGGGGTTCATGTTATTTCTCTATGTGTGGGTTTTTTCGTTATGGGTTGAGGGTTATGGGTTTTTTGTGCCTGGGAGGTTAAGGTAATTTAGTAAAGATGGTTTTTGGATTTTATGGGATGTGGTATTTGGGGTTTTTTGGGTGGGGGATTTGTGTTTTTGGGGGCAATGATTTATTATTTTTTATGGATGATGGTTATAGAATTATGGGGTCTAGAGTTAGGGATTTATGCCCTGGGTGTAGGTTTTTTTGGTGCTGAGTTTTAATAGTATTTTCATGATGAAGGTTAATGTGTATTTGAGGTATAGGTTTAATGGTATTAAAGGGTCTATGGTTTAGGATTTCCGGTGTATGAGGGTTTAGAGTTTTGTGGTTCTAGGGGGTTACATTTTTTGGGGATGGGGGATTCATGTTACTAGGTTTTAAGTTTTAATGTTATTTGGATCGATTGAATTGTGTATTATTGGGATGGGGTTTTATGTTTTATTGTGCTAAGGCAGTATGTTTTTTTGTGGAAAAGGCTATGTAATTATTTTATAGATAAGGATTTCGTGTTTCTAAATGTCAAGGTTTTAGGGTTTTTTGAATAGGATATAAGAATTGAAGGATGAATTGGTTTAAAGATTTATTGGGGATAAGAGTATATGGTTATTTGGGGATGGGGGTTTAGGTTTTTTTCATTTTGAGGGTTTATTTTATTTTGGGTCTTATGGATTAGGGTTTTTGAGGGATTATTGTTGAGTTTTTCTATACATATGGGTTTATGGATTTTATTTTCTATAAAATGTGTAATTTTGGGGATGTGGTTTTAGGAATTTTTGGGGATGTGTGTTTAGGATGTTCATGGGGTTATATATTTTTTGGTTTTTAAGGAATATGGTTTAGGTACCTATATTCATGAGGGTTTTGGGTTTTTTAGTAATAATGATTATGGTTTTTTGAGGCTGAGCGGTTATGTTTTTTCTTTTGGTTGAGAATTTTTGATTATCTATGAATGGGGTAAAAGTGTTTTCTTGGGGGTATGGTTTCCAGGTTTCATGGGTCTTAGTGTATTGGTTTTTTTATCGAGGTGGACTTACGGTTTTGTGGATCATTTTTTCCAGTTTTTAGAAATGTGGGGTTATGTAATTTTAGGGGATGATGGATTAAGGTTCCTGGGGGATGGGTGTATTGGGTTTTCTAGGGTTGATGGTTCTTGTTTTTTTGGGATAATATTTTACTATCATCTGGTGGCTAATGGTTAATGGTTTCTTAATGAGGGTATAGGGTTTTGTAAGCATGGTTTTTTATGGTGTTGATGTATTAGAATATATTTATATAAAATTAGGGATTTTCAAGGATTACCGTTGAAGAATTTCTGATAATGAGGGTGTTCATTTTTCAGGGTTAAATGATGATGGTTTTTTGGGCGGACGATTGGGATTAATTAGGGTTATTGGTTTTTAGGTTTGAGGGTTAATACTTTCATAGGGTAATGTGTTTAGGGTTTTTTTCATCAGAGTGTTAATAGTTTTTAGGGCCTGGAGTTGAATTTTTTTTTGGGATGTGGGTTTCGTGTTTTTTGGGGGAGGGGGTTTATTTTTTTGGGGGTTGAGGGTTTCATGTTTTTAGGCTAAGGGTTTAGTGTTTTTTGGATTGAGTGTTAAGGATTTTTTTAGTTCTATAGAGTTTTGTTTTTTTTCGTGGGGATGAAGGTTATTTATGATGTGGGTTTCAGTTTTTTTATGAGTGTTGAGTATTTTTTATGGATTATAGTTTAGTTTTTTTAGTTTTGAACGATTGAGGATTTTATTGGCAGAGGATTTAGTGTTTTTAGTTCCTGGAGTTTATGGTTTTTTGGTGCTGAGTGATTATGTTTTTTTGTGAATAATGGATACATATTTTTTGGGGAATGAAAATTTATGATTTTATAGGAATGATGGTTTATGATTTTCTGGGGATAAGGGACTATGATTTTTCGGGGAAGAGGTTTTAGAATTTTCATGGAATGATGGTTTATAGTTTTTCATTGATGAGGTATTAGGGATTTATGAGGTGGATGTATTAGGGTTCTTTTGTTGCACATGATTTAGTTTTGTTTGGGATGATGGATGTGCGTTTTTTGGGAGATTTTTGATTGTTTTTTGGGCTATGGTTTGAGTATTTTTTTTGGTGTGAGGGTTGAGGGTTTTTTAAGAAATTGTATAGGGTGTTCATAGGATGATGGTTTAGGGTTTTTCATTCTTTAGGTTGAGAGTTTTACTCAGGTTGAGGGTTGATTGTTTTTTAAGACTGACAGTTTATAGTTTTATGGGGATGAGGATTAAGTTTTTATTAAGGTCTAGGGTTTTTTTATCTTTGGGGATGAGGTTTGATGATTTTTTTTGGGTTGAGGTATTAGGGATATTTTTCGATATTTCAGTTATGTTTTTTGGTGGGATTCTTTTATAAGTGTTTTGAGGATAATGGTTTAGTGATTCCCTAGGACGATTGTTAATTTTATATTTTGTGTTATTTGTTAATGATTTTGAGGGGGATAAGTGTTTTGGGTTTTCTAGTGATTAGGGTTTAGGGTATTTTGGGATTGCAGTTTTAGGTTTTTATTGGGATGAATGTTTAGCATTCTCTACGAATAAAGGATTATGTTTTTGGGGGATCAGGGTTTTTGATTTTATGGTTATGGATTTTATGGTTTCTTGTGGTTGAGGTTTAGGTATTTTGTTGAAGATTGTTTAATGATTTAGAGGGATGGGGGTTTATTATTTTCATTGGTTTATAGTTTTTGGTTTTTTAGGGATGAGAGTTTATCGTATCATCTTACTGAGGGTTTATAAATTTATTGGGAGGAGGGTTTATGATGTTTTGGGACATATGTATTAATTGTTTCTATGGTTGAGAGTTTATTTTTTGGGGGGATGGGGGATTTAGCGTTTTTGGAGGGCTACGGTCTAGGATTTTTTTGTGGTTTGGGTTTATGGTTTTTTGTTCCCAATGGTTTCATATTTTTGGGTGTAGTGAGTTGAGGGTTTTTTGGGGATTAGTATTTGGGGTTTTGGGGGGATTATGGTTAGGGATGTTTTTGGGAGAGGCGTTAGTTTTTCATGTAGGTGTTGATTGTTTTTTTATTATAGTTGAGGGTTTTTTTATAATGACGGTTTTGTTTTTTAGTGCTGATGGATGCATGTTTTTCAGGGATAATGGTTTAGGGTTTTCGTAAATAAGGATTGATAGATTCTTGGGTGTTATTGATAGTGTTTTTGGGGTTGAGAGATTTGGGTTTTGGGGATTAGGTTATGGGGTTTTTATAGGGATTATGGTTTATGTTTTTTCTTACTCAAGGTTGAAGGATTTTTTCCATAGAGGTTTAAGGGTTTTTTTGGTTGGTTGGGGTTTTTTGGTGAGAATGGTTGTGTGTTTTTTATTCTGAGGGTTGAGGATTTTGGAAGTGAATTTATGATTTTTTGTGGATGAGTTTTGATATTCTAATGCACAGTGTATTGGTTTATTGGGTCTAAGTGATGGGAAATATTTGGGGATGACCGTTTTCATTTTTTTGGACTATGGGATGGGGGATTATGGGGATGAGGGTTTGGTTTTATGAAGTTTTGATCCGGTGGGATGATCGACGGTTGAATGCAAGGTTCGTGGTGGCTGTGCGTCCTGCGGCACATGGCATTTGGCGTATGTCAGAGATTTTGTATGATGATGTTTGGATTGGAATATTGAATTTGAAATCTGGATGTGTTTGATATGGGAACCGGATACCCAAAAACCGGCTTCTTGAAAATGGAAAAAATGGTCCGCAGAATACACCTAGAACTTCATCCCCAATAAAACCAAAACCATCATCCCTAAATACCATAAATCTTCATCCCAAAGACCATTAAACCCACATCACGAAAAACCCCAAATCCCACATCCCCAAAGAAAACTAAAGCCTCTTCCAAAAAACAACCTAATCCCTCATCACAAAAAACACTAACCCATCAAATCAAAAAATTCATATACCCTTGTCCCCAAATAAAACTAAACCCCATCAACAAAAACCGATAAACACTATTCCCCAAAAAACAATAATCTATAAGCTCAAAACCCCTAAACACTCATCCCCCAATTAAACTAAACCCTAATCTCAAAAAAACCAAAAACCCCTGGCCACAAATATCATAAAACCTCATCTCAAAGATAATCTAAACCCTTAAAACCCAAATAACTACACACTCCTCTCCAAAAAACTGTAAATCATCATCCCCAAAACTCTAATCCCCCATTCATCAAAATGACCTAAACCCTTAGCACTGATAACCCTATAAACATTGTCACCAAAAACCCCAAACTCTATTCCCCCAAAAACCATAATTCTTCATCCTTGAAAACACTAAACCCTTAGCCCTAAAACAAATAAATCATAATCATTAAAAGACCCTAAAGACTCAACCCTATTAAACACATAACCCACTTACTTAGAAAATCTCTATAACTTCACCCATAACAACCAATAAGACTTTAGTACCTAAAATGCCTATAATTTTCAACCCTAAAACCCCAAAAAACAAAATCCCCATAGACAACAAAAAAACGTATCCATTGAAACCCTAAACACTCAGCCATAAAAAACCATAAAAACAAATCCTAAAAAAACTCTATACCCCCATACACAAAAAACTAGATATCCTGATCCCTATGACAACATTAATCCTCATCACCGAAAAAGCATATATAAACTTCCCCAAAAAACCATAAATCCATATTCTCAAAAAAAACCATGAAACCCTAACCCCCCCAAACACTACACCCTATGATGAATAAAGCCCCAAAAGTTCAGTACGAAAAAAACTGCATCCCCTATAAACTAACAATCCCAAAACCCTCCTCCCAAATAAATCGTAAACACTTAACCCTCAAAAAACCTAAACCATCATCCATATAAAAACACTAAACCCTGGGGACCAAAAAATCCAATTCCATTATCCCTAAAAAATAAAAAATAAGTAGAACCGAACATCCCAAAACCAATAAAAATATTCATAAATTTTAATCCCAAAACTCATAACCCCTCAGTCTCCAAAATCCCAAAATACTCATCCCCAATGACACCTAAACCATAATCCTCAATTACACCTAATACCTTTGCCCAAAACACCCTATCCCGCATTGACATAACCTCCTAAACGCCTATCCTCAAAACCCCCAAAACGCTTAGCCTCTAGAAATTCTAAAACCAATACTCAAAAAATCCCAAAATAATCTTTCCAAAATAATTCTAAATTCCCATCCCTAAAAAATCCTAAACAATATAACCTATAAAGTGTAAGCCATCAGGTACACGAAACATTAATCTCTAAGCCAAAAAAACTAAGGCATTTTCCCAAAAATACCCTAAACACTCAGTCAAAAATATTCATTAATCCATATCCCCAAAAACCCTAATCCCATGTCAAGAAAAAACCCAAATCAATCATCCCTTGAAATCCCTAAACCTCATCCCAATATATCACTAAACACTCACCCCCAATAATCCATAAACCCTCATTCCCAAATAACCCTAAAGGGATAGAACCAAAAAACCGTAAACATTCATCCCCCAAAACCCCTAATGCCTCAGACCCAAATAATACAAAAAAATAAGCCTTTGAAAATCTTAAACTATCATAATAAAAAAACACTAAATCCACAAATACAAAAAACCCTTAAATTGTCATACTCAAAAAACCCAAAACCCTTATCCCCAAAGAAACATAAGCACTAAGCCCCAAAAAATATTAAACCCCCCAACCCATCACCCTATCCCATTAGCCATAAAAGACACTATACAATGTAACTCCAAATGAACTATACAATATTCTCCATATCAACTAAACACTCAACCAAAATTAAAACTAATTCCATATTATAAAAAAACCATAAACACTTAGCCAAAAAAATTAAGAAACATCATAATAATATACCTTGATCCATTAACAACAAAATCCCCTAACCCATTATCTCCAAAAATCCTTATGTCCTATTCCACAAAAATTAATAAACCATAATCCACCTAAAACCCTTAAAAACACATTCCAAAATTACAATGAACTCTAATACCCAAGAATCCATAATAAATCATCACTAAAACCCCTAATCCCTCATTACCAAACACATCTAAACCCCCTGACCCAAACCCCCTAAACCCTCAGCCACCTAAATCCATAAACCCCATCAAAAAAAAACAATAAACCATCAAACTCAATGAGCTAAATACTTTATCCCCAAAATCCAAAAATGCTCATCCCAAAATCCAAAAAACCATTAGAAAAAAATACCCTAAACCAATAACCCTAATCTAACTAAACAAACATCTAAAAAAACACTATAAAACCTCATCCCCAAAATACCTAAAACCTCATCTACAAATAACCCTAAACCCTTAACCCCAAAACCATATTCCCTTATCAATAAAACTCATAATCCCACTACACCAGAATAACCTAAATCCACATCCACAAAAAAAAACAAAAATCTCATCCCCAAAAATCCCTAAACCCCTATATCCAATCACCCTTAAATCCAGATCTCCAAAAAAACCCATATCCTCCGTATCAAAAAAACAATAAAACCATAGCCCCAAAATATCCTAAATCATCTTCCAAATAAAGCCAAATCCATCAAACCCAAAAAACTATAAATACTCGTCTCAAAAAAACCTAACCCATTTCCCCAAAAAACCATAACCCCTCATCTACAAAATAACATAAAACATAATCCATAAATAAAAAATAAACTAGTAGCTCCCAAACCACAACACCCTTATACCCAAAAAAATAGTATGACATTTTGAAAAAATACCCTATACCCTCATCCCCAAGACCCTAAACATCTATCACTAAAAATACCAAAACCCTCAACCCTCATCCCTAAACCATTAAAACCTCATACCAAAAATGTTAATACCTAATCCCCAAATAACCCTAATCCCTCCACCCCAAAAATCCCAAAACCCTATACCCAAAAAAACCCACCTCCCTCAGCCACAGAAAAAACCTAAAACCTCAACCCCAAAACTGAAGACCCTCCACCATGAAAACCATATACTCTCACCAAAAAATACTATAAACCCTAATCCATAGAACACCTAACCTATATTAACAAATAATAAAAATCACCCCTTACACCAAAACACTCAACTGTAATCCCCAAAAAAACAATAAACCCTTAACCCCTAAAATCCAAAAACTAGTAGTTCTAAAAAAATCCCTAAACCCTCATTCTTAAAAAAACTAAAATCACAGCCCCAAAAACCACATTAACTACATTTAAATAAAAATAATACCCTCATCTCACCAAAAAAACATAAATCATTATCACCAAATCCCCAAAAACCATAATCCAAATACACTTATTCCATACATCCCAAAAACCCCTTTTAACATGGAACAAAAAATCCTAAATCATCATATAAAAAAGACCATACATCCTCACACAAAAAATCTAAAATAAACCTAAACCCTCATCCACCAACCACCCTAAACACACAGACTGAAAAATTCCTTCACCATATACCTAAAATCCATAATCATGTAGCCCCAAAAAAAATGAACCTTCATCTGCAGCCTAAAATGTCTTTTATCCCTTAATCCCCAAACACCATAAACCCTCATCCCTAAACAATAGGCAACTGTAAAACCCAAAATACACTAAAATCCAAACCATAAAACCGTTAACCATTATCCCAAAAAATATAATCTCATAACACCAATTAAACCTAATCTCCCACCCCAAGAAAAACATAAATCATAAGGCTAAAATACCCATAAACATTAATAAAAAATTACTAAACCTTCATCCCCAAAAAACCCTAAACACTCATCCCCAAAAAAACATAAACCCTCATATCCAAAAAAAATTAATCCTTGAGCCCCAAAAAACAACATACCCTAATCCACTTAATAGACTAACCCTTCATCAAAAAAACTTTAAACCCTTATACTATAAAAGACTACACCCACAACCCACCAAAAAACACATAAACCTTCATACCTAAAAAACGAAAATCCCTATGCCTTTTAAACCCATTAACCCCAATTTCCAAAACACTAAACCCTCAGATAAAATAATAATAAACCAAAATACACCAATAAAACATAAAATCATATCTCCCAAAAAATTGAAACCCTTAGCACCCAAAAACCTAATCTCTAGTCTCAAAAAACACAAAATAATCATCCCCTAAGAACAAAAAACCATTATCAACAAAAAACACTCAACCTTGATCCTAAAAAAACACAAAACAGTTATCCCCGTAAAACAATAAACCCTCTGCCCAAAAAAATTGAGACTCCGATGCTTCAAAATACCCTAAACCCAATACCCCGAAAAACACTACACCCTCATTCCCATCAAACCATAAACCCACATCCCCTAGAATCTGGAAACCATCATCCCCAAAAAACCCTGAACCCTTGGCCCCATGTAACCCTAACCCCCCATCCCCAACAATAACAAAAAACCCTTAGCCCCAGAAAACTGAAAACCCTCATCTCAGGATCCCCAAACAACCCGATATGATGATCCTTGGTAAACTATATAGCCCATTCCTCTAAAATACCAATACCCTTGACCTAGGAAAACCAAAACTCCTCAATATATGAAATCCCTAAACCCTAAACCCATAAACCCCAAAAACATGAACCCTCGCCGGTAGAAAACACTAAACCCACATCCATGAAATACTCAACCATAGAAAACCCTAAATCATTAGTCCCAAAAAACTTGAAACACACAACCCTTGAAAACCTAAAATCATCATCCCTGGAAAACCCCATAACCACAATCCCAATAATAATTCCATGGTAACTAGTAAACACCGTCAAACCGTAACATGATAATCCATCAATCCTTATCCCATGAAAACAATCAACCATCAATCCAAAAAAAATCATCTACCCCCATCCCCAAAAAACCATCAACATAGTGCAATACAAATTGTTCAACAATCATCCCCAAAAAACTATAAACCCTCGTCTCCAAATAAACTTCTACCATCATACCCAAACCATCATAAATCCTCCCAAAAAAATACACATCCCTTACCCGAACATAAACAACAACCATCATCCTAAAAAAACTCAACGCTCGTCTATAAAAAAAATCCACAACACTTTTCCGCAACAGACCCCATCCCTCATCACAATGAAAACCCGACCTTCATTCACCATAACCCCAACCCTTATCCACATAAAAAACATAAACCCTTAGCCTCAAAAAAAATCTCGTAGTCAAAAATTTTGCTAAATAATATTCCCCATTAACCGATAAACTGTCATCGAAAAACCCCAAATCACTCATTCCCAATAACCAGAAACCATAAATATTTAAAACCCCAGAACCATCAATCCCAAAAGGCCCTACACACTCATCCCCCAAAAATATAAAATACAAACAACCAATAAATAAAAAAAACACTTACTAGATCCTTAAAAAACTACTATCAAGCGGCCACAAAAAACCCATAACACTTAGCCCCCAAAAAACAAAAAATCGTCATAAAAAACCATAATCACTCATCCGAATAAAACATAATACATCATCCCCAAGAATACATAACCACTCATCATAAAAAACCTAATCCTTATTCCCAAAAATAACAAATCCCTTATTCCCCATAAATCCTATATCCTCATCCCCAAAAATCATGAGAACCCAAATGTAAATAATCCCAAATACCTCAACCACAAACCTAACTAAACCCTCTTCTGTAATAAATCCCAAACTCATTACCCCAACACACTAAACCATCATCCATAAGGTACCCTAAACCTTTATCCTCAAATAGACCTAAACCATCATCCACAATAAATCATAAACCACCATCCCCAAATACAATGAATCCCCCAGTCCCAAAAAAAATCGATCATCATCTTGAAAATCGATTATCCCTCACCCCCCAAAAACCATGAACCCTCAACCCAGAAAAAAAAACATAAACCAAAATACTGGAAAAAACCTCAATCCCAATAAAAACAGGTAAACCATCATCCATAAAAACCCTTAACCATGTTACCCAAAATTCCGAAAACCCCATCCTAAAACCCCAAAAACATTATCCCAAAAAAACCACAAACACATATCCCCAAAAATCAGTATACCATAATCCCCCAAAACCGCAATATCTCTCACCTAAAAAATCATAATCCATAAACCACAAATATCCAAAACCCACATCCAAAAAACCCCTAAAGCACAAGACCCAAAAAACCCTAAAACATCATCCCCCAATAGTCCTAAAACCTCATAAAAAAACATAAATCATAATCCCCAAAAACACTAAACCATTAGTCCCAAATAACCCTAATCCCAGATTCCTTAAATATCCTAAACCCTAAGTACCCTAAACCCCTAATCATTCATCCCCCATAACCCCTCAACCTTCGACCTTGGAAAATCGTAAACCAATAATTCTCAAAAAAAACTCCAACTATAGCCCCAATTAATCCCACACCGTCACCCCAAAAAAATAGTTAATCCCCAAAACACCATAATACCCCATCCAAAAAACCCCTAAAACGAAATCCATAAATAACAGTAAATCATCATTTTAATAAATACCTAAATCATTATCCCCCAAAACCATACACCCTAATCACCAAAACACCATGATCTCTTAGTCAAAAAAATCAGAATTTCATGCCAACAATAAACCATATTTACTTTTACCCACAAATACCGAAACCATCAGCCAAAAAAATCCCAAAACACTCAGCCCAAAAATTCATAAACCTATAGGCTGAAAAAAAACACAAAATTTCATCCCCAAAATACAATAAACCCTAACACCAAAAAACCATAATAACATCATCCCCAAAAACCTAAAACCCCTACTCAAAAAAAACAAAAACCCTCAAAAATAAAAATCTATAAACTAACAACCCCAAAAATATTTAATTCTGTATCCCCAAAAAACCATAAAATCATATCCCCAAAAAATCCTAAACCTTAATCCCCCTAATCCCAAACGCTCATATCCAAAAAAACCATAATCCCTCCGATTTGAGAACCCTAAAGCTTCAACCCAAAAATACCCAAAACCCTCATTCTCAAACAAAACTAAAACCTTATCCATAAAAAACCCAAATACATCTACCAAAACATACCCCAAACCCTCATCCCCATGAAAAATGTTAAACCCTCATCCTCCAAAAAACATAAAACCTCATCCCATAGATATTATAAACCCCCAACCTCAAAAATTACTAAATCTCTATCACCATATAAACCTAACACATCTTCACAAATAAATCATTAAACACTCAGACCCATATATCCCTAAAACCTTCGACCAAAGAAACCCAAAAACCATAGCCCGATGAATACCAAGACCCACATCCCCCTGAAACCCTAAACAATCACCCCCATGAATCCCAAAAAACGTTTCCAACTGAAATATAAAACCCCATTCCATATGAAAACCTAAACCCTTATCCTTAAAAAAATCATAAACACTCATTCCCCAAATGACATAAACCCACAAACCAAAACCCCCTAAACTATCATCCCCCAAAAACCCTAAATCCACACAACAACAAAACCCTAAACCCTCATCTGCAGAAATCCCTTAACCATATTCCCCATAAATCCATAAATTCTAATCCCTAAGGAACCATAAAATCACATATACAAAAAACAATAAACCCCCCAACCCCATATAACCCTGAACACCCTTACATCGAAAACCCTAAACCATATTCCATAATAAACTCTATAAATAGAACTCCAGAAAACAATAAACACTCAGACCTAGAAAATATTAATCCCTCATCCCAAAAATTAGAAAATTATCATCCCTATAAATACGTAAACACCATGTTAATGTAAACCCTGCCAACACATCAACATGAAAACCTAATCGCTAATCCAAAGAAACCCCTAAATAATTAATCATAAAAATACTAAACCCTCATTCCTTGAATAACCCATAATCCCCAGCCACAAAAAAAAACCCAAAAAATCATCCCTTGAAACCCTAAAATCCTCATCCCTAGAAAACTCAATACTCTCAACCCCAAAAACAGCACGAAATCCACTTCCATTTAAAAAATAATCCATCAATCCCAGAAATCCCTAGAAAATCATCGATAAAAAATCATAAACTCTCAGAACTAAAAACTCCCTAAAAACACAGTCCCAAAAATTCCTAAATCCTCTTCCCAAAAAAATAAATGATAAAAACCATAGTATCCTAAATTTTCATCCCCATAAAATTTTAATCACTCAACCAAAAAAAATCAATAAACCCCAAGCCATAAATATTTCAGAAACATCAGCCCCAAAAAACCCTAAACCCTCATCTTGAAAAAACCATAAACCAAAATCCTGAGAAAATCAGAATCCCATTTCCCTAGAAAATTGTAAACACTCATCCCCAGAAAAACATTTTCTAACATCCCTAAAAACCACTAAACTGTCATCCCATGAAAAATCTAAACCCCCATCCCTAGAAAAACCTAAAATCAAATCCCCAAAAAACACTACATGCTCATGCCTAGAAAAAATAGAATTCTCATCCCTATAAAAACCATAAAGCATCATTCTAAAAAAATTAATAAACCCTCCTCCAAATAAACCATTTTGTTTATTACATAGACTATTATTTCTATGATGGCATGTTCACACATATATATAAATAAATATAAGAATCCATATACTACTATATTTATACAATAAATGATGTTCTCTAATTATAGACCATCCATTGGTCGAATTTGTTCAGTATCATATTAAAATAATTAATGAGGATAATTGTTCTTTATGTAATGTATTTCACTCTGATACCGATTATTGTAAATAATTAAATGTCAATAATGACTAGTGGTGTTGAAAAGTGGTTTTAAAATTTACAATTGATAACAGATAGAGATTATAAAATAACTGTATATAAAAACTATTGTGTTTTTGAAATGACTAAAAAATGATATAAAATTAACGATCAAAATGAATTATAGCGGTTCATATCATAAAGATGTTAGAGCAGTCCTAAAACATCTCTACCCCTCATGATTGTTGTACACACTAATGACATCACATTTAATTGTGTGAGATACTATTGAATAATCAACATTTTATAAAACTATAGAGGTAGAACATAGTATTTTTACATGATGAAAAACCTAAACTGTTACCTGAATATTGATCAAGATCACAACCTACAAAACCTTTTCGGTGGTGGAATAACCATACATGATAAGAAATTGTTTGGAATGTGAAAATAATTAACTAGACATGAAGTGATTTAAAAATAGATTAAAAATTAATTTAAAATGAATAAAAACATGTACAATGAAACAAAATGATAATCAAATTATAAAAAAGTATATGAATATGAATTATCATTGATCACATGAAAGGAATAGGGTCAAATAGTGAATTTTATCTCTAAAAAATGATAAGGAACATATGTCATATATGTTTTATGAATTTATGTGAGAGACAAAAGAATATGTTCCCCATTATATGATTATTTCTCTGAACATGAATTGTTATTTAATTTTATTGATGTCTATGATGAATTTATACTGATTCATTATGAAAGTATATTCTGAAAAATCAACATATCCAGTAGATACATCCCACTTGTAATTGATTAACTTGCTAAAAATGTTTCCATTACCATTGATAGTAAAATCTCTATTGATGGATAAAATCATTATTTCTCATTATTTCAAAATGATATATCAAAAATAAAAAAAAATATTTTTTCAACAACTATTGTATATTATTCACATTTTCAAAATATTTAAAATAATATCAACACAATTTCAGTTCATAATACATTTAAAATATAATAAAATATAGAATCCTACTAAATTCCAATAAATGCAGATATTAAATTAAAATATTCAAGTAAATTTATTTTCAAACATAATCTTATATTCTAGATTTTTTTAATGGTTATAAAAATATTTAGTTCTATTATATAAAATTAATGATAAGAAATATAATTTTTAGATATACATTTTATTTTAAAAAAATGGTGGATGAAAAATACATGGTTGAATATTGATCTATCATTTCATAGTTGGATATTTATCTACTTGTATAATCGAGTAGTAAAAATATTTATTATTGGAAGATGATCTATTGTTTCATCGTGTAATATAGATTTTACCATTGGTTTCCAATGGTAGATTGATCTACAATTATTTTATTATGCAACCATTGTGGTTCATGCCACCTTAATTATTAATGATATTGTTGCATCTGTCTTTAATGGTTTAATATGAAATGAAGCATAAAGAATATGAGACTACAATAATGTGAAGACAGATTTACTATTAGTGTTAAATCCACCATTGGATGATATATCTATTGTCGTATGGTGGTCTAATAGTGAATTCTGGATCAACCGATATAAGGAAGTAGTGGATGATTACTATAAAAATTGGGTAAGTTAAGTGATATTTTCTAACAACAATTATCAAGTGAATAAAAATTTTCAGGAAGGATATCTATAAGGGTATTTCCAATGGAAAAACATTTTTCTGTTCTACTTGTGAACAAGATCTACCTATGTTGAAAAAATATAGATAGATTTAATATTGTGGATGCCAATTTAACAAAAAATATATCTTCTTCAATCGTCTCTATCGGATAGTAGGATATATACCACTACACAATGTAAGAGATCAACCATGTGAATCTAATATACTAGATAACAATTATCTATTTGTGTTCAAATAGTATATAAAACAATAAACTAAATGTTCCATTTAGAAACCACAAATACTATCACCACTGTGTTTCCATTACAAGATAATCTTTTTTATGGTTCTTTATAGACTAAAAAAATAAACAAGTGACTCAAAAACATAGAATATGAATTGAAATGGATACCTCAAAATTGTCCATCAGAGGTAGGACCATTAACTCTAATGAACACTTCATTATCAGAATGCAGAAGATCAAAATGAAAATGAAGACTTAAATGAACACTAGGTATCAAATTGAACGGACGATACCCATTATAACAAATTTATTTTAACCAGATGAACATTTATATCATTATAAACCTTCCACAACAGATATTCATTGGTTCTTAAATCTAATATATCATACATGCTACTATAGGACCTATTATATATGTAAGTGTAGGATCATCACCCTCACCCCATTGTACTTTATAGGGTCTATGACCTAGTAAGCTTATAACCTAAACTGTGCACCTACTATCCATACAATCCTTATACATAGAAACACATATACATATCATGTTCTATGAATGACCTTTATTACAATCCTTCCTCGATATAGGATTCCAAATTCATACCTTGCATGAGGTAGGCCATTAGTCCCATGAGTGTGCCAGAAGGGATGGCCAATGGGGATTGCATGGAGGGATTAAATTTTTAAATAAATCCAAAATATATTAATTAAAAAAACATGGAAATTATATTACTAAAATAATTTAAAAAAAATAAATATTTTAATTATTTTAATACATTTATTGTTAATAATAATACTAAATTTAAAAATAAAATATTATATGTTATAAAAAATATGGAATTAATAAAATATGATAAGAGCTATTTATTAAAAAAGATATAATATTATTTTATTTAGAATAAAATTTCAATTACTAACACCACATACCCTAAAATCCAAAATCCCTAAACCCAAAAAAACATAATCACCCAGTCTAAAAAATTCATCAACCCTCAGCCCCAAAAAACACAAAACTCTCATCCCAAAAAAATTAAACCCTCATAAGAAAATATTTGTAATCCTTCATACAATGAATTCCCTATAATATAAAGAAAAACCCCTAGAATAATATCCCCATGAAACCCTATACCTTCATCCATAAAGGAACCTAGATCATTAAAAAAAACCCTAGACCCTCTACCCACATTAGCCATGAAACCTCAGCAAAAAAATCCCAAGATTCTCATCCCTGAAAAAACCTAGCCCCTCTACCTCAAAAAATCAATGACCCTAAAGCCAGAAAAACAAGAACCACATCCCAAAAATCATTAGAAACTCATGCACAATGAATCCAATTCCCTGATCTCAAAAAAACGCTAGACCCTCTACCCCCAAGAATCCTAGGACAACATCAGTAAAAACGATTAGTCCCTCAACACAAAAAAAAACTCTAGGACATGATCCCCAAAAAACTATAGACCATCATCCCCCGAAAAAATACCATAAACCGAAAAAACACAAGCCCCACTACACAAAAAAACCTTAGCCTCTCCACACACAAAAAACTAGGCCCTCATCTCAAATGATGCACCAACCCCACAACAAAAAAAATATCCTATACGCTCATCCCTAAAAAACAATGATCCATTTCTAAAAAACCCTTATACCCACATCCCCAATGAAAATGGACCCATATCCCCAAAAAACCTTCTACCCTCTTCCTTGAAATATTCTAGACTTGTAGCCGCAAACAAAGGATGGCCCCATAGTACAGAACATCCCTAGATCCAGAAGACCAAAAAATAGTTAACCCTCATTCCCAAAAATACATATACCTTATCCAATAAAAATACCTATTCCATCATCCCCAAACCCCTAGAACACCAGTTATAGAAATTCCATTGACCCTCATCCCCAAGAAACCCTAGGCCCACATCTCAAAACACGCTAGAATATTATCTGCAACAAACCCTAGAGCCTCATCCCTAATAAAACCTAGACCCTCAACCCCAAAAACCCCTATACTATATGCCTAAAAAAACCTAGACCATTAATCACATGAAACAATAAAACCTCATCCCTAATGAACACTATACCCTTAGACCCAAAAAAACCAAGACCATCAACACAAAAACAGTTGAAACTCATACCAACTAAACCTAGAACCTCATCCCCAAAAAACCATAGACCCTCAGTACTAGAATCCACATGACTATCATCCTATAAAATACACCAGAACCTCATACCTAAATAAACCCTTGTCCTTTGGCCCCAAAAAATATATTCCCTCATTCAGTAAAACACATAGACGCTTAGCCTGAATGGAATCCCCTAATCTCATCCCCAAACAATTGTAGACCCTCATTCCCAAATCCATAGACCACCATCCCCCCAAAACTCTATACAATCATCCTTATAATGTCTATGACCCTAATCCCTGAAAAAATCCTAAACCATCATACAAAATAATATACACTTTGTCTCAAAGAGACCCTAAATCCCTAGACCCTGAGCCTAAAAAAAACATAGACCATCAACCCCATGAAACCATAAAATCGCATCCCTGAAAAAACTATACCCTTAGAAGTAAAAATCACAAGAACCTAAACACCAAAACCATTGATCCTCATACCAATGAAACCTAGGACCTCATCCCCATAAAACCCTATACCCTCAGTACTAGAATCCACATGACCATCGTCCTATAAAATACCCTATAACCTCATCACCATTAAAAAACCCAGTCCATCATTCCCAAAAAAATATAGTCCATCAGCCTAGAAACCCCATAGACCATTACCCTGAAGAGAACCCTATAATCTCAACCACAAACAACTATAGACCGTCATCCCCACAAACCATGGAACCTCATCCCTCCAAAATACTAGACCATCATCACTAGAAAGTATATGAACCCCATTCCCAAAATTTCCAAATCCCTCATCACAAACAACCCTAGACCCTCAGTCCCCAAAAAAATACTGAACCCACATCGCCAAAAATCCTGAAACCCTCTGCACCAAAAAATGAAACACCGTATATCCTATGATTCCTTAAACCCACAACCCCAAAAAACATAAATACCTAGCCCCTAAAAAAACAAAACACGAAGATCATAAAAATACCATAATCCCTAAAAAATGTAAACCCTCATCCCACAAAAATTCTAAATCCTCAACCCCAAAACCCTGAACCCACATCCCAAATATATCCTAACCCTTGACATTGAAATTAATTTAATCCCCGAACACCAAAAAAACACGAAACTGTCATCCCCAAAAACCACTCAACCATTATACCCCAAAAAACTAAACACAAAAAACCAATAATCCCAAAAGCCTCAACCCAAAAAAACACTAATCTGTCATCCCAAAACCCCTTATATAGTGATCCACAAAAAACACTAAACCCTCATCCCAAAATACCATATTCCCTCATCCATATAAAACACTAAACCCTTAATGACATTAATTCCTACACCCTCTAATATGGGTCCAGAAGCATGTAATGTGTATTTTAAGATGGAATAGTGAGAAAAATGATAATTACAAATGAATAAAAGAAACACCTCACACAAAGGTTTATACATGATTAAACATGAACTATTTGTTTAGCAGAATCATGAATTATGAGAAAAGGATAGAAGATAAGGAATTAATTTTTCATAGGTATAATAATAAATAAATGGATTTGTTTGTAACCATTAAAATGGGGTGATTAATAATTTTAATGAAAAAAATATTTTGAGTGTAACTACTAATGTAAAACTATAAGGCTTGGAGAAACTCCGAGGTTATTTAAACATCACCAAAACAACATTCACATTCTAATTAATGACCCATATAACTAAATTTGTGAGAATTAATATTAATTATGATTTCCATATTATTATCTCCCCATATTTATTTAATGATTCAAATATATTTCCATTACCACATTGATATGTCATTTTGGGACCAAAATAAGAGTGTTGTGGAATACCATAACAGTAATGCCAAAATGTGTGTGTTAGTCGAATCTAAAAAATAATTGCGCTAAAAATTATTATCAAACACAAAAGTAATATCATTTAGTTGAATCAAGTCCAAATATCACCCTCTTTATGGAGGGTATTTTCCTTGAAATCCATGGAATATATTTTTTGAACTTATGGTGATAAATCCCCAATGTATAATGTTGTATAAACTATACTAAATTCATCAGGAAAATATATCTTGTAATATTTATTTCCCACTCAATAAATTACTTTGAGTAGAACAATAGATCATTATTCTATCATGCTCTTAATTTCATAAAAAAATCTCTACCTATTATAGTTAATCTACATATTGTCTCCAGTTTGGAAAATGGACTTTTTACGATGCATATTATATAACCTATTAAAGGAATTATTAGGTTTCTCTACATTAGCTTGAAAAGATTCATAAATCCTCATCGTATTCTTTTCCTTAGACTCCACAAAAATATTCAACAAAAAATAATAATGATGTGAATAAAATACTATAGGATTGATTGGATTGATACCATAAACCAACTAAAATGTAGAATGGTGAACAATAGCATGTGGATATTTCTTGTATGAAAGTTAAACATGTTAAAACTATATTTATCATTCCATAAAACCAATATTCACTAATTTTCATAGAATATATTCAAATTAAAAATTCATAACATCCATTTTCTCATTAGTTTGAGGGTGATTGGATGAGCTAAAAATTTTATTCATACCAAATTTCTGTAATAATTTCCAGAACAAAATGGATGATAAACTAATTGTCTTAATATGAAAAAATTAATTGAGGAAATCCATAATGTAATAAAATAACTATGAAATAAATTTTTGATGTGTCTCCGGTAAATAAATATTGAAATCCATGATGAGATCTTTTCAAGGATTATCCAGAGTTAGTAATTGAGTGTATAAACCATGGTTGAAATTACTCGTTTCTCATTGAAATGTCCTGCATCTTGAAAGAATTTCATGGAAATTTTATTGTTACATTTGATTTTTGAAATGCACCCTTAGTATATGTAACGGTTTTTTATGAAACAATTAATAGTAGGTCCTACATAATTAGTATACATGATGAGAATTTCGTTGTAATTATGCTTTGGAAAAAAAATCTATTTATCTTGTATAGAAACCAATTATTCACTATAAAATCCTAAAAAAATACAATATAAAATTGGATTGAAATATAATTTATATATATATATATTGATGATAAATCTATTTGATATGCTAAAATCACAAAATTTGATCATTAGAATGGTTGGTAATCGGTACCATGGAGATGAAGCATCATCTGCTTAATTATCAAGAACCTTATTTTATTTGAAACAAATGAGAATGATTGAAATAATTCAGACAACATGGAATTCCTTGAATTCAAATTGGGATTACAATTGATAAATCTCCGTGAAATATTTTTAGAATAAAGATTAAAATATTTTGTTCTCAAATAATGTGACCGTTGATCTTCAGATCCGTCAATCTCAAAAAAAAATAATTTTCAAATGTGTTATAATAACTGCATGAAACATTCAACTCCACACTGAAATTTTCAACAAGTCACATCTATTGGATAAGAATAGTGTGATCCCAACCCAAATTTCATCACACTCTAAATCAATTACTTGATCAAAAGTGGGTATTTCTGAAACTAGTGCATCAAATAAACTATTCCAATTATCTAAAATTATTATATTTTTCCTTTATTCACTCAAATTTCTTATTATTTATGCATTCAGTGTTATTTTCCAATATAGAGATGAAATTGGAAACAATGTGAACATATAAAGATTCTTAAACATGGAAACAACTTAATTCTATGATGGGTTTAGGTGGTGACATGGACCAGATTGGTTCAAACCATGATTATTTCACAATTATTCATACATTGGATAAAACATATACCAAAAATGACACTTTGGTTCAAAGGAACTCTCAATTTTAAATATTTATATATTAATTTTATTTCCATAGAATTACAAATACATACCAAATATGATCAACATGGATCTCAATATCCATGATGTAAATCACTATATCACCAACATAAGAATAAAATACCAAAAAATCTTCTCATAACATCAATCATGGGTAATAGGAATTTAATAAGAGCTTTTTAATAGTCTAAATGGAATGATCACCGACTTAAAGAACTCAAATTTCTTCATTATTGTTATTTTCCACTCATCCTCGTCATTTTAATATTGTGGAATCCACATTAATGACTATATATTAAAATTATTTATGACTTATTTTATTATTTGGGAAAATCATTGAGTCTTTGAATATGACACCAATATTTTATGGTAGTATTATTCATATATCTACTATCAATAAACATGTGACATGCACAATATTTATTTAGAACCAATAATACTTGAACAAGACATGTTCATATGTTTTTTCTTTATAAAGAAACGATCCATCAATTCATCCATTTTCTTCTGTAATTCCTTGTATTTATTATTATTAATATAATATGATGTATTATTATAATGTTTCATACATTATAAAATAACAATCTCAGTTCAATTTCCCTACATAGTAGTAATCCATCTGTAATATCATTTAGTAAGACATTAGGATATCCACTAATAAAATAATGACATAAAGTATAGTTAGGACTGTTTACCTCATGGAATTACTTATATATCTTAAATGAGGAAAAAAAATTCTTTTACGGATAAATTTCACTAGAAGATAATTATTGATAAATTAGAAACCATTGTAATATTCTTGAAGAAATTTTACTTGAATAAACTGGGATTGATTCAAATGAGGATGTGTAATATTCTCTACCCCATATCAGAATGAATATGTTATATTCATCCCATTATATATCACATCCCAACCATATTTCCTATGTCATCCCAAAAATAACTTATGATCATCCTTATAGTAAAAATCATATAGAAACTCATTAATTTTGTGCTTACCAATTTGAAAATAAATCAGAACCTATTTTGACATGAAGTGGTCTGTATTGATCATCCATTATAGATTTATGATCGAGGATGATTCAGATTTGTAAGCTTCATCATGTCTACTAATATTATTTAAGTAACATCTCTACTACTCCCACAATCAAGAATAACCATTCCTATTGGAAGATTTATGGTCCAATGTGTTTTTAACAATTTTTCTCAATGAACTTCATGGGGGATGATTTCAGTTCACAAAACTCATCATGGAACAAGCATGTTACTAACATAAGATTCTTCTACAACATGATCATAATTTTTAGATTCTTCACTAACATTTTAATCATATTTTAATTCCTTTTATATATTCTTGATCTTTCATGTTTTTAATAAAAAAAAATTTTGTGAATTTTGATTAAAAATTACCGTACCCATTATATTTCTTAAACTTTTAATTTTCTTGTTAAAAAGGGTTGGATTTTCCCATTTGTTTTCATATTGTGTTTTATTTTAATTTATAAATTATCTTTTTCCTTAAAAATTTGATATCACCAGCACTATATTAATTAAAATAAATAACCTTATATAACGATTTACCATTATTGTAGTTCATGGGAATCGGTTCATATGCATATCTCTTTTTGTTTTACACATTGATTTCTATCTTCCTCCTACTAGCCATTCCGACATTTTATGTAGACCCTCCCACACATAGTATTTACTGTGTATATCGCTTCTTAATATCATTCCTCTATATATGATTCCAATGCGAAAACTCTCATGAGGAAGACTATGGACCAATAAGTGTTATATAAGGCCATGCCAAAGGGTCATTCATGGATGGATTATATGTTTTATTAAATACAATAACTTTAACATAAATCATTTATAATATAATAACATTCATAACATTTCACATACACTTAATAATTAAATGATTAAATTTAATTTTTTTCATAATAATAATAAATGTAGTACTAATAGATTAAAATTTGTAAAAAAATTTAATTTAATTAAATGTGATGAGATCAAAATCTAACAAAATATTGAAACTATTGATCTATTTAGAGTAAAATATCAAATACTAACATATCATCACTTAAAATCCCAAATCCCTAAACCAAAGAAATCCTAACCCCTTAGCCAGTGAAAAAACTCAACCCTAAAAAATACCTCAACCCTTTCTCCCAAAAATCCTTATACCCTAATACCCATAAAACTCAAAACACTCACCCCATAATACTATGATCATTTTTCCGGAAGGAATCCTAAAATGTCATTCCAAAAAATCCCAAGGGACTTTGACCCAAAAAACCATAAAATTATATCCCCAAAAGACCCGAGATCCATAACCGAAAAAAATATCAACCTTACCCTAGAAAATTATAAAACCTCATCCATAAAAAACTCTTAACCATTATCTCTAATAAACCCTACTTAACCCAAAAAATGCATGACCCATATCGTTAAAAAATAATAGACATAGAGCCCCGAAAAACCAAGATCCTCAGCCCCAAAAAAAAACCTATTACCGCAGCCCAAAAAACCCTATACCCTCATACCAAAAAAAATTCGGATATAAACCTTAAAAATTAATTTCCTCCCAGGAAAAAAATACTAGATCATATTCCAAAAAATAACCTATAACATCATCCCCAAAAAACCATAGATCCTTAGCCCGGAAAATCCATAGATCATCATTACGAAAAATACCACGACCCGCCACACCAAATTAACATAGGCCCATAGCTCCAAAAAACAGGATTACTTTAGTCCCAAAAAAACAAAAGGTTATCTCATTAATTTATTTAAGAAATATCTTGATATTTTTTCAATTGATCTTCCATTTATATTACTACACTTTAGAGGAATTATACACCAGATTTATCTTTTACCAGGTATGAATTTTCCAAATAAACTAGCATATCATTATAATCCTATGGAATGAATGGGTTAACATTATAAAGAGGATTAATTGATTTATTTGTGCTTTAAATGGAAATTAATGAGTACATTATCTGTTCAATAATTATTGATGGTTAAAAAATCAAGTTTGTATCACATGTGTACTGATATTACAGATACCAATGATGGAACATAAAATATAATATACAATCTTATCCATTCCTCATTCGATCATTCAATGGGGGATAAACACCTACACCCCACTAACCATCACATGTGCCACAACATAGCAATATTTTAGCCAAACCTATGCACCTACCAGCCATATAGGCCATATTAATGGGCTCTCTCACACATATCATTTACTATGAATGGCCCCTCTTACAACCCTTCCTCCATGAATCTTTTTAAGGATTACCACGAACTGGGTAGACCAATTGTCACCTATTTGTGGAAGAAGGGATCTCCAATGTGGCTTGAAAGAATGGTTTGAAATTTTAATTAAATCCAAAAAAATTTAATCTATATTGAATAAATAACTGAAATTTTTTTATAAACACTACACTTTTCAAACATTATAATATATATATTTTTTAGTTATAATAAATGTAATAATAAAATACTACATTTTTTAACAAATTTATTTTAATTAAATGAGATTATACAATAATTAATAAAAAGGAAAACTTTTAATGTACATAGAATCTAATTTCAAATACTAACACCTCAACCCCTAAAATATCCAAAACCTTAATCCTCAACATAACCCATAATCCATCATTAAAAAAAATTACACAACCCTCATCCACAAAAAAATTTATTCCCACTTTCAAAAAAACTTAAATGATCATCACCAAATATCCCTAATACCACATCCCCACATAAAACCAAAAACCTCAGCCAAAAAATCCCTTGGAAATTAGCAAAAAAAAATGTAGTCCCTAGTCTGAAAAAGACCCTTGATGCTCATCCTCAAAAAAACCCCCCATCCTTTTCCCACTAAAGCCTTAAACCCTCATGCACCGGAAACCTATAACTATTATCCCAAATAACCATATACCCTAATCCCCAAATAATTTGAGACTGCCCTCCAGAAAAAAAGCACATCATCCCCAAAAAATCCTTGAACTTAACCCCACAAAAAAAACTTATCCCATATCTATAACAAACCATAGACCCTCATCTCAAAAAAACCTATGACCTAATCCCAAAAAAATATTAGGCACCTAGATAAAAAAATACACTAGTCCCTGAGAACTAAAATCTTGTAAACCCAAACCCCCAACAAGCAGTATAGCCTATTACAAAAAAGTCCATTGATCTTCTACACTAAAAAACCTAGGCCCCATGCACAAAATACCCATATCCATTATCTCCCCAAAAACCATTTTCGTCACCCCTAAAAAGGAATCCCTTAGAGCCAAAAACATTAATACCTCAACCCTTAAATACCCTATAACCTTATCACAAAATATTCGTATAATCTTAGTCCCAAAAAACCAAGACCCATAGACCCAAAAAGGAAAGATCCTCAGCCCAAAAAAGATTCTCTTCTACAAAAAAATGATCCATATCCAAAAACTCCTTGGCCCCACACCACCAAATACACTATATATACACTTCCCTAAAATCCTTCAAATCTCATGCCCAAGAATTTCTAGACACTCATTACTAAATATTCATTTACCATCAACCCCAATTCCCTTAGAACCTCGTATAAAAAAATCCCTACTTCCTCATCCCACAAAATATATGTACCCTCATACCTTAATGATTCCAAAACATCATCACTAGAAACCCTAGAACATCATCCCCAAAAAACCATCTGCGCCAATGGGCCCTCATCTATAATCCATAGAAATCATTAAACCCTCAACCTCAAAAAAACATCAACCATAACCCCGAAAATCCCGGATCTGTCAGCCTAAACACCCACAACCCTCATCACTACTAAACCCTAAACATGTATCCCCATATAAATCCATAATCCTAATCACCAATAAAACCCTAAAACCTATAAAAATAACCATAAATCCTCATCCAAATATAAACTGAAACACTCATCCCCCAAACAATATATACCCTCTTATCTAAAAACCATAAACCCTAATGCCAAAAACTATTTTCCCTAAGATGTAAAAACCAAAAACTATCGTCCCTAACATTCCATAAACCCTCTATCCCAAATAAACCTAATCTCTAGTCCCATGAAGTCCTAAATAATCATCACTAATGAACCCTTATCCTTTATCTCAATAAAACCCCAAATCCTTCAAAAAAATTCTTTATACCCTCTTATCCATAAAACCTCAACTATCACCAAAAAATAACCCTAAACCTTTATTCATTTAACACCTGAGAGGTTCATCATGAGACACCATTAAACCCTCAAACCAAAAGTACCCTAAAAGATAATCCAAAAAAACATAAAACCTGATCCCCAGAAAATAATAATCCCTCATCTGAAAAAACCTGTTACTATATTCCCCCAAAATCACTAAACACTAAACCATAGAAAACCACGTGGCCCTAAAAAATACCCAACTTTTGAGAATTCCATAATGCTAAACTATTCTTTTCAAAAATCCTTGAACCCATACACCCAATAAATCATAATCCCTCATCTCTAAAAAAACCCAAAACCCTCATTACCAAATAACCCTAAAATCATATCTCTAAATATAACAAAACCCACACCCCTATGAAACCATACATCCTTATATATTGAAAACCCAAAATCCATATCCTTGGAAAACTCAAATCCTCTGCCCCAAAAAAATAGGAATCTCTCAACCATAGATTAATACCCCTCATACAATGAAAATAATGTAACATCAGCCACATATAACACAGAATGCAATGTAGCATATAGTCTTCAACACACATCCCCACAAAACTCTCTACCCTAATCCATAAAAACACCGATTGTTGAAAATCCTTCAACTATCATCACAATAAATTTAAATCCTAGCCTTAAAATTCCATCAACCCTCATCCCCAAAAAATCATCAACCCTCATTCATAAAAAACCATATACCATGTGAACCAAAATAAACCCCAACCATCAACCCTAAAAAACACTCAACCCCATCCCAAAATACCCTCAACCCTCAACCCCAAAAAATACTGGATCTTAGCCACAAAATTCCACAACACATGGCACTAAAAAACCCCAACCCTATGCACTAAAAAAAGTATCATCCAAAAACCACTTTCACTCATCCTCAAAAAAAAAAATCATATAGTTTCAAAAAAAATTCTAGAACATAAAAAAACTAATAAATCCCCAACAAAACACTAACACTATCATACCAAAACCCTTAAAAACACCACCGTAGACAACCCTAAACTGTCAGCTGCAAAAAACCCCTAAATCCACAACCATAAAAAGATCTAATAAAAAATCCCACATAATCCCCGAACTCAAATCCGAAAATACTCTAATCCCTCATCCCCAGATATACCTTACCCTTATGTGAAAATTATAAATCAAACCCCAACCCCAAAATAACCTAAACCCAAGTCCACAAAAAATACATAACCCATAAAACACCAAAATCCCTAAACACGTATCCCTAAAGACACCTAACCCCACATCCACAAAAAAACCATAAACCCCAGTCCCCAAAAACCCATAAACCACAATCCCTAAATCCCCATAACCATTATCCCCAAAGAATTCATAAACCCTCACCCCCAAAAACTGTAGACCCTCATCACCAGAAAATTCATATCCCTTAGACTGATAAAATCATAAACATGCATCCTTAAAAAACAATAAATCTATATCCTCAAAAAACCATAATACCACATCCCCAAAAAACCTCAAACCCTTAGCCCCAAAAAAAATATAAACCATCATCCCCAATAACCATATATCCTATTTCATGAAAATCCCTATGAACTCACCATAAAATACCAATACACCATAATACCAAAACCCTCTAAACCACATTAAAAAAACTAAAATTATAACCATATCCTAAAAACAACCCTAAAGCATCGTCCATAAAAATCACCAAGCCCTCGGCCCAAAAACAACCCTAAACCCTTTGCCTCAAAAATCCCTCACCACTCATCCTAAAATGTCTCTAGACCCATATCCCCGCAAAACCATAAAACCTCAATCCAAAAGAACCTAATTATTTATCTTGAAAAATATTACACCATAATCCCTTGAAAAACCCTATACCGTCACCCCACCCCCGCACAAATTGTAATCCATCAGCCACATAAAACACTCCACACCTAGCCACAAAAAACCATTAATCCCAATATCAAAAAATTATAAACCCTTATCCCCATAACCCATAAAACCCATCCCCAAATAAATGTAATCCCCTATCCCTAAAAAATTATGCAACCTGATCACAAAAACACTAAAAACATATACTATATAACCCTTAATATAATGCCCCAGAAAAACCATAATCCCAAAAAACCCATAAACCTCAGCCCCAAACTCCCTAAACCATCATCCCCAAAACACCCATAACCCTCAGCAGAAAAATACTACAAACCCTCCTCCACAATGACCGTTAATTACAACAACCCAATAAGACTATTCCCATTGTACCATAATACCCTAAACCCTCTTCCCGAAAAACCATAAATCCTCAGTCCTAATCACTAATCCATTAGCACCAAAAAGACAATAATCCACATCCCCACTAAAATCATTAAACAAAATACAAAAAATACAATACCATAATCCCTAAATAAACTAAAACCTCAGCACCAAGAAACACAAAATTCAAATAAATACAAAACATTAAACCAACATTCTTAATAACCATTTACCAACCGCCCCTAAAAAAATGTGAAACCCTATTCCACAAAAAACAAGACTCGAAGCCACATAAACCAATAACCCTAACCCCAAAATTATCACTAAAACCTTAGTTTAAAAAATCCATAATCTCTAATCCCCAAAATATGCCAATTAATAAACCCAAAACAATATTAAACCCTTTTCCCTAGAATACCATAACCTCTAAACCTGAAAATACACCAAACCCTTATCGCCAAAAAACAATAAAACCTCATCCCAAAAAACCTAACCCCTCAACCCCTAGAAACCCTAAACCACATGCAAAAAAATCCAATAACTAGAACCCAAAAAATACTAAACACTCATCCCTTAAAAATTATTTAACCTCATCCACATGTTACCCTAAACCCAGTTCCCTAAGAAACCCTAATCCCTGAGCTCCAGGAAACCCTAAACCCTTAACCCATGAAACCCGAAACTATAATCCCCAATATTCCATAAAACCTTGGCCCCAATAATCCTAACACACACTACCTCAAGAAACCATAATCCATATTACCAACAAACCATAAACCCACATCCCCCAAAAAATCCTAAACCCTACACCCAAAAAAACACTAAACCATCATCCAAAATAATCCTATTTCTAAATCCCCAAAAAACATAGTCCCCCATTCCCTTAAATCCATATATTGTAATCCCCATAAATCTATAAACCCACATATCCAAAAAAACATATACCATCCACCCCAAAAAATCGTAAACCCATTGTTATAGATAACCCTAAAACCACTGTACCAAATAACCATAAACCACTCGCCCCAAAAAACACTAAACCTCATCCTCGTAAATATATAAAACCTCAGGTCTAGGAAACCAAAAACCATTATCATTAGAAATTAATCATACCACATCCCTATAAAAAAACTAAACCCACTTTCATTGAAAACCCTAAAACCTCATCCCCAAAAAAACCCTGCACACTAATCCTTTGAAAACAATAAACCATCCACCCAAGAAAACCATAAAACCACATCCCAATTAAACCCTAAAACATTACCCATAGAAGAATTAAATTAACCACCATGAAAACCCCGAAAAGATAACCCATAAAATCCATAAACACTCATTTCAAGAGAACCCTAAAACATAATCCAATGTAAATCAAAAATCATCATTCCATGAGAACCATATGAACCCATCCCTTGTAATACCTAAACCCTCCACCCAATAAAACCATAACCATTAATTCCAAAAAAACTTGAAACCCTCATCCATAGAACCAAAAAATTCGCATCCCTATAAAATACTAAACCCTCAACCCTAGAAACTTTTAAACCATCATCCCTAGTGAAAAATAAACTCTTAACATCATAAAACCAAGAAACCATAGCCCCCTAATATCCTAACTCCTAATCCCTAGAAATCTATAAGCCTTTATCCCAAAAAATCCCCAAAAAATCAAAAATAATATATTCAATATCTACATGTTTCTAAACAAACAGTGATGTAAATTTATTAGAGACCAACCTCTGATTCACCATGGTTGGTATCAGATTAAAATTATTATAGAGGATAACTATACATTAAGGAAGTACATGCCCTCAGTTACTGATTTTTGGATCGAATAAAATGTTAATAATTCCTTTTGGGGTGGTGATTTTTCAATTAATAATTTAAAATAGAAAAAAAATATAGTTTATAATATATATATATATAGTGAGTGTTGTGTTCCTGAAAACAGCTGAAATAGAAAAAAAAATTAATGATCACAATGAATTTCAAGGGTTAGAATCACACATAACATACTCCACACCTCATCCTCCTCTTAAATGATTTTCTTACCGATTAAGAAAGTACCTTTAAAATTCAAGACAACCAATTAATGAAACTTCTATCTACAAAAACATAGACGCACAACCTAGTCTTTTTTATTATAGACCAAAACTAGGCTAGGACAATAAATGTGATTAGGAGGCACCCAAGAAACTCACTTATTGGGGGTGGAAAAACCATACAAGAGAAGATATAATAATGATTTGGAAGAGAATAAAATAGAAAAAATAGAATTACAAAATAGATAAATAATAAAATTAAAATGAAAATAAACAAATTAAATGAAACCAATATATGATAAAATGATGTCAATGATGATTAATATCAATTATCATTGATCTCATATATGAAATAATTTAAATCATACACATTATTCTATGATAATTATTGTGAAGAATAAGTGACAAATTTTTCTTGATCTTATATTTGTGCTGGAATAATTTTATCACCACAAAATGTTTAATGAACAACGTTGTAATTCATATATACCTTTACTAACATCTCTAACAAATTAATCATGATTAATTAAAAATATATTATATATAATATAAATTACAAATATATTCATGCCACTTTTTTCATAACAAAGATAAAATCATATAGATACATTTGATTAAAAATGATGGGATGATAAATAAAAAAAGAATTCATGAACATTAGTTCGTTATGAAATATCATAAAAAACATCAAAAAAGTTAAAAATAACAAATGTATATAATTAAATTTCATAAAATAATTTATTTTCCATGAGTATACATTCAATTTTCAATTGAATATATTTTTAATAAAATAGTACATATTAAAAATTTCTAATATATGAAAATATGAATAATAAAATGGTCATAAAATTATTTACAAAAAAATGTACTTATATGATAGAAAGATATATTAAATGGGTTCATAAAAAATTATTTTAATTATATAAAATGAAAGATAAAAAATATATTATTTAGAAAATAATTATTTTAAACTAACGATGGATGAAAATACTTATTGTCTGATTGATCTATTATTGTTTAACATTATATTGATCTACTAGTTATGTTTATATTTAGAGAGATCTATGGTTGGTAAATTAACTACCATTTAATCTTGTAGTAGATAATATAAATGTTTTCTAAAATGACATATTAATCTTACATTGGTGGATGATCCTTCCATTTTTGTTCATTCCACCCTTCCTTTCAATGATCATATTTTAGCCATTATGAATGGTTGAATCTCTAATGAAACCTAGAGAGGATTCTGTCACACCAAAATTAATATATAATTTCTAATGGAGGTAAATGCACCAGTTGGGGAGATATATATTTGTGGATGATGAGATTCCAATGAATTATTGGTCAACCAATGATATTAGTTACTAGAGAGGCACTTTCATAAAATATTAAAATAATAAGTAGGATGATATCTACTATTAGCAAGTTAGAAACCAATGGTTTGAAGAAGATATATCAAGGTATTTCCAAAGGTTAACTATTGATATGATCTACTTCTCACCAATATATACCAATGAAGACCAATGTTTCATATATATTGTATTTTTCATGAAATATAAACAAAGATATATGGATTTTACCAGCATCACTATCAAGTAGTAGGATTTCAACATTTCCATAGTGGAAGAGATCAACTATGCAAAGTTGATCTTCCAGTGAATAATAATATATCAATGGTCAAATGGTAGATGATAAATTGAACTATAGGTTCTATTTAGAAATAGGTTCTACCCTTGATGGACAGTTTCCTAGCAATTATGAGCTTTGTATGACCCTTGAATGAATCGAAAAATCGAAAATAACTTCAAAGACATAACAAAACATACTAATAATTCCCATGTAGACCTAGAAATTTTTCATCTGAGGGTCAACCAATAACTCTAGAGAATAATTTATCACTATATGGTTGAATATGTAGATGAATATGAAGGCTTGATAGAATGGGGGAGGAAGAATTGATCTAATAGAGAATACAATATCTGAGTTATTTAATTTTTATGAACATCGATATCAATTTTTTATTCCCACATCCAATACACCTACGTTCATATATAGAGTATAATATATAACCATATAAATTCTTTTCTTGAGATGTTAGTATGGGATCATCATTGCCAACTAACTCACCTTCACAAGAGGCTATGGCTCATTATGCTTATCACCTAACCAATATACCTATGAACCATTCACGGCTTATAAGTTGGCCCTCGAATAAATAAAATGTTCTATCCATGACTCTTTATATTAAAATTCTTCTATGCAGGCTTCTATGGGAAGACCTCCAACGGGGAATAACGTTGGTTCCCTATGTGTGGTATAAGGGATGACCAAAGGGTCTCTCATGGAGGGAATAACATTTGTTTAAATTAAAAAAAATAAAAAAGGAATAATCAATATTAAAAAAAATTTATAAAGAGTAATATTTTCAATGAATATAGTAAATTTATTATAAATATTAATAATAAACTATAATATTATTTATTATATATTATAAACAATAAGAATTTATTTCAATTTAATGAAAGATAAATTTTTATATAAAATGAAAAAATTTAATATATTTAGAAACCAATTTAAAATACTAACACCTCTGAAATACAAATCCCCAAACCCACAGACCAAAAAAATATAAATAGTAATTATTAAAAATCCCTCAACCCCTAGCCCACAAAATCCATAATGAATCATCCCCAAAACCATAAACCACAATCCCTATAAAAACCTGAACCATTATCCCTAAAGAAAACCTAGTCCCTCATACATAAAATTCCCTAGACACCTGGCCCTAAAAACCCCTAGACCATCATTCCAAAAATACCCAAAAATATCATCCCCAAAAAAATCATATACTTACAGCTTGAATAACTCATAGAAAACCAGTAAGAAAATTCCGATGACCCAAATCCCAAAAAAAATATATCTCCTTAGCCCAATATAATCCAAAACCCTCAACCGTAAAAAATACAACACTCTCATCCCATAAAATCCTCGAACCATTTCCCCAAAAACAACAATTACATCAATTCCAGAAAAACCAAAAACCCGCACCCCTAACTAACACATGGATCTCATCCCTAAAATGCCTAAGACCACTAGCACCAAAAAAACAAGACCCTGAGCCCCAAAAAACTGTAGACATTCATCCCTAAAAATCCAAGACTCCCAAAAAAAATACATTAAAACATCAATCAAAAAATATTAGCTGACATCACTAAAAAACCCTAGTCCCTCAGCCCAACACATAACCATAGACCCTTAGATTGAAAAAACCCAAGCTCTCATCACCAAAAAACACTAACCGATCAAAACTAAAAATTAATAGGCCCTAATCACTAAAATGCAATGACACTTATCACCCAAAACATCTACTCCATCGTCCCTAAAAAAATTAAACCCACATCCCCATAAAACCATGGACCCTCAACCCCAAAAGATGTTAGACCCATAGAACCAAAAAACCCTAGCCTGATGGCTCAAAAATTCCTATTTCCACATCCCAAAAAACAATAGACCCTCATCCCCAATAATAACTATACACTAAACCCTATAAATCTCTATAAACTCATCCAATAAATCATTTAAATATCATCTATAAGAAAGTATACAGTAATCCCAAAAAACCCCTAAACCCTCATCCCACCAAGACACCAAACAGTCATCCCCAAAATCCCTTGGCCATCATCCACATGAAAACCTAGACCCTCATACAAAATAAATCATTGTTCATCTTCCAAAAAATACCCATACTATAATCCTAATAAAATCCTATGCAATCAACCTCTAAATACCCTTGGCCCTTAGTCTCAAACAACCATAGACCCTTAGACGAAAAAATGCTAGACAATTAGCCCCGAAAAACAACGACCGTCATATCAAAATAATCCTAGACCCTTAGCCCAAAAAAAACACTAGACCCTCAACACCAAAATTCCCTCAACCCTAAAACCTAGAACATCCTAGTCCATTATCACCATAAAACCCTAATCCAATAAACTCAATAAATCTCAAGTCCCTTATGAAAAAACTATATATCCTTAGCCCGAAAAACCTAGAAACTCTTCTCCAAAAAAACCATTGTACATCATCCACAAAATCCCAATATCATAATCCTATGAAAATCATTGTCTATATTGTATTGAAAAACCCAAAGCCTTAGCCCCATGAAACCCAACCCTGCATCGACAAAAGACCGTAAAATTCATGGATGGCATCAAAACTATCATATTAATTTTGACATTATTTAATAATTGATTTTTGTTAAAGTCTTAACAACTTTATTAATTCAAACCAAATTCATTTTAGAAATACATACATGTCGTATTAACTAATAAAATTCATGGATGGCATAAAAACCATCATATTATATTTATTTTAACTTCTATAATACCAATTATTTGAATCTTTCATTAATATGGAAAATATTGCATCATTATTGTGTCTTAAATAAATTTAATTATTAAATGTCTAAAAATTAAAAATAAAATACCATTATGTAGGAAATCTTTTTATCTTTATAATTAATATTTAAAGTCTACATTATAACATATATAACCCTATGTAAAAAGTGTTTTTCTAAAACATATATGCTTCTGTAATTTTTGTATTTACTTTAACATAATTAATATAAAGTGTCCTTATCACCTACAAGTGGCTCCATGGGGTCCCAAAATCGACCCAATTATGCCCATTGTCGGAAATGTATCATCCAATTAGGTTAGGACATGTTTTAGGATAATTTATTATTATTATAATATTATTTTTTTCCCTTATTTATCGGATTTACCCTTTAACCATGGTAAATAAACTATTTCCAACGTAATTATTAAAATTGTATGAAAATATATTCTAAATATAATTTAAATCCACTCAAATTGCTAATTTAACAGTATTAATTATTTTGATTAAAAAAGTTTTTTTATTAAAATTTAGTAATTTTCACTATTCATCAAAATATAAATGTTATCCGAAAAGTACCAAAATTTTACCCTGGTCTAATTTTGATATTCCGAATCAAAAAATAAATTCCATTTTAAGAGATAAAATTTATAAAATTTCAAAAAGTTGGTATTAAAATTCATAATGACTACTTTGATTGGTCACTATGGTTTAGAATATCGAAGTTGCAAACAACACAAGCTACTGTATTATTCAAAGAGAAGATTACCTTATAAGCTTGGGGAGTTACATTCTCCCCTCCTTCAAATAATTTCGACCTCAAAATTTCTAGAATAATACTGCATGAAAAGACTCGGGTGATTCTTCATCATATGTTCCTCGGGTTCCCATGTTGCCTCTTCCATTTTATGGTTTCTCCATTGAACTTTTACCAGACGAGTCATCTGGTTTCTCAGCACATGTTGCCTTGTATCAATAATACTGATGGCCTCTTCACAATAAGACAGATCGGGTTCCAGTTCTAATTCCTCGTAATTGAGTACATGCATTGGGTCAGGCATGTATTTTCTCAACAGTGATACGTGGACCACATCGTGAACTTTGGAGACATTTGGCTACATTGCCAAATAGTAAGCTACAGCCCCAATTTGTCCTAGAATTTCGAAATGTCTGATGATCTTTCGACTCAATTTACCTTTCTTACCGAAACATATAAATCCCTTCCATGGATATACATTGAAGAAAATATGATCTCTTACATGAAATTCCAAATCCTTCCTTCGATTATCGACATTGATCTTCTACCTAATTTGAGATGCTTTGATGTGGTTTTGGATTACCTTTACTCTTTCCATCGTTCCCTCCACCAGTTCTGGGCCTAAGAATTTTCTTTCACCAATGTCATCCCAATAGGTTGGTGTGCGAAATCTCTTTTTGTATAACGCTTCATATGGTGCCATCTGAATACATTAATGGAAACTATTGTTATAGGAATATTCCACCAGAGGTAAATATTGATCCCACATACCATAAAATATAATTGAGCAAGATCTCATCATGTCTTCTAAGGTTTGAATAGTCCATTCTGATTGTCCATCTGTTTGAAGGTGGTAGGCAGTGCTCAAACGAAGTTAAGTATCCCAGGCTTTCTGAAGACTTTTCTAGAATCATGAAGTAAAATGGGGATCACGATCAGAAACAATAGATAGGGGTACTCCATGAATTCATAAAACATCATTAATATATAGTCTTTCTAGACATTCAAGTGGTAAATCTTCCATTATAGCAAGAAAATGTGCTGACATGGTAAGACAATCATCAATGTCCAATATTGCATCATTCCTTCTAGGAGTCCTTGGTAGTATCATGACATAGTCCATAGTAATATTATCCCATTTTCCACTCAGGTATGGGAAGAGGATGCAACACTCCACCAGGCTGTTGCCTTCCAGCTTTCACTTTTTGACAAACCATAAACCATGACATAAATCAAGCAATCTCCCTCTTCATGTTGTCCAACCAAAAATGTTACATCATATATCTATACATTTTTGTGCTCCCAGGGTGTATAGAGAAATTGGAACTATTAGAATCGTACAAAAATTCTCATTTTTAGATCAGGTAAATAGGAAACGCAAAGTGTCCTCCCAAATTTCAAAATTTCATCTTCATACCCAATGTCACTCAATCTCCCATCATTCACAACATTATTCTTATTTTGAAACTCTTCATCATCGGTCTGAGAACTCTTTATCCTTTCTAGTAGATATGGTTTGACAACCATTTGAAAAAGAATTGACGTTTCACCTTCCATGGTGATTCCCATATCTATCTTTACTAGATCCACGTATACAGTAATTTTTTCAACTTTCATCTTGTCCAAAACTCCATGATACTTTCTACTCAAAGCATCTTCCACCTTATTTTCCTTCCTCAGGTGGTAGTGTATCGTGCATTTATAATCCTTTAGTAGTTCAACCCATCTCATTTGTCTCATGTTGAGTTCTTTCTGTGAGAAAATATACTTCAAACTCTTGTGATCGTTATATATCTCTCATTTTTCACCACAAAGATAATGTTTCTTTATATTCATATAAAATATTACATAAAATAACTCAAGATCATGAGTAGGATAGTTTTTCTCATGAATTTTTAGCTGTCGTGATGCATAGGCAATAATCCAATCATTCTGCATAAGGACACAACCAAGTCCTTTCTTCGATGCATCGCTATAAATAACGAACCCATAATTCCACGATGGCTTTGTCAATATAGGAGCATTGAATAATCATCTCTTCAGTTCATCGAAACATTCTTCACACTCATTTGTCCAAACAAATTTAACCCCTATATGTGTGAGCTTTGTTAACGGGTTAGTCAATCAGGCAAAATTTGGGATGAAACATCTATTATAACTTTCTAAACCAATAAAAATATGTACATCGGTTATACTCATTGGTGTGGGCCATTCTTATATTGCTCTTGTTTTAGCAGGATCAACAGAGATTCCAACCTTAGATACAATATGGAGAAGAAAAGAAATATCTTGAAGCCAGAATTCACACTTGCTAAACTTCCCATATAATTCACGTCCTCTCAGAGTCTTCAGGATAATGCCCATGTGATTTTCATGATCTTCGTAGCTTTTGGATTATACCAAGATATCCTCAATAAATACCACTACAAAATCATCTAGATATTCTATTAAAACTCTATTCATTATATCCATGAAAACAGAGGGTGCATTAGTCAATCCAAAAGGCATTACTGTAAACTCGTAATGCCCGTACCAGGTTTGAAATGATGTCTTCAGAATGTCTTCCATCTTCAAACACAACTGATGTTATCCTAATCAAAGGTCAATCTTTGAAAAGTATTGATCTCTATGCAGTTGGTCAAATAAATCATCAATGAAAAGTAGGGGATACTTGTTCTTTATTTTTATAGCATTGATCTCCCTATAGTCAATGCACAACCTCATAGATCCATATTTATTCTTAACAGAAAGGACATGAGCTCCCAATGGAGAAACACTAGGGTGAATAAATCCCTTATTACTAAATTCCTCTAGTTGTTTCTTTAGATAAACTAATTCCACAATGGCCATTCTATAAGGGGTATTCGATATATGCCATGATCCTGGAATTAAATCAATGGAAAACTCAACTTCTCGTTTTAGAGGATGTCCAGGTAAATCTTCCAGAAACCCATCTACATATTCTTTCACAATAGTTACATCCTCTATATGATGATTTCATTACTCACCCACAGTCATTTCATTCTCTTCCAACCCAATAATTGAATTTAGTTGAGCTACTGGGGGAGGATCTAGATAAAAATTAGGTGGTGATGATTCTACTCTAAAGAAATGGCCTTCCTTATCATCATCATCAAAAATCGTGTCCTCCTTTTTATTACAATAAATCTTCGGATCATGGTCCGAATGACAATCTGTAATGAGGATTATATCAAACTCAATCATAGGAATGAAAATGAGATCAGCGGATACAGAACATTTATGTTCTCTAATTGGGACTGATTCACAAAACTTCGTTGCAAGGATACTTCCCTTAAGAGTTTTAACTGAAAACTCCCTTGTTAAATCAAATTGGAAATATATAATTTTCTTATCAAACATGGAAGATATGAAACAATGTGATGATATAGAATCAAATAATGTATTTTCTAAACTTGAGGAAACGATTAAATTACCTACAACCACAACTTTTCGAGCTTCTAAAAAAGCAGTAGTGATAGCATAAGCATGGCCTTGATCCCATAGCCTTTTCTGAGTTAAGATCCCCTGACTCTTAGGAACTTCATTTGAATAATTTACCATCTCTCTACAATTATAACATTCCATGTTGAAATCACCTCTCTTTCCCTTACAATCATGAGCTTGGTGGCCTTTTTCACCACACTTGTAACTGACTCCTATTCCCTTCAAGAAAGTAACAGGGTGTTTCTTCCCACATTTACTATAGGATATATAATCAACATTTCCTATCTTCCCTTTATTTCCTTTTCCAATGTAGTTAGTAGATATCTTCTCCTATTGCTTTTCCTTAAAGTCGTGAGACTTAGCGAATTACTTTTCTATCTTGATAGCACATGAGACAATATGTTTATATGATGAGAATGATTGTGAGACTAATGCTCGAAGGAGAAACAGTTTTAACACATCCAAGAAACTATCAAACTTACTTCTTGGGTTATGTATATAATCTGTTGTATGCCTTGCTAAACTTGTAAAGTTAGCCTCGTACTTTGTGACATTCTCATCCTCCTTTTGCCTCAGACTTAGAAATTGCCTTTCTATATCTGCTCGATGTTTAAGAGGAAAGTACTTTTCTATAAAAAGCACTTTGAACTCCATCTATTCTATATTTTATACTTCATCATCTTCCTTCATGTTTTTTTATCAATGACCACCATTGATCAACATCTCCAGTGAGGCGCTAAACTGCCATGACAACGTTTTCCCTTTCACTACTCCCCAAAGCCTAAAATAGTTTATCTAGGGAACTTATCCACTGCTCAGCTACTAATGGATTTGTACTCCTATTGAATGTTGGGGTTTTATTCCTCATGAAGTTATCTAACATTGATCCTCCACGCTGTGGATCAGGGTGCATCATATGGGTAAGGTTATTATTCATAACCAGATTGAGTTGTCCCAGTATGGTGATTAGCTGATCAGCACCAGTTGCATCACCAGCTCCACTAAAAATATCTTGAGCATTAGTCAATACCTGCATGGAGTGTGTGCATTTATATGGTTTCCATTTCTTCAAATAGGCTCCATTTCTAAACAATGGAAAAAATTAGATCAGTTTATGAGTCCAAATACATAATTCCAAACTTGTAAAACACTTAACATGATTTGAACTATTTATGGATATAATCCATAATCATAAAAAAATGTTTTCTTTGAGAAATTATATAATCATAAACCCTTAATAATTGTTTGTAATGAAAATGAGAATTATCCTAAGCACATTCCACGGGAGTGTCATAACCAAGAGTGCAACAAGGCCCGTTGTTGTGCACCAGTTCCCGTTGCAGTCTAGCTCAAAGCGGTGTTTTCGAGTTTTACCCCTAGGTACATCTCTGCCCGAGCCGCCACTACCTACTCATATACAGAAAGGGATGTATTTCTTGTAAAACTCACAAAATCTCTTTAATAACAAAATTCTAGGAAGTTATTATAAACTAATCCCCAAAGTCCATCTTAGGTCTATGTGCTCTAGTCAGAGTTTATCTAAATCTAGCTACCAAGGATTGTACTAAACTTCCTCAGATACCAACTATAACGCCCTGACACCAATTACCCAGAGTCTGTGCATTATTACATAACATTGGCATGATCAAAAATGATCATGTCTCGAAAGACCGATTAGTTTAGTATCCTTGGAAAAATTAGATATATTTGTAAGTCTTACATTACATCATAAAATGGAAAAAACTACAACAACATCATTTCTTCTTATCCCCTCATACTATTCCTGTAGGTCATTCATAAAATAATTCTTCACATCTTGGGAAAAATAAAACATTGAACGGGGTGAGCTCAGATGCGTAGTAAGGATAACAATACAACGACAACTTTTATAAATAAGCATAAACATTTAAGGCAATGTATAACTAGAACAAAATATTTTTAAACTTGAACTTCAGCATAATATGGTAGAAATAAAAGGAAATAATGTCTTTTACATATTCACATGGATATTCTACTAGTCTAATAATGACATGAAATATCAATAACCACTTTCATAATGATGGAATGAATAATGAAACACTATAATAAACAGGTAGACAAGGCCCCGTGCAATGACTAAAAATATGATTTTGTCAAGGCCTCATGCCAAGACAGTAGTTTGTCTCATGAGAAATACTGATGCATTGAAGAGCTAAAGCAGGCTCCACCCGTCACTTACTAAGTCCAATGCATTCCTCATATGAACAGGTTTAAACATAACATAAACATTCGTATTAAAACTAGAATACGAAATTTAAATACTTTCTCCATAAACCATGAATGGTATGAAAAACAACACATCCACGGTCAAACATATCACAAAACCTTAAATACAATATAGAATTTTTGTATCATAATAAATCAACTTCAAATAAGCTTAAAATCCATCAAAGGATGTTGACATAGATGAAATCAAGACTATTTGAGAGAAATATCTCTTTTTTGAAATCATTTAAAATTCAAATAATTATAAAATAAAAAAATTACATTGAAAATATTCTTATATTCTTGTAAGTTAATATTAGAAGATTTTACAATGGTTGACGATAGCCTCACCCACCATATAAGTTAAAAAAAGACATTTTTACCTTAATTATTTCGAAAAGGTTAAAAAGGACCTTGTTTGAAAAATGACGAAAAGATTCCTTTAAAAACACATAAGGGTATAAATGAATTTAACCCATAGTGTAGTAAATATTAAAAATATTTTGAAATAAATTTTAAAAAAACGTGTATGTGGATGATAAAGAGGTCCCAGTAGATAATTATGTATAAACAACCTCAGATAATGAAGAGATTGTGAAGTAAACCCTTACCTTGTACTTTTCCATGGTTGAGGGTAGGTTAACCTCTTGTATAATGGTGAAATAATTGTTATTAAATTATAAATGAATCATATACATTAATATGATATCATATAAGATCTTTTAACATTTCTTTGTTAATAATATCTTATTATTATCGTCGTTTCGGGTTATAAATTATTCGTTTTATTTTATATGTTTTGATACATAAGTCGTGTTTTTTATGTCTAAGTTTTATCGTATTCATATCAAGAATTATATCAATTACTTAAACATTATTTATAATCATCAAATGAAAATTAGTCTTAAATGGATACAACGGGAAATGGATCTCATCGCGTTCATGGAGACGGTAGTCCGTACGTACGCACGAGCGACAATATCATTCATTTGATATTAAAATAATATATAATTGGATAGAGTATCATATATAAAGAATAATAATCATGTTATATTTATTATTTTCATGAAGTACACATCGTTATTATACCCATCCAAATAATAATGTTTTGAATAACAATTACACCACGACGTAAAGACGGTAAGCCGTACATAGACACATATGGTGACATGTCTTCAAACGATATATATAATTCTGAATATGGTTGTACCATATTTATAATAAAATCAATTTATATAGAATATACTTGAGTTATTACTTTTTTATGGAAATAAAAAATAATGATGAATTTTAAGAAGAAAGGATCTTGAAAGAGGGTGGTGAAAACATTACCTCTTTTTCAGGTTCTTCCTTTTGATTTGATCAAAATAACTCTTTAGGATGGAATTATGATCAAACTATTGCCTCTATGTTGAAGTGAGGGAAGTTGAGAGATTATTTGGGCAGGTTTTGGCTGATACAAAAGGTTTGAAGGTGTGAATAATTGGTTAGAATTGGGGTCCTTTTATAAGGTGGAGGAGTGGCTCTTTAGAAAAAAACTTAAAGTATTATTTTATAATAAATTCATATTTGATTTATAATGGCTCCAAAGTGGATTATATAAAGTATAAGGTTGATGTGGGTATAAATCCTTTCAACCAATATATTTTATATTGGTTTGGGTCATTATATTAAACTTATCGTTTAGTTTTAACTCTTAGTTAATTTGTTTGACATTTACCATGTCACATTGTATTTTTTTATTATATAGTTAATTAACATAAAATATACATACAAGGAACCCCCAAGTGGTCCATTAATGATATAAATATCATTATATAAGTCGTTTTTCCGAAAATTAGATTTTTTGGAATAGAATATCAATTAATAATATAATACTTGTTTTAAAAACTCAATTATGTCATTTTTGAAAATATTTAATAATTAATTTTTTGAAGTCCTAACAACTTTATTAATTATAAAAAGATTCATGAAATCAATCCTTACATGTCATATTGACCATTAATAATCGTGGATGGCATCAAAACATTCAAATTATATTTATTTTAACTTTTATAATACCAATTATTTGATTCATTCATTAATAAGGAAAATACTGCATCATTATTGTGTCTCAAATAAATTTATTTAATAAATGTATAAAATTTAAAAATAAAATACCATTATACATTAAATCGTTTTATCTTTATAATGAATATTTATAGTAGAAAATATAACATATATAACCCTTATATAAAAATTGTTTTTCTAAAAGATATATGCTTATGTCATTTTTGTATTACTTTAACATAATTAATATAAAGTGTCTTTATCAAATACAAGTGGCTCCATAGGGTCCCAAAATCAACCCAAATAAGCTCATGATTGGACATGTATCAACCAATAATGTTAGGACACGTTTTAGGGTAATTTATTATTATTATAATATTAGTTTTTTACACTTATTTATCGGATTTACCTTTTAATCGTGGTAAATAAAATATTCACCGAAGTAATTCTTCAAAATGTCTAAAATTAAAAGTTAAATATTTACACAATTTGGATCTCCTGATTCTAAATTGTGAATCCATTTATATAAATTTAAAACACAGAAGTGGAAAAAATTAATTTAAAATTAATTCCTGTTGTTAAAACAAAAAGCATGTTTTTAAGAGATAATAACTATCAAAAGATTGACACTTGTTTATGTCCGTTTTAAATGAGAAATTATGTCCAATTACCAACATTTTATTAAATTGTAAAATATATTATAAATATACTTTAAGTCCACTAAAATTCATAATTTATCCCTATTAATTATTTTGATTAAAAAAGTTGTTTTTAATTAAAATTTAGCAATTTTCATTGTTCATCAAAAACTAAAAGTTATCCGAAATGTACAAAAATATTACTCTTGGCTAATTTTGATATTCAGAATCCAAAAATGAAGTCCATTTTAAGAGATAAAATTTATTAAATTTAAAAAAGTGGGTATTTCTATTCATAACCGCTACTTTGATTGGTCGTGGTGTGTTAAAATCTACAAGTTGCGTACAATACATGCTAATGTATTATTCAAAAAGAAGTGTACCGTAGAAGCTTAGAGTGTTACAGTTATGAATTTATCTGAAATTTTCTTATACAATTTCTATGAAATTCACTGTCTTAATATGAAGCAACACTTGAAGGAATTTCATGATGGAAAACATTCTATTTGAAATTGAATTCTTGCAGAATCATTTCTATAGACGCAATAAAATCCATCATGATATCTTACCATGGGTTGTCTATAACATGTAATTGAGTTTATAAACCTTCCATGATTTGACTCTTTTCTCTTGGACATTACTCACATCTCAAAAAAATTTATTGGACTTCTGAATTCATCATTATCTATTTAAAATGCTATTGTAATACCTATATTCTTTTTTAGATTAAAAATGACCTATAATCCCCCCTTCATGTGTCTCCCGGATTAGAAAGTAAATGTATTTAGAATTTTGAATACATAACATATTTATGTTTAAGAGGATACAAATATGAAATTAATAATGATGTAAACAACTATTCTCAAATTGGATTAAAAATGAATTTGAATCCATACCCCGCAGAAAAGAATATTTCATATTCTAAAATAATTTTTTTGACCATATCTAATGGTATGTAATGCATACTATTTATATAAAGAATCCTCCACAATGTTATTTTGAACCTTTTTTTATATTCACCCAAATGATAATGATTTTAATATTCCCCCCCACATTTCATGGACCTAAAAGAGCATTTTTTTACTATTAATAAACAAATTACATGATTAATAGAATGAATAAAAAACTATTTTGGTATCAAATAATGTTACTATAGATTTTTTGATCCCAAAACCACATAAAATATTCAACTTCCAAGTCAAATGTGTGTGGTAATTTTTCTATGGATGATGAAATTTCCTATCTGTACTCCAATTGCATCACAATCAACATTATTGTTTTGAACAAAAATAGATAATTCATCAAATATTTCTTCCCATAACCTTTTCAAAATTATATTAAATGCTTAATTTTCTCCCATTGATCAGTCAAATTACCCAGTTATCATGAATTTGTAGTCTGGTTAGATTATAGTGTTTAAATTGGAATCAATGATATCATTGAAATATCAAAAAACATGAAAAACAATTAATAATTTTATGAATTCTACTCAGGGAAAGTACATGATTGCTTCCTCCTTTGATTATCCTACATTATTATCTAATTAAAAACCTCATATAACAAAAACACCACATGAATTTATCATACTCGTCCTTTTCATGATTCTTATATTGATTTTGTTATTAATGAATACCAAATACCTTCAGAATATTTTCTAGGTGTATATCCACGTCATCGTTAGAAAAAAATACAATCTAGTAAAATAATAATAAATTTACTAACAAATGGTCTCCAAACATCATTCACGAGTTGTCGTAATGTACTAGGATTATTTGATAGGGAAAATGGAATAAGAACCCACTAAAAAAATTAATCTTTTTTCAATGATATTTTCCACTCATCACCTCCCATAATTTAAATTTGGTGGAATACACATTAAATAGAATGATTCAAAAGTATTAATGACCCATGTGATTCATCAAAAAATCATAAATTAATTGATCGGGATACCAATATTTTATTATAATATTTTTTGATATGTATACAATCCTTAAAAATGTTATACCTATGATCTTTCAATAACATCAATAATATTGGAATAGTAGTTTTGGTAATGTTTTTCTTAAAAAACCTCTGTCTATTGATTCATCCAATTGATCATATGATTCCATTGATTCCATAAAATTAAACCGATATTCTAGATTTATAGGAAAATGATTACACAAAAAAGGTTAAATATGGTTTTCAAAAACTCTAAATTGTATTATTCCACCTACATGACCATTAGAAAAAACTTCATGAAATTACTCAATCAATGAACAATATAACCATGTTGACAACTCCTCTCCTCATGGAATGACTTCAAAATAAAAAATAATGAATAAAATGGCTTTTATTTTTTAATTTTCTTCTACACAAAAAAATATTGATATCGAGGAAACCTTTGGGATCCTATAGAGTAAATTTATCATAATTTAACTCTACTAGATTCAAATGTTGATGTGTAATGTCATTTTCACTTTATTGTAATGATTATGTGATCTTATTCCCATAATATGTCATTTCCCTACCAAACTAATAAGTCCATACTAAAGAAAAGTTACATCAATCCATAGGAATAAAACAATAAAATTCCATATTATGATAGTTCTTCCAAATTTTAAAAGAAATTAGAACATATTTATTGACCAGATGTGTGCTCCTATTATTCCACCATTTCATTTTGTTCGACTGACGATGATTTTATATTTTAAGATTCAATTTCTATAGTAGTGTTATTGATGAAACATCTATAAAACTCCCACTATAAAAAACCATTTATAATTGGTGATTTATGGTCCAATGTTTTCAAACCATATTTTCTCTTTGAAATTCTTGAGGGGAGATTTCATCATGAAATATTGTTTATGGAGAAAAAATCTTACCCATATTAGCGTATTCTTCAAAATGAACTTAATTATCCGATTCCTCACCACCATGTTCACCATATTTTATTACCTTTTCAATATCCTCAATAGTCTTTATATTACGAAATCTATTGTTTTGTTAATATAAATAAAATTAATATAAATGAAACATTTGAAGCAATTTTGATTCCCCTATGAAATGGATTGGTATTTTCCATTTAGTTTTTCGATAGTTTTGTCTTTACATTTATCCATTATATTATACGTTCTAAATTACTTATCACCAACACTATATTTATTATAATAAATATTCATATAAAATTATGTACCAATATTTTACTTCTTGATCATTACTTCCTTGGTATTCTAATTTTTCTTTTTGACGTTGATTTATAACTTGAAAAAGTATCATGTGAGAAGAATGGTTGAAATTATACCAAATGATTTTTTTTTCATTTTTTAACCCCAAAATTTAACAATATTTTACTTTGTTTATTCATGAGATTTACTTTTCATTATTTAATTATTAAACATCCACATTTAATCTTCAGTAGATTTATCTCTAAAACCCATTATATTACTTTAGAAATAAATATACCACATATAATTCTCATTTATAAATTGTCTCCTCAAATGAATTTTTTTATATTTATTTTATTTCTTTTAATTTTTTTATTATGTTCCCACTATTTCATATTTTTACCACTAAGAGATGAATAATAATTTAATTTTAGAATTGCTTCCATTCACTTTTTCTCAATAGAACAATTCATAAATTTGATGAATCATCTGATTTGTGAGATCCAATATATAAAATCAAGTAGATTCTTACTCCTATATAAATATAGAACCTCAATATGAAAGTCTCATTCAATATCATCATTATATTTACATCAATACCTATCATCCTATAAATCAATAGAATAATCGTTGTTTCTATGATTTTAAAAAAATATTTCCATATTACACCAACTATGTATCGGAGGATGTCCGAGTCACAATCTTTATAGTGGATAATCATGTCGTCGTGCTAAAAAAATGTTGATCAAAGTTCCCACTAATTTGAGTAATATTAGAATATAGCTACACATTTTCCATTTCATAAGAATGGCGAGGAGTAGAAGATCTATATTTTTAATACATGGTGGATGTGTTTCTTAATGATATTAATATGTATAGAATGGATGAACATACTTATAGGAACTCCAATTCTAATAAAAAACTTATACTTCAACGAATGTTCAAAAAATATAAGTGAATGTGGAAAAAAAAGATTTCCATGGATTAAAGGAATCACCACCTACTATGGTTTCCCTATGATAAAAGAGAAATTCAACATCAATGGAGGTTCACCAAAAATTATGGGATAAGGAAAGTGGCCTAATAATTAATGATTCAGAAACAGATTCAAAAGATTTAGGATTCATGTGTAACCACTAAAAAATTGAAAATATAATATAATGATAAAATAAAAATGTAGTAATAGACTAAACAGAATTAAGGGTCCCTGTTGATCTCATTGTACACATAAAAAAAAGTAAAAACCGCATATTTTTTTGGTATTTAATGACCCCAAAAATTAATGTAGTGATATTCCTTCATAATGGTGATTTCCTCCTTGTTTTCACTAATATTTAGTATTCTCCTACAAATTTTATTCTTTTTCCAGGTTTATATTTAATTTTATCCCAAATATGTGTTTGTTGTGTCTGACCACTATGTTGGATGCATGAAATTAAGGATTATTCCAATTCTAATAACAATTGGGATAAAAGATATTTTCAATCCAAATAGTATTCTTCTTGTATTGAATTTGGACCATATCACCCACTATCATAATAATAAAACCCTCATCTCAAAAAACCCTTAACTCGCATCCCAAGAACCCTAATCCCTTAACACTAAACACCCCTAAACCATATTTCTAAAAAATTAATAACCCTCATAACCAGAAAAATAAAAACTATCATTCCCCAAAAATAGTAAACCCTCATTCTAAAAAAACCTTATACCTTAGGAAACAAAAAACTCCAAACCCTCATCCCATGGAAACACTAAATACTCGTATTTAAAAAACACTATACACTAAGACCTAAAAAACTGAAACCTTCAGTAGTAAAAACCCTATATCCTCAATCAAATGAAAAATAATATCTCATACCTAGAAAACAATACCCTCACCCTAAAAATCCCTAAACTCTTACCCCAAAAAATCCCTAAACCCTTATCTCCAAAAACCCCAAAACCCTCAGCCACAAAAAACCCTCAACCCAAAACCCCAATAATTCCTAAACCCTAATCACTAAAAAACCCAAAACATTGAGGCCTAAAACCCCCAAGAAGTTGGTCCCTTATAACTAATAAACCGTAAACCCTAATAATAATTAAAACCACATCCTATGAAATTCATGAATACTCATCTATAAAATAACCTGAACCCATTTAACAAAAATACACTAATCCCTTCACAACATAAACAACTCATCCCTAAAAAATCCATAAACCTCGAACAAAAAAAACCCAAAACCATCATCCCAATAAATCGTAATCCTTCAGCCCAATGAAACCCTAAAAACATATCCCCAAAACACCTATAACCCTAAACACTAAAAAACCCTAAACCCATATCCCTATGACTCCATAATCCGTGATTCCAAAAAATTCCTATAATCCTGAGTCATGTAAAACTGCAAACCATTATCCCTCAAAACCCCGAACCATAATCCCACAAAAAAACTTAAACCCTCAACCTTAAAAAACTCTAAACCCTTCTCACAAAAAGTCTATAAACCATCAACCAAAAAAACCATCATTACAAAAATGCCTAAAACACTGAGCACTAATTAATCCTAAACTTTCATCCCCAATGTATTATAAAGCCTCATCCTAAATAAATCTAAATCCCAGATCCAGAAAATAACTAAAGGTCATAGAGCCAAAAAAACATAAATCATTATCCCAAAAAAAAATAATCCATCATTCTTAAAATACCATAAATATTTGAAAACAAAAAACCAATACTCCCTTCCCCAAAAAATTGTAACATTTAGCCACAAATAAACTAAATATCCATTCCAAAAATACCGTAAACACTCAACCCACAAAAAAACCTAAGCACACATCCTCATAAAACTGTAATCCCTTATCTCCAAAAACCCTAAAACCTCATTAAAAAATAATATCTAAACCATTATCCCCCAAAAAACCAAACATTCATCCCCAAAAAAACCCTAGAATCTCATCCCTAATAAAATGTAAACCCGTATCCCGTAAAACCACTAAACACTCTACTAGAATGCCCAAAATCCTTATCCCAAAATAACCCAAAATTATTAGCATAAATTAACAAATAATACCTCATCCACGAACACCCCTAAACCCTCATCCCTCAAACCCCAAAACCCACATCCCCAAAAACCCCTAAATAATAATCCCATAATATTTTATTCCCTAGAAAACACTAAAATATTAGCCAAAAAAACTATACCCACATTCCTCAAAACAATAATCCCAAATTTACAAAAAAAATAAAAAACCATTATAATAAAATTAAATCCCTTATCATAAAGACACCATAAACCCACCACCCCAAAAAACTAGAACCCTAATTCTGAAATAAATCTTAAACCCTCAACCACTAAAAATCCAAATAACACATCCCCAAAAATCTCTAAAGCCTCATCATCAAGAAACATTAAATCCTTTGTACCAAAAACCCTAATACCTCACCCTAGAAATCCATAAATACTCAAACTAAAAAAAACAAAACACTAAACCCAAAAAAACCCTATGCTCCAAACCAAAACACCATGAAATAAAATATTTAAACAACATCTCCAAAAAAACCTAAACCCTCATCCCAAAAAATATCTTATCCTTTAGCCCCAAAAATTCATAAACCATCACCACCAAAAAAACATAAACCTTTATATCCAAAAACCCAAAAAACCCTAAACCATGAACAGCAAAATACCCTGAACCCTTATACAAAAAATGGAAAAGACTCGACCATATAAAACCCTAAACCCTCATGCCCAAAAAACTGTTAAACCTCAAACCCAACAAACTGTAGACTATCATCCCCCCAAAAATCTAAACCATCAATCTGAAAAGACTATAAATTCATAACCCTAAACACCCAGAATCATTACGACAACAAAACCATTAAACCCTCACCTGAAAAAACCATAAACCCTAATTTCCAAACTACAATACACCACTTACCACAATAAAATACATATTCCTACTTCTGAAAAATACCAAAAATCGTAATCCCCCAAAATCATTTCCCATATCCGAATAAAAACCATCAGACCACACCCAGAATAATACTAATATAACAACCCCAAAATAACATAAATCCTCTTCCCCAAAAACCAGTAAACACATAGACCCAGAAAACCATAAACCAACATCCAAAAAAAAACCCTAAACCCTATGACACAAAATCCCGGAAACATGTGGCCTCATTAACCCTAAACCATCAACCCAAACAATACATAAACCATTATCAACAAAACCCCTCAACCATAAGTACCAAAAACCATAAAACCAAAAACCCAAAAAAATAATATACAATCATCCACAAAACCCCTAAGCTCTTATCCCTAAAAACCCTAAATCATCATCCTTGAAAAACAATAAACCCTCACCCAAGACCCCCTAAAACCTCATTCCTAAAACAAATTTTCCCATAGACCAAATTAAAAAAATAACCGGTAGCCCAAAACCATAACACCATTAACCCAAAATCCAATAAACTATCTTCTGCAAAAAAATCCTAGGACATCAGCACCAAAAAACCCATAAACACTCACTATCAAAAAACCCCAGACTCCAAACCCTAAAATCCAAAAACACTCATCCTGAAAAAACCCCAAACCCTCATAAAAAAAATAGAAATCCCCATGTACTGGAAACCCCTAAATCCATAGCACCAAAAACAATAAACCATTAACCCTAAAAAAACCATAAACACTCTACCCCAAAAAACCATAAACCCACTTATCTAAAAAACACTTTAAATCCTCATTCACAAAACTATAAATCCAAATCCCCATCAACCCATAAACCCTAAGCCCAAGAAACCCTAAACCGTGATCTCCGAAAAATCATAATCCTTTAGCCCAAAAAAATCCTATAGAATTATCCTCAGTAGACACGAATCCATTAATCCAAAAAATTTGATAAAACCATAGCCACAAAAACCAAAATAACCTATTTCCTAGGAAATCCTAATACCTCATCCCCTTCAACTATAAACCATTTTCCTTAGAAACCATAATAAAACAATACAGAGAACACTAAACCCACAACAAAAAAAAAAACCTAACATATTATCCCCAATTACACTAATCCCTCATCTCTAAAAATCATATACCAAAATCTAAAAAATTGTAATCAATTTTTCTTAAAAAACCCTATCCATCAACCTAACAGAAACCATAAACTCTCAGTCGCAAAAAAACCATAAACCATAAACCCAAAAAAACACTAAACTCTCACCCCTTAAAATAATAACCCCACAAACCCAGAAAACATAATCCATCATCTGGAAAACACCACAAATCCTTATAACCAAAAAAATATAAATCTCAACTGAAAACTCGAAACACTAAACCCATAGATCTGGAAAACCATATTCTCTAACCCAAAAAATATCCCTAAACCCTAATAAAAAAATATAATCTAATACCAAAAAAACAAAAACCCACAACTCTAAAATCCTTGATTCCACATCCCCAAATTCCCCTAAACCCTCTTCTCAAACACACCCTAAAGAATTATCCCCAAAACCCATAAAATCATGTCCCCAAAAAAACATCGACCATAATCACTAGGAAACAGAAAACCTCCAACCCCAAAAAACCCTAAACACTCAACCCAAGAAAACCCTAATATGTTATCCCACCAAAACACTAAACCATCATCCCAAAAAATCCCTAAAACTCATCCCAAAACCCCCTTAAACCACATCCCCAATAATTCCAGAAACCTCATTCCCAAAACAATAAAACAATATGAATAAAAAATATCTAGATAATCTGGCATAGAAACCCATTAACTCATATCCCCCAAAACCCAAATACCTTATATTTAAAAAAACCATAAGCACTCATCCACAAAATCAATTAATGAATCATCCAAAAAAACCCCAAGCCATACTCACAGAAACCCCAAACCCACAGTCCAAACAAAAAATAAATGATCCTCGACAAAAAACCAATGATCCTCAACCCCTAATAACCCTATATCCTCAGTCCGAAAAATCATAAACCATTATCCCGAAATACCCTAAACCCTTATCCTCAAAATTCCCTAAACCCTCATCCCCAAATAATACTAACCCTTTTTCCCATAAAAACATAAATCCATTATAATTAAAAAAATAATTAATGATCCACAAAAAATCCCTAAACCATCAGTCCCCAAACCCTAACACATCACCCCCAAAACCCATATAATACCCTATAAAAAAAACCTAACCATTGGCCCCAAAAATCCCTAATCCACCATCCCCAAAACACCAAAACCCTTATCCCTAAAAAACCATTAACCAAATAAAATCTATCCCCCACATAAAAAATATACTCTAAACAATCATCTCGAAACAAACACTAAACCCTCAGCCACCAAAACCACTTATACCATGGCCAGAAAACCCCAAAAACATCATCCCGAAAACCCCCTAAACCTTAATCCCTAAAAACCACAATCCCTCATCCCCAAAAAATTATAAACTCTCATCCCTAAAGTGCCTAAATTTTCATCACAAATCATCCATAAATAGTAATCTCCAAAACCACCAAAACACACATCACGAAAAACTACTAATACCTCATCCCCAAAAATCACTATACCGACAACCTCAAAAAAACCCAAATCATTATCCCAAAAAAATCAATGCACGAAAAAAACACCACAAAACCATAATCCCGTAATAAAACACAAACCACGATCCACAAAAACCCATAAATACCTAATCCCAATGAACCATAAACCATAATCCCATGAAACCCAAAACCATAAACTAATAAAACCCTAAACCCATAGTCTTATAATAACCTAAACCCTCCAAAAAAACCTAATCCCTTAGGCCAAAACCCCTAAATTAATATCGCCTAAAATCCCTAAACCATTATCCCAAATAATACAAAAACACATTGTCCTAGAAAACCCTAAACCCTCATCTCAAAAAACCATAATTCCTCATCCCCCAAACACCATAATTAATTTTCCCAAAAACCCCTTACCCTCATTCCCATAAAACCCAATACCCTCACACCAAAAAACAAAAATTAGTCACCCCCTAAAAAAGGTAAACTCTTAACCTAAAAAACTATAAGCCCTCAGCCATAAATATCCAAAAAACATAGCACCCAGAACCCCTAAACCAATCGGATCAAAATCCCTAAACCCTCAACCCCAAAACCCCAAAACCTTCATCCCCATAAACCCTAAACACTCAAACCATAAATCCCAACATCAAATGTCCCAAAATAACTTATATCTCATCTTCAAAACCATCAACCCTCATTCACATAAATTACTTAACCCTATCACCTAAAAAACCATAATCTCACATCCCAAAAAAATACTAATTCATCATCCCCAAAAACAATAAACTCTCAGTACCAAAACCCCCCTAAAACATCAGGAACAAAAAAAATTGACCCTCATCAAAAAAAAATTAAACACCTAGCACCAAAAGCCCTTAAAAATTATCCCCAAAAACCCAAAACCATAAGAACCAAGAAGATAAACCAACATAACAAAAAAACCCTAAACCCTCATCCACAAAAACAAAAAAACCACTCATCCCCAATAAACTGTAATCATTAGTCCAGAATAACAGTAAAACATCATACCCAAAAAACCTAAACACTAATTCCAAAAAATAACAAAATACCCAACCAAAAAAATCACTAAAACATCATCCAAAAAACCGACAAACCCATTGTCCAAAAAATGATAATCCCTATGTTACATAAAATAAACATATATCCCTAATAAACACTAAAACCACCACAACCCCCCCCCCCTAAAACCATATAAAAAACCCTAATAGATTTTTCCTAAATAACCCTATGTCCTCATCACCCAAAAACCTAATACATCAGCACCAAAAAACATTTAATCCTCATCCTCTTAATAAAATGTTACCCATAGCCCCAAAAATCCATAATCCATCATTCCCCAAAAAATATAAACCCATATCTCAACAAAAAACCATCACCATTAGCACTAAAATTTCCTCAACCCTCATCCCCCAAAACTCTATCTACTAAACCACAAAACCCCTCAAACATTAGCTCGATAAAACCATAAACCCAAAATCCAAAAATTCTCTAATCCCCATTCCCCAAAATCCCTATTCCCGCATCTCCTTAACCCCTATACCTCAACCCCAAAATGTCCTAAAACCTCATCCGAAAAAATTAAATTCCCAAATCCCAAAAACACCCTAAACATTCAAACTTAATATTCACAAAACCTGAAACCCCAAAAAACACTAAATCGTGGTCTCCAAACAACACTAAACCCACAAACCTGAATCTAGTGAACCCTCAACCCCAAAAATCCCTACATCATCACCAATAGAAATCCATAATCCCTCATCCACAAAAACCTAATAACTCATCTCCCAACATCCCAAAATACAATGCCCCAAAAAACCTAAACACTAATCCCAAAAAAATCTCTAATCCCTTTTCCCCACAATACTCATCACCTTCATCCCCAAAACCTATAAACCCCAGTCACATAAACCCCAAAACCCTTATCCCTAGATACCTCTAATCCCTCTGAAGAAACCCCAAAACCCTTATCACCAATAAACATAAGTCATCATCACCAAAATTTAGTAAACCCCCATCCCACATACCACTAAAACCTATTAGAAAAACATAAAAAACATTTCCCAATAATACACTTAACCCTATCCCCACTAATTGATAAACCCTCATCATAGAAAACCCATACACATCTTCCCAATAAAAACAACAACCACTAAAAACTATAAATATTATGCCCCCACAAAACCCTAAACCATTCATCATAAAAAGTGGTATACCATGAACCCCATGAAATGATAGTAACTCATCAGTAAATGTACTTGAACCTTCATCCCCAAGAAATCCTTAAACATCACCCCAAAACCATGAACCCTCAATCCCCAAAAAAACCTAAATCCTGAACCATAAATAACCTTGAACCTATATCCCTAAAAAATCTAGAACATTCATCCCCATGAAACATCAAACCCTTACTCCAATAAAACTCAAAACCCATAGCCCCAAAAAAAATACATGAACCCTCAACCCTAAAAAACCCCATAATACATTAACCTCAAAAGAATCCAAAAAACATTATCCCCGAAAATACTTGAACCCCCTATGTAAGAAAAACATGAACCCTCTTATCCCAAAACCACTAAATTTCCATCCGTAAAAACCATGAATACTCATAAAAAAAATAAATAGACATCCCCATATAACGATGATCCCTAAGCCCAAAATTCCTTAACCATGAGCCTAAAAAACACTGAACCCACAACCATAAAAAACACATAACCTGAATCCCCAAAAAAGAAAAACACCACCCCCATAAAACACTGATAGATAATCCCCAAAAAACCTGGAATCCAAAAAAATCCTTATCCTTTATCCCCAAAACATCCTGAACCCTCTTCAATTAAAAAGTGTTGAATCATAATCCTCAAAAAAACCCTCATCCCACTAGCCAAAATGCCTAAACACTCTTCCCTATAAGGCACAGAACCCTAATAACAAAAAACCTCAGAACCCTTATCATAAAAAATACATTATCCATCAATATAAAAAAACCCACATCCCCCATCACTAAAAATCCTAGAATCATATGACATAAAAAATCCTTGAACCCTCATCACCAATAAAAATTATCCCTCAACCAAAATTAATCAAAATTCATCTTCAAAAAGAAACCGTAACACCTTATCAGTAATTACCGTAAACCCTGAGAGCCATGAAACCCTAATCCCTAATCCCAAAAAACCCTAACACTTATCAGACATAAACCATAAACAATACCATCCAATAACCCAAAAAAATGATGTTAAAAAACAAGTTCCTAGATCCCAAAAAAACCATAACCCTCATCCCATAAAACAGTAAACCCAAAACCAAAAATAATCCTCAATCCTCAACCATAGAATATCTAGATCCTTGAGCACCAAAAACCACTAACCCCAAATCCCCCCAAAAATCTAACCCCTCATCCACAAAAAGCAGGAAACCTTATACCTAGAAAACCATGAACCATTATTTGAAAAAAAACCTTAACCCTCATCCTAAATAAATCCTAAACCCTGAACGGTTGTCAAAAAATATAATGAACCATCAACCTAAAAAACAATGATACTTGAAACCCATAAAACCTTAAAACCTCTTCCCAAAAAATATGATCCTTCAGCACCATGAAAACCTAAACATTCGTACCCAAAAAAATCCCTCATCCCCAAAAATCCCTAATCCTATATCTACAAAAACACCTAAACCTTGATCCGAAAAAAACAATAAACCCACGTTACCATATAATTCTAAAAACACCCCCCAAAAAACATAATCCCTCATCCCCAATAACTATATACCCTCCAACCAAATTATCATAAAAAATATTCTCTATAATAAACCTAAACCCACAATCACAAAAAACCCTAATACCTCATCAAGAAAAAACACGAATCCTTCATATCGAAATAATCTGATCTTGTATACAAAAAAAAAATTATCCATCATCCCCAAAACTGACTAAACCCACATTCTGAAAAAACTTGAAACCCTCGGAGCCAAAAAACAAAAAAAATAGTCAGCCCCAAAATACCCTAAACCATTGGCAATGACAATACCTAAACTATCATCCCTAAAAAAATCATTAACCGTCATCAATAAAAATACCTAAACTCTAAATAAAAAAACAATAAACCCTCAACCCCAAAAAAACATAAAGTTGCATGCTTAGAGAACCCGAAAACCTTATCCCTTAACACACTAATACCGAGATCAAAAAAAACCTATACCGTAATCCATAGAAATTCATAAACCATCAGCCCCAAAATCACTAAACACTTAGTCCCTAAAAAACCTAAATCATCAACCCCATGAAACCCAAAAACCCAGCCCTAAAAAACCATAATCCATAGACTGAATATTTCATAAACACCCATCCCTAGAAACCCAAACCCCTTATCCCCTAAACATTAAACACCCATCCTCCCCCAAAATAAACCCTTAGATAAAAAACACAAATAAGTACCCCCAAAATACCCTAATAGCTTATAAAAAAACTTCAACCACTGCCTGAATAACCGTGAATCCTTTCTACTTGAAAACACTTAACCTAATGCTACAAAAAACACTAAATTGGAATCCCCAAAAAGTTTTTAACCCTGAGCTTCAAAATAGATATTAACATTTAACCTCAAAATACAAAACCCTCACCCCACCCCAAAAAATATAATACCCCTACCCACAAAAAATCCCCTTCCGTTAACCAACCAAATCCAACAATCCGATCCCCCAGAAAACCTTAAATGCTCATCCCCATACAATACACAACCATCATCCCTAAAAAACCCCAAACACTCATCCCCAAAAATCCCAAAACCCGTAATTTCCAAAAAAAACACCAAATGATTATCCCAAAAAACCCTAATCATTAGCACCAAATAACCATAAACCTTTACACAAAAAATACTAAAATTTTAGCCCATATAAAAACTAAACACTCAGTAACATTTTGAATTTAACCCTCTTTCAAAACATATCATCAAAACTATTCTCCCAAAAACCCACACACAGAAGCCCAAAAAATCTATTAATTGTATGACCCAGAAGACCATGAAACCTCAGCAACAAAAACTCCAAATCCCTCATCTCATAAAACCCCGAAAAATTAGAAGAGTAAAATCCATCAATACTCATAACCAAATGTCAAGAAACTCATACCCCCAAAGACCCTATACGCTAATCCCCAAAATCCCTAAACCCTTATCTAAAAAAACCCTCAATATTTATCCTTAATAGAACTCAACCCTAAACCCCAAAAAACCTGGAAACCAAATCCCTAACATACCCTCAACACTCATCCTAAAAAACCACTAATCCCTTATGCCCAGAAAACCCTAAACAGTCATCTAAAATAATAATAATTCATGAGCCCCCAAAATCCCAACCCTTAATCCTCAATAAACTTTAATCCATTATACCTAAAATACCTCAATAGTACACAATTAAAAATGGTCATCCTTAAGCCCCAAACTAACCTAAATAGTAAGAATAAAAAAACTCAACCATATTCACAAATAACCCTAAATCTTCAGTCCCAAAAATTCGACACCCCTCATCCCCACAATTTCCTCAACTGACAACTGCCATACCCAATAAACCCTCAAACATCTGCACCAACCAAACCACAAAACCATACACTGAAAAACCCTAAATGCTCATCCATATAGAAACATAAAAATTCATTGCAAAAAATCTTAAACCCTCAACCAACAAAAACTTCATACCACATCACTAAAAATAATCAACCGATTGTGAAAAAATACAAAAAAATCGGCAAGAAAAACCCCTTTACCCACACCCAAAAAAACCATCATCACTAGAAAACCCTAAACCCTCTTCCATACAAAAAAATAAAACATATTCCCAAAGAAAATATAAACCCTTTAACCCAAAAACTGAAACAATAGGCCATGTGAAATCTTCTACCCCAGACCCAAGAACCTAAATCTTTATCCCCATCAAAACCTAAACATTCGGTATGAGAAAACCATAAAATCAAATCATGAGGAAACAATAATCCATGATCCCCATAAACCCATTAACAATCTTTCCTAGAAAAATCCAAACCCATAGCCCCACAAAATTAAAATCCCTTAGTCCTAAAAATAGAAAAATCATTTTCCCCAAATTAACCCTTAACACTCGGCTCAAAAAACAAAAAAAACTGTAAACTCTCCTCACTAATGAACCTATAACCATCAACCCAAATTATCCATAAAATGTAGGCCCCCAAAAAATGTAATAAATCCTCCCCATAAAACCATAGACCCAAACACCATAAAACCCTCTTCATTCGTCCCCAAAAATTATTCATTAAAAAAATAAAAAAATATGCAACCTTGAATCCTAAATTTAATCGAAACCATCAGACATAGAAAACCCTAAATTCTTATACATAAAAAAACTAAACCTTCATACACATAAAAACCCAAATCCCTCCGCCAATGATATCCCTAAAAACATAACCCTAGAAAAACTGAAACCCTATATCCCAATAAACCCTAATCCCTTGTCACTAGAAATACATAAAACCTCAGCCCCAAAACAACCGTAAACCCCCAGCGCAAAAAACCAGAAACCCTTACCCCCAAAACCCTAAACTGTAATCCCAAAAAACCATATACCTTTATCCCCAAAAAATATAAACCCTTATCCCCAAAATACATAACCCCCTAGATACCATAAAATCTTTTTCCTAAAACAATAAAAAATCATCAGCCCCAAACAAAAAAATAACCCATTGACCCTAAAAACCCTAAACTATAATTAAAAAAACCTAAAAACAAATACCCAAAATAATAAACAATTAGACCCAAAGGGCCCTAAAAATTTATACCCAAAAAACCTTATTCCCTAATCCCCCAAACTCATAAAACCCTCAACCATAAAACACCAAACCCAATGCTCCAAAAAAACCAAAAATCATTATCCCAAAAAACAATGAACATCATCACCAAAAATTCTAACTCCCCATCCACAAAACCCCCCAATCAATAGTCCATAAACATCAAACCATAAGCCATAATAAAACTAAATCCTCTACTCCAAAAATCTCAAACCATAACCCCCAAAAAAACAAAAACTATGGGTCCCAAAAATCTATGACTATAACCCGAAAACATTCCAAACATCACCCAAAAAAACCAAAAAAAAAACATGTCCAACAAAACCCTAAACACTATTCCCTAAAAAAATACTAAAATTCTCTATAAAAAAAAATAAACCCTAAATAACACTTAACCATATTCACTAAATTAGGGGATACCCTCAAACTCAAATGAACCAAAATCCTTACCCTATGTAACCCCAAAACACATCCATAAAAAACCAGAACCCTTAATGCCATAAAATACTAAACCATTAGAATTGAAAAAGTCTAATACCTCCGTAAAAAAATTCCTAAACCACTATCCCAAAATACCCAAAACCTCAATTCCAAAAAAAACTAAACCCACAGGACCAAAAAACCTCAAACCTAAGTCATAAAACCCCCCTAAAAACTATACCCTAAAAACACGAAAACCATTTCCCCATGAGAACTAATACCCTCATTCCAAAAAAAATCCTAGAATCTCATTCCCCAAAAATCCCAAACACCCTACCCAAAAGAACCCCAAATCCTATCACCAAAAATCCTCATCCTGCCAATACCCTAAACCATCATTCCATTAAGGATCAAAAAAACCTCAGAGCTAAAAAATCATAAACACACTTATGTGAAAAACCCTAAACCCTGTACCCCCATAAAAACCTCAATCATTATCCCAGAAAACACTAAACTATCAACCCTATAAATCCTTAAACCCACAACCACAGAAATAACTGTGTCCTATGAATACAAAAATTTATAAACACTCAACCCCATAAAATTGTAATACCATAGGACCAGAAAAACCTAAACACATATAACTTATAAACCCCAATCAAAAAAACCTAAACCAACATCCCCAACAAATTAAAAATCCTCCGGCCCAAAATAGCATAAAATCTCATCCCCAAACAGACCTCAATACTCAGTCATAAAAAACCTTAAATCTACGACCAAAAAAAATATAAACCCATTACCCAAAAAAAAACTAATACCTAAAAATCAAAAAATAGTAACCACTCAACATTACAAACCAAGAACCCTTGTCATGAAAAATCCCTCAACCATCAACCTAAAAAAATCCTCAAACCTCAGACCCCAAAAATCATAAACCTTCATCCCAAAAATATCTATACACATTGCCCCAAAAAAATATTTTCGCTAATCCCAATCAAAACTAACTGACAACCCCAAAAACCATAAAACTTCATCCCCATAGAACCCTAAATAGTTATCCCCAAAAAACACTAAATCCATTTTCCCCAAAAACCCTAAACCCTTATCCCCCCAAAACCATAAGACCTCTTCCAAAAATCCCTCAACCCTCAACCAAAGAAAACCATATAACCTATCCCAAAAATACCATGAACCCTCAAGCCCATTATAGCATTCAAAATTTCAGGATAGAACCCTTAATGAAATTTTCCAAGATACCAAAAAACCTATCCCGAAAAAAACCTCAACTGTCATGCAAATGAAAAACATAATTATCATCCCATAATAACCCCCAAACATCAGCACCATGATACCCTAAATACTTATCCCAAAAAAACAATATACCCTTAATCATAGATAACTCTAAACCCTCTATACTAGAACAAAAACTAATATCTAGAAAACTGTAAACCCTCATAAACCATAAACCTTATACCCCATCCTAGAAATCCCTAAACCATTAACCCCATAAAACCATAAACCATCATAACTATAAAATCCTTGTTCCTAACCACAAAAAACCCATAAAAACTCATCCCTATATAAAACCAAACACATATCCCAATAAAATTATATTCCCTCAGATCTATTGAACCCAAAACCTGAAGGTCCAGAAATCCCTAAGCCCTGATACCAAGAAAACACTAAACAATAAAAACTAGAGAACCATAAATTGTTTTACTTAAAAATAGCATAACCATTATCCCCAAAATACAATAAACCCTACTCCCCTATAAATACCTACACCTCGACTCAAAAAACCCCAAAACCCTTAACCATAGAAAACACCAATCCCTCCGAACTAAAAAACATTAATTGTAAACACTAGAAAACTCGAAATCCTCAGAACTAGAAAATCATAAAATATTATCCCTATAAATACCTATAAACACATCCTCTAAAACCTAACCCCTTATCCACATAATACCTTGAACCCTCATACCATAAAAACCCAAAACCAATATCACCAGAAACTAGTTATCCCTTGTCCTCCAAAATGCCTAAAACCTCATCTGCAAAATTCCCTAAACAATCATCCCTAGAAAACACCAAAACCTCATATTCAAAAAACACTAAACCCTCATCACCAAAAAAACCGTAACCATTATCCCAAAAAATCCATAATCCATCATCACTAGAATACCATAAACCCTCATCCCCAGAAAACACTAAACACACTGCCCCTAGAAAACGTAACCCCACAACACTTGAAAACCCTAACCCTCATCCATAAAAGGCTAAAATCAATACCATATAGAACCATAATCCCTCATCCCCTAAAAAACTGAAACCATCATCCCCATAAAACAATAATACCTCATACCTATATAACCCTAAATCGATCCCCAAAGGAACCTATTAACCCTCATCCCCGATAAAATCTAATACCTCAGCTCCAATAAAACCAAGACCCTCATCCTCATAAAACACTAAAGAATTATCCCTAGAAAAAAATTAACCCTCGGTCCCAAATAATACTAAAACCAAATCCCTAGAAAACTCTAAACCATCCAACAAAAAACCCCTATACTGTAATCTTGAGAAAACCATAAGCACTCAAACCTAAAAAACCATAAACACTCATCCCCAGAAAACCATAAAAATTTCCCCTACAAAACATTAAACCCCAATAATTATAGAACCTTAATCCCACTACCAAAAAAACTATAACCCTCATCCCCATAATCCCCTACTTCCTCAGCCCCAAATAACCAGAAAACAATAATCATAGAAAACCCTAAACCCTAAGACCTAAATATCTCTAAACCCCTATCCTAGAAAATTATATCCCTTATCTTGAGAAAAACTGAAACCCTCATCATGAGAAAAACATAAAACCTCATCCATAGAAAACAATAAACCCTAATTCAAAAAAATCTGAATCCTGATGTCAATATAACCCAAAAAACTCATCCCTGAAACAATATTAATATAAGTGTAAAAAAACCCTAAAACATCATCCCCCAAAAAACCTAACATTAATTCCTAAAAAACCATGAACCCCCATCCACAGAAAAATCTGAAACATCATTCCAAAAAATCCCAATCCCTCACCCACAAAAAATCCTATGGCCTCCTCCTAAAAAATACAAAAACAGTAAGACCCATTAAACCCCAAAACTACTACCAATAATCCTCTTAAAACATTATAAACAAAAAATCCCTAATCCCTTATCCCTACCGAACCCTAAATCCTCATCTACCAAAACCCCAAATCTGTTAGTCCCAAAATAACATGTAACTCTCAGTCCTATAAAACATGTTACTATTATCCCCAAAAAACCCTAATCCATTATCCACAAATAAATCTAAACGCACATTTCAGAAAAACATCATATCATTATCCCCAAATTTCCTTCTACCCTCATCCGAAAATACCATATATACTCAACCACAAAACCCCATAATCCATTAGCTCCATATAACCCAAACCCCTTAGTCCCAAAATTTCATAAATAGCCTCCCACAAAATTAATAAACCCTTTTCCCCAAAACAACAATACCCTCAATTAGAAAATTACCTATACCCTCATCAAAAAAAATTCTTATCCCTAGAAAAACCATTACATTCAAACCTAAATGTACCTAAACCTTCAACTAAAAAAATCCGAAAAAATGTGCCCCAAACAACCCTAAACTCACATTCTAGAAAATTAAAATAACATAAATTACAAAATCCTTATCTCTAAGTGCCAAAAACCCACAAGGTCTCATCCCTAAAAAACATAAAAAATCCATCTCCAAAAATCCATAATCCCTATACCACAAAAACCGAAAACACTCAACATAAAAAAATATAAAGCCTTGTCTTCTTAAATCACGACACCTTCACTCCAAAACAATCTAAACCATGTTTCATGGATTCCCCTAAACCCTAATCCCCCAAAACCTCTGATTCCATAAAAAAACACAAAAATCCAAATCCCCAAATCCCCTAATACCCATATCCCTATGAAACATAATTCATAATCCCCAAAAATCAATAAAACCTCATAGAAACAAACCACTAAAACCTATTCCCTTAGAACACAATAAACATTTCCCCAAAATACACTTAACCCCTAGCCCCAAAAATATGAAAATCCACATTCAAAAAAACTATAGTCATCTTACATAGAAAAACATTATCCAAAAAAACAATGATCCCCCCAAAAAACATAAACCCTCATCCCTAAAATACTATTAACCATCATCCCCAATAAATGAACAACGATCATTCCAAAAATACCATGATCCTTCATAAAAATAAAATCCGGACACATAACCAACAAAAAACCCTAATCCCTAAAACCCAAAAAACCAAAAACGTATACCCATAAAATCCATGAACCCATATCCAAAAAATAATTCAACCCACATCCCTATGAATCCCAGAACCCTCACTCAAAAAAACACAACCTATATCCCCAAAAAAACCCTCAACCCTCAACCATAAAAAACACTAAACCCTTAGCCCCAAAATAAACATTACAACCTCATCCCAAGAAAAACTAAACCCCCTTAGAAAAAACACAGAACGCTCATATCCAAAAAATAGTAAATCATTATCCCCAAAAACCCTTGAATAATCAAAAAACATTGACTCCCCATCCCCAAAAAACATAATCCCTAAACCCAAAAAATCCAGAACCATGAGCCCAAAAAAATAAACCACCATCAATAAAAAACACATAACCAGAATCCCCAAAAAAACAGAACCTCCATCCCTATGGTACATTCAAATATCATACCCAACCAACCATAAACTCTCAAAACTGAAATAATAATCATTTATCCCCTAAACCCATTAACTCTCTACCACAAAAAATCGTGTAATCCTCATAAGACAATAAAATATGAACTAGACAATCAGAAAATCCCTAATCACTCATCCCTAAAAGCAATTGATCCTTCATCACCAAAAAACCTAAAACCCTCATCCTAAATAAATCACATTAACACTCGGCATAACAAATCCTCATCCATCAGTCCGAAAAACCTAGAATCCTCTACCTTAAAATTTCATGAAACCTCATCACAAAATTTTTTGAACCCCAACACTAAAAAATCATTAATCATACTCAAAAATAAACTCTAACACCTCATCTATGATAACCCTAAACATTGTGTCCCATGAAACCCTAAAACCTCGGCCAAAAAATAAAAATAAATCTTAGCCCCCAAAAAACATCATCAATAACATCTAAAAACACTGAACAATGAGGTAAAAAAACTAGAACCTTGAGCCACAAAAAACCATAACCCTTATCCAAAAAAAAACCGAAAACTCAAACCCATAAAAAACCTCAACACTCATCTTAAAAAAATCATGATCCATGAGCACCAAAAAATACTGACCCCTTAGACCCCCAAAAAACCATAATCCCTCATCCCTAAAAAACCTCATACCCTCGTCCCTAAAATAACCCTAAACTATTATCCACAAAATAACCATTAACCATCAGCCTAGAGAAACCTTAAATCCATTGACTCAATAAACAATGAATGCTCAGAAAAAAACCATGAACCATCAACCCAAATAAATATAATCACTTAAACCATAAATACACAAAATCCCCTTCCCAAAAAAAATTTCCCTCTGCCAAAAAAATGAAGAACATTATCAAAAAAATACCCAAAACCACGAACCCCAGATCCCGCTATAACCATATTTCAATAAAACTGAAAATGTGTTTCCCAAACAACATTAAACCAACATTACCATATATCTTTATAAACTCTCCAAAAAATACACTAATCCCTAAACCCCCAAAAACTATATACCCACCACACAAAATATCATAAACACTATTCCCACTAATAACCATAAAACCACACTCCCAAACCATAGCACAAAAAATCCTCAACCCGCATCCACACAAAACTAAATATTGTCAACCAAAAATATCCTAAACCATATTCCCTCTAATAACTGTATTCCCAAAATACAAAAAAACCCTAATAAGTCATCAAAAAAAACATTAATCTCACATACCCAACAATCCTATACCCTTATACAAAAAAACACTATTCCCTCATTTAAAAAAACGTCTATACACGACGTCCCAAAACCTGAAAAACCCATACCAAAAAAAAAACACTCAACCCAAAAATACCAAAAACCATCATCTAGAATAATCCCTAAATCCTCATCAATAAAAAAATAATAAACCATCATTCATGAAAATCCCTAAACTCTAAATACAGAACACCATAAACCCTCATCACTAAAAAAACCTAAAACCCTAATCCTAAAAAATTTAATCCCTTATCCCCAAACACCCTAATAACTAAGATCCAAAAAACCAAAAAACCTAATCCAAAACAAATCCGAATCCATCAGCCCCAAAATCTATAATCCCTTACCCCCTAAAAAACCATAAAAGATGATCCCCATGAAACCCTAAAACCCTTCCCCAAAAAACCGTAACCCCCTAGACCCAAAATTCATAAACCCTCATCCCTATAAAATCTAATATCCTATACCCAAAAAAAATTAAACACTCTTCCCCAAAAAACCTAAAACAATATAAAATAAATACGCAAATCCATATCCACAAAATTACCTAATATGTTATCCAAAAAACCACAAACCATCTTAATAATGATCCATGATCCCCCAGGCCTAGAAAACCCTTTACCTAAAGCCCAAAAATTCATTAAACCTTACTCCCAAAAAACCAACCCCTAATCTTCTAAATAACTGTTAGTCTTAAACCCAAAAACAGTAAACCCTATGGGACAAAAAAACTACCGCAAATCCTAAATATTTCCCTCTACCCATAGCCCCCCAAAACCATGAATACCTTGACCCAAAATACCCTAAACCATCAGCCCCCAAAAAAACCCATAACCCTCATGCCTAAAAAACCATAAAACCTCATCCCAAAAAAACCCCTAAACCTTCAAACCCAAAAAACCATATCCCATAATCCCCCAAAAAAACCAAAACCATTAGAAACAAAACTAATTAACCTTATATTATAAAAAACCCTAAAACAGTATCCCAAATAAAATAACATCCCTCAGTCCCTTAATGAGTGACATCGTCAACCCCAAAAAATCCTCCACCCTTTTCCCCCAAAAACCCCCAACTCAAAGCCCTAAAATCCCAAAATACTAAGACCCAAAACACCCTAAACCATTAGACACAAAAAACCATAAAACCTCATCACCATAACCCCAAAAAATAAGTACAAAAAATCCATCAACACTTAGGCCCAAATATCACTAAAATCATATCCCTAAAAAGAAAAACCCTAATCCTCAAAATCCTTCAAACCTCATCTTAAAAAAATCTCAATGTATATTATCAAAAAACAATCAACTCTCAACCCTAGAAATCATAGAAACCACATCCCTAATGTTCTCTTAATACTCGACCCAAAAAGTCTTAAACCCTTATCCCCAAAAAACTCTAAACAATCATCTCGAAAAATAACCTAAACCCGATCCCTGAAAACACCTAATCACTCCTTCCCTATAAACCCTAAACATTTATTCCTAAAATAAATAAACATTAAAACCATAAAGAATTCTCATCTAATAACCCAAAAAACAGAAATAGTAAGACAATAATACCCAAATTATAATCCCAAAAATCCCAAAACCATCATTCCCAAAATTCGCACAACACATAGACCCAAATATCCCTCAACCGTCTACCCCCACCCTCAAAACACCCACAACCATTTCCACCAATAAACCATAATCAAATACCAAAAACACTAATCCCTATAAAACACTAATCATTCACCCCAGATAAATCCAAAACCCTCAAACCTAAAAAAACCCAAACCCTTATCCCAAAAAATCATCAACCCATTGTGAAAAAAGAATAAACACATAGAATTAACAACCATATACCCTAAACACCCCAAAACCAAAAAAAAATCATTCTAAGAAATTAGTAAACCTTAATGCCCCAAAAAACTAACTCATCAGCCCCAAGAAAACCTAATCACTCTACACCAATAAATCTCAAAAATTGACCATATAAAAAACACTACAACACCCCCAAAATATATTAATTCCTCAACCCAATGAAACATTAAACACTCAGCACCAGTTAAAAAAACCACATCCTATGAAAACCTTAAACCCTCATCACATAAATACATAAAAAATATGACCAAGAAAACTCCACCTACTTATTCCCAGAATATGATAAACCCTAAGTAGGATAATAGCTAAAACATTGTACTCAAAATAACTGAAAACAATTATCTCCAAAAACACATAAACCCTAAATCAACGAAACCATATTATCTCTACCCAAAAGAACAAAAAACCTCAACCCCAAATAACCCTATAATGTTGGACCAATACAACCTAAACACACTTCCCATAAAAACCTAAACCCAAATCTCCAAAAAAACCATCATGATTAATCCCAAAACAATTCTCAACCTTCAAACCAAAATATACCCCAAACCATCATCCCTAGAAAACAGAAAACCCTCATCACTAAAAAACCAAAACCAAATTCACCAAAAAACTCTATGCTATCAGCCAATGATATCCCTAAACCACCAAAACTAGAAAAACCTAAAACGAAAGTCCAAACAAACCATGTCCCCTTGGACCAAGAAACACCTAAACGCGTATCCCCAAATGAACTATAAACCCCCAAACCAAATAAACAAAAAACCTATACCCAAATCCCAAAACCCTCATAAAAAACCCTAATCCCTTATCACCCTCATTATGTAAACTCAAATTCCTAAAAAACCCAAACCCTCCCACCATAAAACAATAGAACCACAATCCTGAAAATTCATTAATACTTGCCCCAAAAAAACACATATCCCATGGAACCAAAATACACTAAACACTCATCACCAAAAAATAGTAATCACTTAGATGAAAAAAACACTAAAACCGTACACCAAAAATATCCTAAAACATTTTCCCCAATAAACCCTAAAAAATAATCCCCCAAAATCTGCATACCCTAATCCATAATAAACCATTATCCCTGAGCTCCAAAAGACCCCCCAAAAAATCATCTACAAAATACTATTAACTGAATCACAAAAAAATGTGGAATCCTCATCCACAAAAACCCCATATCCATCAGCCACAAATAAAACCCTTATACATGACAAACCTAGACCCCCAACTAGAAAAAAACCCAAACCATATTACCCCCAAATTCTCGAATAATGGGCACCAAAATTATAAAAATACAACACCAAAAACCAAAAACCATCACCCCAGAAAACCATAAAATCATGTCCCTCAAGACCCTAAACAATGAGTCATAAAAATCCAAAAATGATAATCATCAAAAAAATCACACATAAAAAACACAAAACCCTCATCAATAAATGGATGAATAACCTCAACCCCATTAAACCCCAAAATCCTAGCACTATGAAATCCTAATCCCTCATCCATAAAAAACCAAAAACCATATTGTCAGAATTACCTAAACTATTTGAATTTAAAAACTCTAAACCCTCAGTCCAAAATAATCCTAAAAATTTATCCTATAAAAACCCTAAACCACCATTTCAAAAAAAATATTTAAACCAAATCCCCACAAAACATCGCCCAATAGTCCCAAAAAACCCCTCTAACAATACCATAAGAAAATCAAAACCATAGCCCAAAAAACCCAATACAATCTTTCCAAAAAAACCATAGCCTCTCATCCCCCAAAAAAACCCAAACCACATACCCAAATGAACCCCAAACCATATCCCTAAAAATCATCGTTCCCACATTAATCTAAAAATTTGTAAAAAAAAACTACATCCCTAAAAATTCCTCAACTCACTGGCCCAAAAAACCCTAAACCATCGACCCCTAAAAAACCCAAAATCATTACACACAAAAAACCCAAAACCCGAAACCGTAGAAATCCAATAACCCATAGCCATAGAAATCCATATGTCCTCTATATCCAAAAATATGAAATATTCAACCCATAAATCCATTAACCAATAATACAAAAAAACCTAAACACACATAACAAAAAATGATATTACCTCCACCAAAAAAACCATAAAGAATTATCCCTAAAAAAACTACACAACCTAACCCCAAAGATCCATAATACCATATCCCCAAACAACCATAAACAATCAAACACAAAAAGGTCAATCCCACTTCTACAAAAAAATACACCATCAACCTCAAAAAATCTAAACCCTCAGCCATATAAACTAGAAACTGCCATCCTGAATAATCCCTCAACCCTCAACCCCATAAATCGTCACCACTAATACACCAATATCCCAAAACCCTTAGCCCTAAATATTATTTACACATTGAACCAAAAAAATATTATCCCTCACCCAAATAAATTCTAACCACAACTTTTAAAACCCTAAACACTCATCCACACAAAACCCTAAACTCTCAACCCCAAGAAACACTGAAAATTTATCCACAAAAAAACCTAAAACCTTCTGTAAAAGACCATAAACTCACAGAAAAAAACCCTCAACCTCAGCCCTAAAAAATCCAAAACCCCAGGCCCAAAATACCCAATCCACTCAATACTAAAAAACCCTTATCCATTAGAACCCAAAAACCCTAAAAGCTCATTTCTACAAAACCCAAAACAACTACCCCACAAAAAACTAAACCCAAATTCCTATAAAAACCTTAAATGTCATCCCAAAATAGCTATAAACATCACCAACATGATACCCTAAATTATTATCCCCCAAAAAACTATATATATAAAATAGAAATACCTAAACCCTATTCCCCAGAAAAAAACTGATACCTAGAAAACTGTAATCCCATAGAACTTGAATTCCATGAAACCCATCCCAGAAACAACAATAGGTTATCCCCATAAAACCCTAAACCATCAGAAGTAGAAAATCCTAATTCATTGTCAACAAAAAAACCATAAACACCCATCCCCTGGTAACACAACCCATCCCTATAAAACCCAAAACTATATTCCCTAGATACCCTAAACCATAATACCAAAAAAATACTTACCCCTCACGACTAGAGAATTTAAAAACCTCATCCAAAGATAACCCATAACCCTTAGCCCCAAAAAAATATAAACCCTCAATCATAGAAAATACAAACTCCTCAACTCCAAAAACCATAAACTCTCATCCATAGAGAACAGTAATCCCTCATCATCTGAAAACCTAAATCATGAAACCATAGAATTCCATAAACCCCCTCAGACCTAGAAACACATTAAAACTAATACCATCAAAAGACTAAAAACTTAGCTAAGAAAACCTAAACCCTTATTTAAAAAACCATTAAACCTTGTACCTGAAAAACCTAAAACCATTATCAATAGAAAATAGTGAACCCTTATCCCACAAAATATCTAAAACCATAGACACTAAAAACCATAAACCATCATCCCCAGAAAACCCTAAACCCTCAATAATAGAAAATTAAAATCCATAACCCAGGGAATCCATAATAGCATAGCCACATGACACCCTAGAACATCATATCCAATTAACAATATTACCTCAATCTTGTGAAACTGTAAAACCCCAATGAAATATTAAACACCATCCCCAGGATACCCTAAATCCATATCCCCTAGAATACCTAAAACCTCAACCCATGAAAAATTAAATCCTATCCCCCATGAAACACATAGCCATCATCCTTAGGGAACCCTAATCCATTAGATAGATTAAACCCCAAACAGTCAGCCCCAAAAAATGCTAAACACTAATTCCAGGGAAACCATAAATCCTCAAACCCAAAAAATACTAAACCCCCATCCCCATAAAAACCAAAACCCTCAGCCTGAGAAAACCATAAACAATGATCCCAAGAAAACCCTAAACAGAAGACCCTAAAAAACCTAAAACCTCTTCCCCAAAAATCCCTAAAACATAATTCTTCGAAATCCCAAAACAGATAGCCCCTGATTACCCAAATCACTCAACCATATAAATCCTTAAACCTTCACACAAATAAATCCATAAACCCTCACCCCTAAAAACACGAAATACTCAATCCTTGAAATATATATAACATTATGTTTACAAAACAATAAACCAAAAACCACATAAAAATCTAAAGCCTCATCTCCATATAATCTGAATCCTGGTTCCCAAAAATCCCCAAAACCCTCAGTCCTAGAAAACCCTAACCCCTCACCCCATAAAACCCTAGGACCATTGAACTAAAAAAACCCAAAACCCCATCCCCTGAAAACCCTAAATCCATGTATCCTAATATAGTAAACCCTAGACCCGATAAAATAAAAAATAACTCAGCCTCAGAAAACCCTATACAATCAGTGCCAGAAAACCCACAACCCTATGACACATAAATTCAAAAACACCTTTCCCTAGAAAAACCATGACCTGCATCCCAAAATTAATCCTAAACCATTTTTCCAAGAAATACATAATACTTCATCAATCAAAAACCCTAGAACCCCTAACCTATAAATCCATTAACCCACATTCCTATATAACAAAAACCTCTCATCTTACGATTAACATAGACCCTCAACCATATAAAACACTAATCCTTGATCCCTAGAAAAAAAATCACCATAACCCAAAAAAATAAACCCCCAACCCTATAAAACCATGAAATATCATCCCCCAAATACAATAAACCTCCATCCCTATTAAAACCCTATCCCTCATCCCCAAAAACACATAAAAGATTATCCCCAGAAAGCCCTAAATATTCATCCCAAAATAAACCTAGATCCTAATCCCAAGGAAATCATAAACCCTCATTCATATAATAACCTAAAACTATATACATATAAAAACTAAAATTCTCATCCATATAAAACCATAAACCCTATTCTATTAAAACAGTAAACACAAAGTCATATAAAACACTAACAATAAATCCTTGAAAACCAGAAACCATAGCCCTTGAAAAAACTAATGCTTGATTCCCAAAAACCCAAACACCCCTAGTCAAATAAATCATTAAATCCTCATCCCCATTAAACATAAAAACCATAGTAATAGAAAAATATAAAACCTAATACCTAGAAAACCCCAATCCTTCAGAACCACAAATCCCAAAACAATAACACTAAAAGACTGGAAACACTCGACAACATAAAATAAAAAACCATCTTCCGAACAAAACTATAATACCACATCACTAAAAACCATAAAACCATAGACATAGAATAAACTTAACACCATTCCCCAAAAAACTAAAACCTCAACTACATAATACCCAAAACTCTCCTCCCAAGAAACCCCTATACACTCAACCATTGAAGACATTATATCCTCAGCACCAGAAAACCAAATACCATCTTCCCAATAAATACTGGGCACTCATACCAATAAAATACGAAAACATGTGCCCCATAAAACCAAGAAAACTCTAAAATAGAATACACCAAATCCCAATCACTATAAAAACCTAAATCCAAAGTGTTATAAAAACCTAAACCGTCGTACCTAGAAAACCATAAACCCAAATCCCCATAAAACCCTAAACCCCAACCTTAGAAAACCCTAAATATTCATCCCTAGAAAACCATAAACCATCATCCCTTGAAAACTGTAAACCACACAACAGAAAACCAAAAAACATCATCCCAAAAAACCCAAACTCCTATGCTATAGTTACCCATGTAACATCATCCCTATAAAACATTTAAATATTTCCCTCTAAAAACTTGAACCCTCATTCAAAAAGTAATCCTAAGACTAAAACAAAAAAACCTAATCCATCACACACTAAATAACATATACCCTCTACCCAAAACCCCATATATCACCATCCCTAATAAAGGATAAACCCCAACCTCAAAAAATAAAATTCCCCCAAAAATAAAAAATTGTAATCCTACATCCCCAAAAAAACATAACTGCTCAACCCCAAATAACTCAAATCCCTAAACCCCAAAGGAAAATTACCCTCAACCCCAAAAAAACCATAAATATTAAGCCCCAAAATCCTAAATCCACAATAAAAATATTATACTTATCCAAAATTCCAAAAACCCCTAAAAACTAATCCCCAAAAACCCTATACACATATTAACAAGAAACCATGAATACTCATCCACAAAACACACTAAACCCCCAACCCAAAAAACCATAAACACACATCCCCCAAAAAACCCTAAATTCATATCCCTAATAAACCATAAACCCATGGCCCATAAAAAATAATCCAATCATCCCCAAAAAACTCTAAACTCTACCACAAAAAAGATAAACAATCAAGAACAAAATACCATATATCTTAGACCAAAAAAAGAACATACCCTAATCTCCAAAAAACCCTATACCCTTAATCTAATGAAAACATTAACAATAAAACCCAAAAAATAATGAAAACTCATACCTGAATTCTGTAATACATTATCCTAAATTAAGACTAAACCATTATCCATAAAAAAACTAATCATATGTTCCCAAAAAACACTAAACACTCAGCCCCAAAAAATCTTAAACCCTCATCCACAATAATACTCAATAACATTACCCCAAAATTCAAAAATTCTTTCCATGAAATGCCCTAAACTATCAACTCTAAAAATAATACATTCTATACCCCCAATGAAAAATATGTCCCCAGCCATAAAAAACACTAATACTCAGCAGAAAAAAAATTAATCCCTCAACCCCAAAAATAATAATCCCAAAACAAATAATAACATAAAACCTCTACCACATGAAATCATATTCCCTTATCCCCCAAAAAATGTAAATTCTTATCCTTAAGAAAATCCTAAATCATCATCCCCAAAAAAATTTGAAACTAACAGAAATAATGAATCCTTTACCCTTGTCAACAAGTTAACCTAACCCATCATCCCAAAAAATACATAAACCCTTAGGTCCTTGAAATGATAAACACCCATCACCAAAAAACCCAAAACCCTAATCCACAAAAATATGTAATAGCTAGGGCCCAAATAACCCAAAACTGTAATAAAAAAACCCAAACTCTCATCTTCAAAAATATCAATTCCATATCCCCTAAAACCCTAAATTTTCATCCCTAAAAACATGAAACACTCCTCCTAAAAAACCCCAATTCCATATCCCAATAAACTCCAAACCCCCATCCCTAAAATAAAATTAAACCCTCATACCCAAAAAACCATAAAACCTCATCCTTAAAAAACACAAACCCGAACACAAAAATTAAAAAAACTCATAACCCAAAAAAGCCTAAACCCTCATCCTTAGAAAACACAATACCCTCGTCCAAAAACAATAATAAACCATAATATCTAAAAAAACCCAACCCCTTAGAAAAAGAACCCAAAACCCATAGCCCCATTAATTAAAAAACCCTCATCCCCCAAAAAAAATTAACCCATAACCCATAAATTCCAATAACCTTCAACCAAATAAAAAATTAAAACACTCATCCCCAAAAAATATGGAATGCTCATCCCATAAATCCCAAAAATAACAACAAAAACCCCCAAATTCTCTTCACAAAAAAAGTGAAACCCATAGAACTAAAAAAATTAATCTCCCATCCACAAAAAACCCAATACTCTCAGCACCAAAACCCCCTAAATCCTCATCCCAAATAACCCAAAATCCTTACCATGAAATACCAAAAACCTTTATTCCTAAAATTCCTGAACCCTCATCTCCAAACAGATGATTAATTAATACCCTATATATAATAATCCCTCAACCCCAATTATCCATCAATCATAATCCCTCTAAAACATAAACCTTTATCCCCAAAAAACCATATACCCTAATCCCGGAGAATCCTGAAACCCTCAACATCAAGAAAAGCCATAAACATCAACCTGAAAAATGTAAACCCTTAACCCCCAAAAAATCCTAATACCTTGATACATAAAAAAACAAATCCCATGGATCAAAAATCCCTACACCCTCAGCATCCAAAATCCATAATCCCATACTCAAAAAAAAACATTTAACACCCTTCCACAAAAAACCTATACATTTTACACTAACATAACAAAAACCAATATCCTAAAAAAACCCTAAACCCTTAGATCCCAAAACCCTATACCCTTATCTTTAGGAAAACCAAAACCACTTTCCACAAAAAACCCTAAACCCCTAGACCAAAAAAACCCATACCCGAACCCCCATTAATATGAAACTGTCATCCTAAAAAAACCTAAACCATAAGCTTGAGAAAACAACCTACCCTCATCCCCAGAATATCATAACCCTTCATTCCAATAAAACCTAAAAACACATACCTTAAAAACCCTAACCACTTGTCCCCAAAAAAACCCAAACCATAATCCCCAAATAACTCCAAACACTCTACCCGAAAAAATCATAAACCCACAAACCCCAAAACCACTTATATCTACACCCTAAATTACCCTTAATGTTGGGATATAACAAAACATAACCCATCGGCCCAAAAAACCCATAAAACCTCATCCAAAAACCCCTAAAACCATGGCACCAAGAATCCATAAATTGAAAACCCCAAAACACTAAACCCTCATCCCCACAAACCCCTAAACCCATTGTCACAAAATTCCTAATCCCTCAACCACAATACATTCTAATCCCAAAAACACTGATCTATTTTGGTTAGAAAACACTAAACACTCAACCCCCAAAAAACCATAACACTCATCCCCTAAGAACCCAAACCCATAATCCCAAAGAAAATATAAAACCTATGAAGAAAAAAATGCTGAACCTACAACCAAAAAAAACAACGAAAACTAGACCACAATAAAAACCCACAAAAATCATACCCAAATAAATTTGAACCCTTAGGACTGTAAATCACAAAATCCTGAACCCCAAAAAACCATGAATAGTTAGCCTTAAAAAATTTGAAGCCTTATATGAAAGAAAACCATGTACCCTTTTCCGAAAAAAAATAATTAACCCTCTACCTCAAAAAATCCCAGAGCCCTCAACATCGATAAAACAATGATCCCCCAACCAGAAGAAAACACATAATCATTACCTAAAAAAACAACTAATCCATCCACCATAAAAAAAGTAAATCATAAACCCACAAATCTATGAACCCAAACCCATTACAAAAACCTAACCCTAAATCTACAAAAAACAGAAAACCCTCAGCCGAAAAAACAGTAATATTCTTGATGGAAATCATACTAATCCCTAAGTATAAAAAACCTAATCCTGGGGTAGAAAAAATCCCAAATCCATAATCACCTAGAAAACCCATAATATAAATCCAAAAACACTAACCCTCATCATAAAATAACCATGAAAAATCATAAATAAAAAATATTAATCATTATCCCCATAAAATCATGAACCCTCAGTCACAAAACAATTCTAACAATCAGCCCCAAAAACACAAAACCCCATGTCCCAAAAATCCCTCAACCATCAGTTGAAAAAATACCCTCAATGATTCCCCTCTCAAATACCTAACCCACACTCCAAAAAAACATAATCCATCATTAATAAGAAAACACTAATCCCAATAAAAAAACTCATCTAGCCTCTAAAAATCCTAAACACCCAATCCCAAAAAACCCTAAACAATCATACCCAAAAATCCATAAAAACTCTTTCTCAAAAAACCTCCAACCTTATCCCTAAAATACCTAAACCCTCTACCAAAAAATAATTAATCTCATATACCTAAAAACCCTATACCCTATTAAAAAAACACTAAATCCTTAGTCCCAAAAACCATAAAACCTCTTCCCCAAAAACACTAATCCTTCATCCCTTAAAACCCCGAACCACATCCAAAAATGGATAAAACCTATTCACCAAAAAAACTGTAAACCCAAATCCCCATGAAAAACTCAACAATAAGTCCCATGAAATCATAAAACTCTTCTTCAAAAACCATTAATCATCTACAATGAAAAATTCTAACCCATGAGACAAAAAATTTGAAACACTCATCCCAAAAAAATCCCTCATCCCCAGACATCTACAAGCCCTTATCCACATGAAAACTGAATCCTATAGCCCAAAAAGACACTATACCCTCATCCAAAATAAACCATCAACACACATCCCCATAAAAAACTCCCCCAAATCACCCAACAACCCACAACCCTCATCCCTAGATAACAGTCAACCAACAACCCCAAAAAACCCCAACACTAAGAAATAAAAACCCTAAACAAAAATTTCCAAAAAATAAAACTAGACACTCAGCCCCAAAAAGAACTCAACCCTCATAACCAACAAAGCCTAAGACCTCAGCCTAAATAATCACTAAACCATCATACCAAAAAAATCATAAACACTTATCCCCAATATACCCTAAAACAAAATCTTAAATAACCATAATACCTTTCACTAAATATAAATAAGCAATCATACCTAAAATAATAATAAAACCTCATCCACAAATATCTCAACCCTCATCCCTAAAAAAACCTCAACCCTCTCCCCCAAAAATCAACACCAATTACACACAAAAATCACAAATAGATATATAAAATTAAAAAACAACACCCATCCCCTTGAATTAGTAAACTCTAATCCCCATGAAATCATCAATCCTCAACATCCAATAATCAAGAACCTTCATATCCAAAATGCCATCCTCCCGGATCACCAAAAAACCCTAAACCATGACACAAATAAATTATCAACCTTAAACACCTATAAAAACGTCAACCATCATCCAAAATAAAATTTCATCACTCATCCGAAAATAAACATAAACAATAATCCTAAATATTGACTCAAACATCATCTCTATGATTTCCTACACCATCAACCCCAACAATCAGTCAACACTCATCCCTGTAATACCTTAACCCCTCAACCCCAAAACTATAAACACTCATCCTCAAAATAAATAATAACCCTCCTCTCAAGAGAACCCTCAACGCATAGACCTAAAAACCAATTCTCCCAAATACTATTAAAAACCAAAACCATGTTCCCCCAAAATCCAAAAATAATAATCCAAAAAAAAACCCAATAACCTAATCCCCTAAAACCCTTAACACTCATCCCCAAATGAACATAATCCATCTACCCAAAAAAACCCAAAATAATAACCCCATAAAAAACCATAATTCATCGCCCCCCCCCAAAACCCTAACCCCTCATCCAAAAATAATAATTATCCCTCAACCCTAATAAACCATCGCCCATCATCACCAAAAAATCTCTCCACCCTTATTATCCAAAAAACCTAAACCCTTATCCCCATAAAACCCTCCCCCCATATACCTAAAATGCATTCAAACCTCATCTAAGTAAAACCATCAACCCTTATACCCCAAAAACCAACAATCCTTTTCACCAAAGAATACAGAACTGTAAAGCCCAAAAAACCAAAACCCTCTTCCCCCAAAAAACCTAAACACTCAGACTAAAATAACCTTAAATTATCACCACTATAAAACCATAAATCATCATCCCAATTAAATCCTAAACACTCATCCCCAAAAAATCCAAAACTCTTAAACCCAAAAAAAGTCATCAACTATAATCCCTAAAATTCCCTAAACCCGACGCCCAAACACCACTCATCCATCGTCCGTAAAAACCCCAAGACCCTCACCCCCAAAAATCACCAAACATACTTCTTCAAAGTCCCTAAACAATCTACCAAAAAACCTCAATACTTATCCCTAAATAATGCTAAACCCTCTTCCTCAAAAATCCCTCAATCCTCATAAAAAAATCCCTAAACCCTCAAACACAAAATTCCCAAAATCCTCATCCACGGGAAACCGTAATCCTAGAACCCAAAAAATGCTAAACCCTAATCCCAAAAAAACACAGAAATCATCCCCAAAAATACATCATCACAAATACCAATAAAACAATATACTATCATCTCCAAAATCCTAGAAAACCATTACACCCATCCCCAAAATATACTAAGCCATCGTCCCCTAAAATCCATAAACCCACAACCCAGAAGACATAATGAAATGGGATCAATGAACCAAAATTCTTAAAACCAAAAAATACTTTAAACCTCATTTCCAAGAAACCCTAACCCGTCATCCTCATGTGAAATTTAACCCTCAACCACAATTACCTCTGAAACCTTAGACCATAACAACACTAAACCCCCTACACCAAAAAACACCAAACCAGCGACCCCAAAAAACCCTTATCCCTCATCCCCATATGGTCTAAAACCACCAGCCATAGAAAACACTAAAAACTATGCCAAAATAACCCTCATATCACGTCCCCAATGAACCCCAAACAATCCACCCAAAAAATCAATGAATCCTCATACCAAAATAACTATAAATCCTTAAAAACAAAACCAACTAAACAATTACACCCAAACAACCCAATACCCTTTCTCGCAAAAAAACTTTAACTATAAGTCATATAAAAAATGAAGTATTATTCCGAATAAACCATGAAACAGCAACCCCAGTAATCCTTGATCCCTCATTCAAAAAAAAAATACATGATACCATAACTATAATACACCCTCAAAACTAAACAAAAAACTCAAACACAAATCCCAAAGAAACATGAACTATCTTAACAAATACCATGAATCCTCAAAACTAAAAAATCGATAATCATCATGATATAAAAACTCGATCTCTCATCCAAAAATAACACTTAAACCAATAACACATATAATCTGAAACCCTTAGACCAAAAATGACCTGATCCTTGGCCCCATAAAGCCCTGAACCCTCACTCCCCCAAAACATTTAACATCATTAACCCTCAACAAAAAATCATAAACCCTTAGACCCAATTTCTATAAAACATGTTCCCCATTAATCAATATACACTCTTTAAAATAAAAAATGAACCTCATTCCCAAAAAATACTTTTCACATGACCAATAAAAACCAAAACACTCATCCAAAAAACCCTTAAAATCTCATACAAAAATAAATCGAATCCCTCACCCCCAAATATACATATTCCCTACGAACCAAAAAAACAAATATCCTCAATCCAAAAAAATCTATTCCTTCAGTCCAAAAATTGAAAAAACTCATTGTTAAAAAACACTTAACCCACATTCCATTAAATCTGTAAACCCTCATCACCCCAAAACACTAAAACCTCATCCAAAAAAAACCCTCAACAAAAATTCCAATAAAACAGTCAACCCTCAACCCCAATAACCCAAAACCCCACAAACCAAAATAACTCTAAACCATATTCCCCAAAAAAACCCTAAACCCTAAACCGCAAAAAACCCTCATCCCTTATTCCGATGAAGAAAAAATCCCACAGAACTATAAAAATACAAAAACCTAAGCTGCATGTAACCATGGACCATTATCTCAAAAAAAACCCTATTCTATTACCCCGGAAATCACTAAACCCTTAACCCAAAAAAACATGACCCCAATAAACAAAAATACCATTAACCATCACTTGTAAAAACCATAATCCCTCATTTCCCAAAAAAAATCAACCATCCACTCCAAAAAACCATAAACACTCATCCAAAAAATCCATAAACTCTCATCCCCATTAAAACCATATCACTCATCCCGAAAATCCCAAATCTCTTAACCCTAAGAAACCCTCAATTCTCATCCTCTAAAATTCATAAAAATTTATCCCCAAAAAGACTCATCCCATAGAAATAAAATGACAATAATTGTAACTGAAGAACACCCTCAACCCCATTTCCAAAAAACACTCAACCTTCAGCCCCAAAAAATATCATCCCCTAGCCACCAAAAAACCGAAAATCTTCAACAACAAAAACCATAACCTCCTAAAAATACCAGTAAACCCTAATCCCCCCAAAATTTTAGACCATAAGTCATAATGAAACTAAAACCTACGCCCAAAAAAACAATAAATCATTTTCCATAAAAATACAAAAACCCTCACACAAAACCCCGCAATACTCACCCCCCAAAACCCCTTAACACTTTTCCATAAAAAACCACAAACCCTTATCCCCAATAAAAATCAACACTCATCCCCGATTAAACAGAATCCAAAATCCCGGTGAACCCTAAACCCTTAGAAACAAAAAAATATAAACCCTGATCACCCAAAAATAATCATCCCTCATCCTGAAAACCCTCATCCATTGACCCAAATTAACCACATCCCTCAACCAGTAGTAAAATATCCATAAATCCTCATCTTGAAAAAATAAATATCATCATCCGTTAAAAAATCATTAACCATCATTCCAAATAAACCATCAACCATCATCCCTCCCAAAACATCAAGCCTATACATAAAAAAACCCTCAACAATAATCCTTAAAACACCCTCAACCCCCTGCCACAAAAAACCCATAAACAAGATTCCTCACAATAATCTAAATCACATCCCCAAAAACCCAGAATTTCTTAGCTAAAAAATATAGTAAACCATTTGCACAAAAATTCCCTATCCATTACAACAAACAATCTAAACGAGCAACCCTATAAAAACACCTGATATGTTATCCCAAAAAAAACGAAACATCATCCCTAGAAAACCCAGATCTCTTAATCCCACAAAACCCATAATCCTTTATCGCTAAAAAAAATTAACACGCATCCCCACATCATCCCCAAGGATACCACATCCATTAATCCGATAAAACTCTAAACCCTCATAAAAACATAGAATAGTGGAACCAAAAAAACCATTAAACTACTTCCCCAAAAAAACCTTCACCCACAAAACAAAAAACCCAGAACACTTTTCCATAAAAAACATTGAACAATCAGCACAAAAAACCCCATTAACCCTCATCCTTAAATAACAAAATACTCTTAGTTAGTGATATCCTAGAACACAATGCCCCAAAAAATATTGAACCCCGATCCCTAAAAACCTTAATCCCTCATCACCAAAAAACCATACACCCTAAAAACCAATAAACCCTCAACCCATAGCCCCATAAAAACATGGACCATCAACATTAATAAATAATAAACTGCCACCCAAAAAACACCATAAACCCTCTTCACCTAAAACCCCATCCCAAAAAACAATAAGCCCTGATCCCAAAAAGACACTAATCCCTAATCCCTCAAGTCCCCCAAACCATCATCTTTAGAATACCAGATAACATCCTCTCCCAAAAATGATAAACCATCATCCAAAAAACCCCTAAACCCTCATCTAAAATCAACCCCCTATACATCATCCCCATGAATCCCTGAACTCCTCATTCTTGAAATTACTAATCCCTCATATCCAAAACAACCTAAACCATTAGACCCCAAATACCCAAAACCCAATGACCCAATAATTCCAAAACTCTTGTCCTGAAAAAACCATAACTTCCAAAACTCCAAAACCTTGAATCCCCAAAAAAGTATTCCCATATCCAAAAAAACCTAAACCATATTCCCCATTAAAACCATATAATCACTATCACAAAACAACCAAAATTCTTTTCACTAAAAACCATATACCCTAATACCCTAAAATCTGTAATCTATTAGCTATAAAAACTCTAAATAATCATCTTCCAAAAATTATAAACACTCAATCAAAAAAATACTAATTTATTATCCCCAATAAATCTTAAACCTCATAAAAAAACATGTAAAACATCGTCCAAATTGAACACCAAAACCTCATCCCCAGAAAACCCTCATCACATAGACCCTACATACCCTCAACCCGAAAGCACAAAAAACCCTAAACCCTCCTCCCCAAAAACCCCTAAAATCTCATCCAAAAATTTCAAAAATCCCACAAGCCCAAAAAACCCAAAACAATTGGCCCTAAAAAATGTACCCTAAACTCTAAAAAATTATATAATATTATAACTAAAAATCATGAACCTTCATATAAAAAAATTCTAAATCATGACCCCATAAAATCCAAATCCATTAGCACAAAAAGACACTAAACCCTATTTCAAATAAATAACACATATCCCTTAAAAACTATGAACCCTCATCCCCAGACACTTGAAATATCATCCCCAAAAAATCATCCACAATCAAACCAAAAAAATCCATGAAACCTATTCAACGTAAACCACGATAATTGTATAATAAAAAGAACTAAACCCTGTACCAAAAAAAACATAAACCCTAAGCCTCAAAAAACCTTCTTCCATTATCCCAAAAATCACTAAAACCTCATCCAAAAAACGCCCAACCCCTAATACTAAAAAATGACTCTCCCCCCATAAAACCCATAAGAGAGCCTCCCCAAAAGACCCTAAACAATTGTCTCCAAAAAAACATAATCACTCATACCAAAAAATCACTAAACCCTCAACAAAAAATAACACTCAACCCTCATCAACAAAAAAATCATAAACCCTTAATGCCTTAACACCCTCAACCCACATAAAATAATTCATTGAACTCTCAGCCCCCCAAAAATATGATCATGTAAGCCAAAAAACCTCAAACCTCAACCCCCAGCCCCCAAAAACCTTCAAACCTTTCCCCCAAACCTCTCAGACCTCTTCCAAAAAAAATCGTAAACACTCATCCCCAAACACATATACACCCTTAGACTTAAAAACCCTCAATGAACATCACTGTTGAATCCCTAAAAATAGATCCCCAAAATAACTTATAAATAAATTGTCAAAAACCTAGAACACTCAAGTATAAAAAACACTTATCACTTTGCAACAAAAATAACATATTCACTATCAGTCATAAAATCCTTGAACCCTCAGACCATAATAAATCACCATCCCCAAACACAAAAAAAACCCATAAAAATCTGCGAAAAAAATCACCCATCATCCCAAAAAATCCATAAACCTTAACCCATTATCCAAATAAAACCCAAAACAGTCATCCAAAAAAATTCAAATCCCTCATCACCAAAATAACATTATCCGTTAAACATTAAAATATACCATAAACTCCAAATAACCGTAAATACTCAAATTAGAAAAACCCTAAACCCTCAATTACATGAAACCATATTCCCCCAGAAAGAAAAAAACCCAATACAGTCAGTCCCAAAAATCCTATTAAACACTCATCCTCAAAAAAACCAAAACCCTTTTCCCCAAAAAACTATAAAACATAAGCGGAAGAAAACCCTTAACCCTTAACCCTTAAAATAAAAATTCCTTGATCCCAAAAATACATAATCCTCAGTCCAAAAAACACTTAATACCTAATCTACCACACTCCCTAAAACCTCACCCCCAAAATGTTCAATATCCTAATCCCCACAACCACTAAACTCTTATCACCAAAAATCCATAAACACTCTACCCAAAAACACTATAAACCCTCTTTAATAAATGTAATTACCCATACCCAAAAAAATACAAAACCCTCAAACCTATAGAAACTCAAACCCTCAGCGCCAAAAAACCCTTAAAAACACTACCCCAAAACCATAAATCCTTATCCCCAAAATACCATAAACTGTATGCCCCATAATTTTCTAAATCCCTCATCCCAATCAACAGTAAATGATGCACCACAAAAAATTATATTCCCACATACCAAAAAACACAAAACCCATAGACCCCCAAAAAACCCTAAACACTCATCCCCCAAAAAACCCCAATTCCATCAGCCCCAAAATTCCAAAACATGCAGCCACAAATTATTCGAAAACCGTCCACCCCAAAAACCATATACCCTCATCCCCAAATAAATCCATTATCCCTCATCACAATAAAAGGAAAAACCCTCAATCCCAAAAATCCATAAACACTAATAAAAAAACAACAAAACCACATCCCCAAAAAATAGTACACACTCTACCCGCCCCCCCAAAACACTAGACGCTCTACCACCAAAAAACCACGATTCCTCAATAAAAAAATAGATCATTTACTCTAACCTATAAAAAAACATTAACCACATCCCTAAAAACCATTAACTATCATCCCCCAAAACTGCAAACATAAAACCACAACAAAACCTATAATCCATTCCAAGGACACTATATACCCACATTTCTAGGAAACACCAAAACCTCATTCCCAATAAAACTAAACCCTCAACCCCAAATCCCCTAAACACACATACCCATCCCTAAAAACCCTCAACCCCCATCCCCCCAATATTCTAAACCATCTTTCCTAAAAAATCGCTAATCTGTTACCCTCAAAAAAACCTAAACCCCAATCCCCAAAAAACACTAAACAATAAGGCCCAAATATAATAAATCCACATCCCAAACAACTATTATCTCTAATCCTAAAAATTCCCTATTCCATCATCCCCAAAAAATTGTACACACTATTCCCCAAAACCTTAAACCCTCACCTAAAAAAACCCTATAAACCTATCCTCAAAAAACCTATTTCATTCTACATAATAAACACGAAACCCCCATACCCCAAGACACTAATGCCTTATCCCCCAAAAATTATAAACCCTCGGAGATGAAAACCTTATATTATCTTCCCAAAAAACCCCTAGTCCCTTAACATCATATAATAAAAAACCCTCATCACCTAATAAAACTAAACCCTCATCTCCAAAAAACAATAATCACTATGCGCTCAGCACAAAAAAAACCAAAAACAATCATCCCTTATACATCATAAACCCTCACATACAAATAATTTCAACCCCTCTCTACAATAAATATTAAATCTTCATCCCCAAAAAAACCCAAACCCATAGAAAAAGACCATAAACCCTCATTCACATAAACATAAACCCTCCGCCCCAAATTAAACTAAATCTTAAGCCCCAAAAAACCCTAATCTCTATGCCCCAAAAAACACTAAACCCACATAACCAATAGCCTTAAACCAAAATACATAATAACCATAAGACCTATTCCACAAAAAGTCCCCCATCCCAAAAAGAACCCCACCCTAAGAAAAACACTAAACTCTCGTCCCTAAAAAAATAAACCCTAAATCCCAAAAATATCTAAACCTCGTCCATAAAAAACATATAATCCCACATCCTGAATAAAAAATAATCCCCCATCCCCAAAATTATATAAATCGTCAACCCTAAAAAAACCATATACCCTTAGTACAAAAAAATCATAAGTTATAATACTTAAAAATCCCAAAACCCTTTGTTTCAAAATAAACCTAAACTCACATCCCCAGAGAACCATGAAACCCAATCCCATAATAAAAATAAACCCTCAGACCAAAAAAACCTAAACCCTCATCCCCAAAAAACTATTATCTCATTGTCCCAATAAAAATAAATGTAATTGTATCCAAAAAATCATTAAACCCTTGTCCACAAAAAATAAAAAATTATCAGCCTGAAAAAACCTTAATACATCTTCCTCAAAAACTCAATACCCACATCACTAATTTACCCTAAACCATCATACCCAAAAACCCATAAAAACACATCCCTAAAAATCCTAAACTCAATGTTCAGAAAATAAATAAACTTGCATCACCAAAGAAACCTCAACCCTATGCCACAAAAATCCATGAACCCTCATCCTGATAAAAATCTCACCCCTTATCTCCAAAAATATCCTCAAACCCCATCCCCAAAAAACCGTAAACACTCACTAAAAAATACCTAAACCCTCAATAATATGATATATTAAACCCTCATCCCAAAATCTCAATCCTCAACCCTAAAAATCCATAAACACTAATCCTTAAAAAACTTTCAACCCACATCTCCAAAACAACATATACATAGTTCCCCAGAAATCATAAAACCCTAAACCCTAAAAAGCAATCACTCATCTTTTCTAAAAAACCAAAAACCCTCATCTATGATTCCCTCAACCACGTACCTCAAAAAAAACTATACCAGAACCATCAATAAACCCTGAACACTCAACCCCAAATAACAGTAAACCGTCAACCGTAATCAACCCCAATACCTTACTCTGAATGAACCCTAAACACTAATCCCCAATTAACCATAAAAAATAATTCCCATAAACCCCTAAACTCAAATACCTAAATATCCATAACTCACTTAAACAGCCAAAACCCTTAAACCTAAAAGTCACAAAACTCCCATACTAATAAAACCCAAAAAATTTACTCTATCAAAAACCATAAACCCTCAGCCCTAAAAAATGATAAAACCTCACTGAAAATAACACTAAACCCTCATACCAAAAAACCCTAAAACCACATCCTTGATAAAATCATAAACCCTCATCCCCCAAAACCATAAAACCCTAGACAAAAAAATCCACAAAACTCCCATACACAAAAAACATTAAACCCTAAAACATAGAAAACATAAAATCGTAACAACAATTCTGTATCCCATGAAAACATTAAACCATCATATAAAAAAAGAAATCATTCATCCAAAAAACACCTACGCAATCTACATCCCTAAAAACCCTAAACAATCATCACAAAAAAATCTCTAAACCCTCATCCCCCAAAATAACCTAAATGCCAACGAAAAAATACCCTAAATTGAAATCCCCAACACACCATAAACCCTCAACCTAATGAATCCTAGAATCCTTATACCAAAAAACAAAAAACCCGCTCACCAAAAACCACTAACCCCTCATCCGCTAAAAACTATTATCCTTATTCAAAAAAATCTAACCTATTCCATAAAAACCTGAAACAATCATCCCTAAAAATCTATAATCCCACAACCCTAAAAAATTATAAACCCTCAGTGCTAAATATCAATAAATCATTAGCACTAAAAAATCGTAAATCCATTACCCAAATATCCTATACCCACATCCCTAAAACACCAAAAAACCATAGCCCCAAAAAACACCACAATCATAACGCCAAAAAACCAAATTCATCAAGCCCAAAAACTATAAACCCTCAAACCCAAAAACCCTAAACCCTTATCTCCAAAAAACCCTAAACCCTAAGAACCAAAAAATCATAAACCATGAGCCCTAAAAAATAATAGAACCTCAACCCCAAATAATTTCTAAACCCTAACATATAAAATACAGTAATCCTGAGACCCAAAAAAATCCTCATCCCCAAATAACCCTAAACCCCCATCCCACCCAAAACCCTCATCCCTCAGCCCTAAATAACCCTAGACCCATATACCCTATTAACATATTAACCTCAGTCTACAAAAACCATAATCCATTAGTCCCATAGAAAACCTTAATCCTTATAAAAAAACTATAAACCCTAATCCCTGAAAATACCTTAATCCAAAACCCATAAAAACCATAAACCCTCATTCCCAGAAAACCCTAAACAATCACTCATAAAATCTGTATCTAATGGGAAACGATAGATATAAACCCATATCCCTAAAAACGCTTAAAATTTCAACCCTAAAAACAATTAAATAACATATATAAAAACCAAAAAAACTCACCCCAAAAATCATAAACCCTTACCCATTAAATCAATATACCATCAGCCCAAACTACAATAAACCCTCATCCCTAAAAAATACCCAATCATCAATCATTAAAATGGTATATCTATGGCCCAAATAACCATGATATATCATCCAAAAAAGTCCTAAACCCTTAAACCGAATAAAATATAAAATATTTTCTCCAAATAAACCTAATGTATCCTCCATATAAATCCTAATTCCCATAGCCCTAGGAAACCTTAATCCCCCAACCCAAAAAACCTTATACCCAGAATTTAAAAAAAAAACATAAATCTGGTTCAAAAAAATTATCTAAAAACATTTCCCAAAAACAAAAAACTATCCTCCACTAAAAAAACCCCAAATCCCTCCACCCTAAAAACCATTGAACCCTCATTCCCAAAATAACCTAATCCATTAGTCACAAAAAAATAACAAACCATTGGAACCAAAAAACCATATTCCCTAAGTACCAATAACACCACAATTGTCAACCCAAAAATTTAATATGATATCATCCCCAAATAACATAAAACTTTTTTCCCAAAACCCTAATCCCATATCCATAAAAAATTCTATTCCCCCAACCCCAATTATCCAATGACCCTCATCCCTGAATAACACTTCACCCCTTATCCCCAAAACACCTTCAACCCTCATCCCCAAAAAGCCCTCATCAATGATCCCAAAAACCCAAAACCCACATCAAAAAAATATCATTAACCCTCATTCCAAAAAATCCCCAAACCCCCAGCCACAAAAAAACCCCTCTTCTAAAAATACACCTAAATAAACTACCCAAAAAATCCTTAAACCATCGCCAATAGAAAATCTATACCATGATCCCAGAAAATCACTTATCCAACATTCTCCAAAAAACCCTATATAATCATCCAATGGACTCTATAACCTCATCACCAGTAAACCCTGATCCATTAGTCCCTAAAAACCATAATCCATAAACCCTATAAAACCAAAAAACCATTTTCTCAAAAAAAAATTAACCCCGTATAACCAAGATACCATAAACACTATGACCAAAAAACTCATAAACCCATCTCCCCAAAAAAAACCATGGCCCAATTTCCCAAAAATACCCTCAACACTTAGACTCAAGAATCCTAAAATGATTTCCACAAAACAAATTTAAACCCAAAACACAAAAAAACTAATCCATCATCCCACAAAAATAATAAATCCTTATCCAAAAAATACCCTAATCACATAACCCAAAAACCCCTCAACCCTAAACCATAAAAATTAAAATACACTAAACAATAAAAATCCATAAATACATATCCCATAAAAAACAAATCCCTCATCCCCAAAAACAATAGCCCCTAAGCCCAAATAACAAAAACACATAATCCCTAAAAAACCATATACCATCAAAACTAATAAAACATATTTCCTGAGAAGAAATATACTATAAAACATCATACCTAAATATTCCTAATACCACAATCCAAAAAACCCATACCCCACATCCCAAAAAAAACAATAAATCCTATGTTCCAAAAAACCATAAACCGTTATCACGAGGAAAACCCCATTCCAAAACAACATATGTGCTTCAACAATTATTCCCATTTTTTTTATGAACCCTTAAATACCCATAAATATAATCCCTAAAAAACTATTCCTTTAGTCCGATAAATCCAGTAACCACCATTCAAATAAACCCTATACCCTCATACCCTAAAAAAATTAATCCATAGCTATAAAAATCCCAAATCCGTAATCCTAAATAACCCTATTCCTTCAGCACCAAAAAACTATAAACCCATATTCCCAAATAACCCTAAATACTCATCCGAATAATTCAATGTTTCATCAGACACAAAAAACAATAAACACTCAACCAAAATAACCGCTAAACCCTGAGTCTCAAAAAACCATACACATATTAGACAAAAAAAATCCTAACCCTATTCCCCCCAAACCCCTAACCCTTCATCCCCAAAAAACACTAACCCCTCAACCCAAAATAATCCCAAAACCATAACACCAAGAATCCCTAAACCATCAATCCCAAATAAAAATAAACCCCCAGCCCCAAAAAAACCCAAATATCTTATCCCTAAAAACCATAAACATCATCCCAAGAAACCATCTTCCATCAACACCAATAATACATGGACCTTAAATCCAAAAAAAGGATAAACCCACATCCCTAAAAAACCCTAAACCATCAAAACCAAAAAAATCCTAAACCCAAATACCCAAAAAAACATAAACCAAAATCCAGAAAAAATAACCTCAACCCTCTACAAAAATACAAACCACTCATCCCTAGAAAACCAGAATTCCCATTTCCTAAAGAACCAATAAATACTAACCAATAAAACCCTAATCACTCATCGCTAAAAACACTAGCCCCTTATCCCAACAAAACAATCATCAATAACCCCCTGAAAACCGTAAACACTCATACCCAGAAATCAATCAACCCTGCTCCACAAAAGTTCTTATTAAATTAGCCCTAAAAACATCTAACCTATTATTCCCAAATAACCGTAAACCAAAATCCCAAAAAAGCCTCAATCCTCAAACCTAAAAAACTAAACCTTTATGCTCTAGAAAAGCCTAAACTCTAATAAAAACCATAAATCATCATCCCCCAAAATCCCTTATCCCTTAGCCTATAAAAACCAAAACCATAGACCCAAATAACCTAAATCCATAATGACAGACAAACCTAATCACTATGCCCTAAAAACTCTTACCCTCATCTATAAAAAACTCTAAACCCTAATCCTAAAAAATAATCAAACACCATTAATTAAAACCTAAATACTTAATCACAAAAACCCTAAATAATCAGTAGAAAAAAACACTAAATTCTCATCCAATAAAGCCTTAATCCTCAATCCCAAAAAATCCTAATCCCATAGAATAAAAAAAACCTAAACATGCAGCTATAAACACATTACATCTTCATCCCATGAATAAACTCAACTACAAATAACCAAAAACCCCCATAACCCAAAACCAATATACCCATTCCCCCCAAAACCACAATCCCTCATCTTGAATAACCCTCTACTCTCACATCCAAACATCCATCAATCATTAGTTCAAAAAAACACACAACCTTTAGCCCCAATAAACATGAAATCATTATCCTTAAAAACACTGAAACCATACGCACCAAAAACCCCTCAACCTCTAAATACCCCACTACCCTAACAAGAAAAAACACATAACCCAAATCCCTAAAAACCCAAAACTTTCATACAAAAAAATCATTAAACTATCATCCTAAAAATACTGAAAATCGTCAGACCAAAAAAACAAAATCTGTTAATCCCTAAAACCCCAATCCATCATCCAAAAAAAACTATAAACCAAAAAATTTGAGTAACCCTAAACACACAACCTCAAAAATCCATAAAAACATAGAAAAAACCCCCTCAACCCTAATCTACATAACAACACAAAATTAATAATTCATAAAACCCCCACATCCCCAATCACAAAATCTCTTCAACCATTACCCCAAAAAACCACAACCCTATGTATTAAAATTACATCAACCCTCAGCCCCCTAAAACCGAAAACCCTCTACCCAAAAAACCCCAAGACCTTATTATAAAAAAACACCCTCAACCTGTAGCTCTTAAAAAATAATCCTTCATCCCCAAATAATCCTCAAAACTCATTCTCTAAAAAACATGAACCCTTTGACCCAAAAATCCATCTACTCTCATCTCATGAATATAGTAAAACATATAATTCAATTTATCCTCAACCATTTATCCTAGAAGGCCCTGGCCGTATTCATCAGAATATCCTATACATTATTCCCTAAAATTTTTATAACCTTAACCCCAAAAAAACTCAAAACAATCATCCCTAGAAAACACTAAACAATCTTCCAAAAAAAACATGACACCTTCATCACTAATAAACATGAATTATTCATGAAGAAAAATGATAAAATGAATGACCTTAAAATCACTTAACCCAAAATACCAAAAAACACACCATAACTCTAAACCTTGATCCCAAATAAACAATAAACCCTCAACCCAAAAAAAATCACCCATAATCCCCCAAAAAGAATCAACCCTCAGCTCTAAATAAAAACCAAAACCCTCATCATCCAAAACAGTTAAACCTCAGCCCAAAAAAATGTGAAACCAGCATCACTAACATACCATCTACCATCATCCCCAAAAAAACGTAAACCCTCATTCCCAAAAATAATCCTAAACCCTCAACCCTGAAATCACTAAACTCTATCCAGAAAAACACTAAACTGTTAGCCCGAAAAAAAACACAAACCCTCATTCCCAAGAGGCATAACCCCTAACCCACAAAATAGACTTTACCCACAACACTAAAAAAACCCCAAACCCTCATTCCTAACAAACCATAAACCCTCAGTCCCAAAAAAATAAACACAACGCCTTAAAAATAGCATAACCCTAAGATCCAAAAAACCAAAAAAACTCAACATGAATAGACCATAAACCTGATGTCCCAATAAACCTTAAAACCTCTCCCCAAAAATTACATAAACTATTTTCTATAAATTGACTGATCCCTCGTCCCCAAAAAAGTCAAAACCCTTAACCCTAGAAAACCATAATAAGATGTGCCCAATAAACCATATTCCATCAAAAATAATAAAACCTAACCCTTAACCCCAAGATTCATAAAATATCATCCCAAAATAGCCCTAAACCCTCAATCCAAAAAAATGTAATCTCAAACACTAAAAAAACACTAAACTCTCATCCCTAGTAAACCCACAACCATCATCATGAAAATAATCTCCCCGCTCATCCCTAAAATAACCTCAATCTGCAACCCCAAAAAAACTCAAAACTCTCATCCCCAAAAAACAATCAACCCTTAGTGTAAAAAATCATAAAAATAGATGTACTAGAAATCCCTTAACCCTCATCCCATAAAAACCATAAATATCCATCCAAAAAACCCTAATCTCATTTACTAAAAAAACTCAACCCTCAAAGCTATTAAACACTCAACACATTTAACTAAAGAACCCTAAACTGTTATCCCTAGAAAAACATAACACCTTAGAACAAAAACCCTAATGCATCATCCTAAAAAATATTAAATTATCAACAGAATCGATCCTGATACCCTCATCCTAAAAACCCTAAAACACTTACCCAGAAAGCCAATATTTTCATTCCTACAAAACCGTCACAACCTGTTCCAAAACCCAAAACCATTATCCCAAAGAAACCCAAAACCCATATAAAATAATCCCAAAATCCTCATCCATAGATAAAACATATCCACCAGTTTCAAAAAACACTAATCCCTCAGCCTCGAAAAACCATAAACCCTAATTCCCAAAAATTTCAAAACCCAAAGAAGAAAAAACACTAAATCCGCAGTAATATGAAATTCTAAACCCTCCTCCATAAAAAACCATCAACCCCAAAAAATAAAAATCCTTAATCTTAAAATATCCTAATCTCTTTTCATCAAAAATTAATAAACCCACATCCCCAAAAAACCAATAAATAGTGCCCCTGAAATAGATCAAATATCATCCCAAAAAAATCTCGATCCTCCCACCACAAATAACCCCAAAATTCACCCTAAGAATCTCTAAACCCTCATCACCAATAAACCTTAACACCTAGCACATAAAAACCCTAATCCCTTATACAAAAAATCCATTTAACTCAATGACCAAAAAAACCATAAACTGTCATCCCCGCAATACCCTAAACCCTAATACCCAAAAAAACTAAACACACATCCCCAAGTAAACCTAAATCCTCAAACCTAAAAACTCTAAACCCTCATTCCCAAAAATTATCAACCCATTGACCCAAACAAACCCAAACCGTCTTCCCTAAAAAACCAAAACCCTCAATACTAAACAAAATCTTCAACGCACAACCCCAAAAAACCCTTTATACACAACACTATAATTCCCTAAACACTTATCGCCATAAAAACCTAATCCCAAATCACCAATGGACCCTCAACCTAAAATATAATTATCCCCTGTACCCAAAAAAACATAAAGCCTCAATCCCAAAATAAAACACTAAATCATCATCCCCAATAATCTACGAACCATATTCCACTCAAAATTCTGAATCTCCAAACCCAAAACCCAAAACCCCAAACCATAAAAACAAAACACTGTCATATCAAAAAACTCTTATAACATCCCCATTAAAACATCTAAACCCTGAGCAAACAAAAACCCTAAACTCGTAGCCATAAAAAATCCAAAAACCTCAAAAACAATAAACCATCATCCCTCATCCACAAAAAACCTTGAATTCCTAACCCCCAAAAAACACTATTACCTTAGCCTCAAAAAATAATAATCCTAGAAAACCCTCAACACTATGACACCAAAATACTGCAACCCACATCCATAATATACCATAAAAATACATCTAAAAACATAAATGAAACTATAGCTATGGAAACCCTAAATCCTGGCCCAAAAAACACAAAAGACTTATCCCCTAAAAAACTTAATCCCATAGAAAAGAAAGCAATCAACCATTATTCCAAAAAATCCTCAATGCTCAACCTCAAAAACAATCAACCCCCAGACAAAAAAATTCAAATATTTCGTCCGAAAAAACCTTATACTCTGACATCTAAAAATTTATAACCCACATCCCATAAAAATTTACAACCTCTTCCGTATAAAACACCAAACCGTCATATATAAATAATACTAAACCATCAGCCCATCAAAACATAATCTGCATCCCCACAAAACCTTACAACATTATCCTAAAAACCCCTAAACCATGATCCAAACAACCCATAAACCATCTCCGCTTAAAAACCAAAAAACCATAGTCCAAAAACCCTAAACCCACTCCCCTAAAAAACCGTAAACCCAAAAAAAGAAATTCATTATCCCCAGAAAACCCAATACCCTTTAATAAAAAATACATAACCCTCACCCCAAAACACGCTCAACCCTTTTCCCCGAGAAACCCTTAACCCCTATACCAAAATAACCAACAAAAATCATCGGATAAATGGTTTAACATCCATTGATAGAAAATATAAGACAACACTTATAAAAAACACAAACCCTCATCTAAAAATATACTAGATAATATTACCAAAAGAAAAACCCTTATAAAAAAACTTAAATCCTAAGAAACAAAAAACCCTAAACCCTCATCACCAAAAAGAACTATTCACTCAGCCCCAAAAACTCTAATCACTCAACCCCCAAAAACATTTTACTATTAGAACCAAATAACACTATACCATCAGCCACAGAAACCTCAAAACCATTAGAATTAAAATACCCTAAACACTCATGCTCAAAAAACTCTAAAACCTCACCCAAAAAAAACTCAAAACTCCCAGTCCCAAAAAATATCAAAACACCAATCCTAAAATAACCCTAAACCCCCTTACCCAAACAACACATAACCATTATCTCCAAATAAATATTAAAACATCATCACCAATAAACACCAAACCATCATCCCAAAAAACCATCATCCAACTACACTAAAAAAGTAAACCCTCACTCCCAAAAAATCAAGAACCCACAGACGCCAAAAACAGTAAACCCTAAGAACAAAATCCCTAAAACCACAAATCCAACAAACACTAAAACCTCAACACCAAAAAACAATCAAACCTTAGTGTAAAAAATCATAAAAATAGTTGTACTAGAAATACCTTAACCCTCCTCCCATAAACACCATAAACATTCATCCAAAAAACCCTAATCGTGTTTACTAGAAAAAAACTAAACCCCCTAGCTATTAAACACTCAAAAGTTTTATCTAAAAAACCCTAAACTCTTATCCATAGAAATAAATAACACCTTAGAACCAAAACCCTAATCCATCATCCCCAAATATAGTAAATTATCAATAGCAAAGATCTCGATACCCTCATCCAAAAAACCCTAAAACAGTAAACCAGAAAGCCAAACTTTTCAATCTTACAAAACCGTCACCCCTCCTCCAAAACCCAAAACCATTATCCCAAAGAAACCCAAAACCCATATAAAATAATCCCAAAATCCCCATACATAGATAAAACCTATCCACTAGCTACAAAAAACACTAATCCTTCAGCCTCGAAAAACCATAAACCAAAATTCACAAAAATTTCAAAACCCACAGAAGAAAAAACAATAAATCCTCAGTAATACGAAATTCTAAACCCTCCTCCATAAAAACCCATCAACCCCAAAAAATCCAAATCCCTCATCCTAAAAAATCCTAAACCCGTTTCGTTAAAAATTATTAAACCCTCATCCCCAAAAAACCAATAAACACTGCCCCTGAAATAGATCAAATATCATCCCAAAAAAATCTTCATCCTCCCACCCCAACAAACCCCAAAATTCACCGTAGGAATCTCTAAGCCCTCATCACCAATAAAACATATCACGTAGAACATAAAAACCCGAATCCCTTATCCAAAAAAAAAAACAATTAATTCAAAGAGAAAAATAACCATAAACTGCCATCCACACAATACCCTGAACCCTAATACCCAAAAAAACTAAACCCACATACCCTAGTAAACCTAAATCATATATCCTAACAAATTGTAAACCCTCATTCCAAAAAATTCTCAACCCATAGACCCAAACAAACCCAAACCATCTTCCCTAAAAACCCAAAACCCTCAATCCCAAAAATAACTTCAACACACGACCCCAAAAAACGCATAATCCAGAACACTATAATTCCCTAAACAATAATCGCCATAAAAACCTAATCCCAAATCCCCAATGGACCCTCAACCTAAAATATCATTTTCCCCTGTCCTCAGAAAACATAATCCCTCAATCACAAAAAAATACTAAATCCTCATCCCTAATAATATATGAACCATATTCCAATCAAAATTCTCAATCTCCAACCCCAAAACCCCAAACCCCAAACCCTAAAAACACAACACTATCATATCAAAAAACTCTTATAACATCCTCATACAAACATCTAAACCCTCATCACACAAAAAACCGAAACTCGTAGCCACAAAAAAACCCATAAAACCTCACAAACAATAAACCCTCAACCCTCATCAACAAAAAACCATGAAATCCTAAGCCCAAAAAAACACTATTACCTTAGCCCCAAAAAATACTAATACTAGAAAACCCTCAACACTATTCCAACAACATAATGACGCCCACATCCACAATATACCATAAATATACATCTAAAAAATAACTGAAACTATAGCTATGGAAACCCTAAATCCTAGCCCAAAAAAAGACTTATACCCTAAAAAACCTAATCCCATAGAAATGAAATAAATCAACCATTATTCCAAAAAATCCTCAATACTCAACATCAAAAAAAAATCAACACCCAGACACAAAAAATACAAATATTTCGTCCCAAAAAAATCTGATACGCTGACATCTAAAAATTTAAAACCCACATTAAATAAAAATTTAAAACCTCTTCCATATAAAACACCAAACCATCATATATAAATAATACTAAACCATCAACCCATCAAAACATAATCTGCATCCTCAGAAAACCCTAAAACATTAGTCTAAAACCCCTAAACCATGATCTAGAAAACCCCTAAACCATCTCCACTTAAAAACCTTAGAACCATAGTCCAAAAACCATAAACCCACTCCCCTAAAACCCTTAAACCCTAAACCCCAAAAAATAAAATCTTTTACCCAAAAAACGCAATTCCCTTTTCTAAAAAATACTTAACCCTCACACTTAACCCAAAAATTCATAAAATATCATCCCAAAATAGTCCTAAACCCTCAGTACAAAAAAAATCTAATGTCGAACACTGAAAAAACACTAAACCCTCATCCCAAGTAAACCCACAACCATCATCAGGAAAATAATCTCACCGCTCATCCCTAATATAACCTCAATCCGCAACCCCAATAACTCAAAACTCTCATACCCAAAAAATAATCAACCCTAAGTGTAAAAAATCATAAAAATATTTGTACTAGAAATCCCTTAACCCTCATCCCATAAAAACCATAAACATTCATCCAAAAAACTGTAATCTCATTTACTGAAAAAATTCAACCCCCACATCTATTAAACACTCAACAATTTTAACTAAAAAAACATAAAATATTATCCCAAGAAAAACATAACACCTTAGAACAAAAACCCTAATCCATCATCCGCAAAAATAGTAAATTATCAATCGCAAAGATCCTGATACCCTCAGCCTAAAACCCATAAAACACTAACACAGAAAGCCAAAATTTCCATTCCTACAAAACCGTCACACCCAGTTCCAAAACCCGAAACCATTATCCCAAATAAACCCCAAACCAATATATAATAATCCCAAAATCCACATCCATAGATAAAACAAATCCACCAGCATTAAAAAACACAACTCCCTCAGCCTCGAAAAACCATAAACCCTAATTCCCAAAAATCTCAAAACCCACAGAAGAAAAACCACTAAATCCTCAGTAATATGAAATTATAAACCGTCCTCCATAAAAAACCATAAAAGCCAAAAAATCCAAATCCCTCATCCTAAAAAATCTTAAACCTGTTTCGTCAAAAATTATTAAACCCTCATCCCCAAAAACCCAATAAACACTACCCCTGAAATAGATCAAATATCATCCCAAAAAAATCACGATCCTCCCACCCCAAATAACCCAAAAATTCACCCTAGGAATATCTAAACCCTCATCACCAATAAACCATAACACCTAGCACATAAAAATACTAATCCCTTATACAAAAAAATAACATTTAACTCAATGACCAAAAAACCATAAACTGTCATACCCACAATTCCCTGAACCCTAATACCCAAAAAAAACTAAACCCACATCCCCAAGTAAACCTAAATCCTCTAACCTAAAAAACTATAAACCCTCATTCCAAAAAATTCTCAACCTATAGACCCAAAAAACCCAAATTGTCTTCCCTAAAAACCCAAGACCCTCAATCACAAAAAAAATCTTCAACACACAACCCCAACAAAACCCTTAATCCACAACACTTGAATTCCTCAAACAATCATCGCCATAAAAACCTAATCATAAATCCCCAATGGACCTTCAACCTAAAATATCATTATACCCTCTCCCCAAAAAAACATAAAGCCTCAATCACAAAAAAACACTAAATCCTCATCCCCAATAATCTATGAACCATCTTCGACTAAAAATTCTCAATCTCCAACCCCAAAACCCCAAACCCCAATCCCTAAAAACACAACACTATCATATCAAAAAACTCTTATAACATCCTCATACAAACATCTAAACCCTCAGCACACAAAAACCCTAAACTCGTAGCCACAAAAAATCCTAAAACCTCACAAACAATAAACCCTCAACCCTCATCCACAAATAACCATGAAATCCTAACCCCAAAAAACACTATTACCTTGGCCCCAAAAAATACTAATCCTAGAAAACCCTCAACACTATGCCACCAAAATTCAGCAACCCACATCCACAACATACCAAAAAAATACATCTAAAAACATAACTGAAAATGTAGCTATGGAAACCCTAAATCTTGTCCCAAAAAACACAAAAGAATTATCCCCTGAAAAACATAATCCCCTAGAAAAGAAATCAATCAACCATTATTCCAAAAAATCCTCAATGATTAACCTCAAAAACGATCAAACCCTAGACAAAAAACTACAAGTATTTCGTCCCAAAAAACCTTATACTCTGACGTCTAAAAATTTAAAACCCACATCCCATAAAAATTTAAAACCTCTTCCGTATAAAACACCAAACCGTCATATATAAATATTACTAAACCATCATCCCATAAAAACATAATATGAATCCTCAGAAAACCCTAGCACATTAGCCTAAAAACCCCTAAACCATGATCCAAACAACCCCTAAACCATATCCACTTAAAAACATTAAAACCATAGTCCAAAACCCCTAAACCCGCTCCCATAAAAAACCCTAAACCCTAAACCCCAAAATAAGAAAATCTTTATCCCCAGAAAACCCAATACCCTTTATAAAAAATACATAACCCTCACCCCAAAGCACACTCAACCCTTTTCCGTTAGAAACCCTTAACCCCTATACCAAAATAACCAACGACAATAATCCAATAAATGGATTAAAATCCATCGCTAGAAAATATAAGACTACACTTATAAAAAACCCAACCCCTCATCTAAAAATATACTAAATAATATTACCAAATACAAAAACCCCTATAGAAAAACTAAAATCCTATGAAACAAAAAACCCTATACCCTAATCACCAAACAGACCTATTCACTCAGCCCCAAAATCCCTAATCACTCTACCCCCAAAAAATATTTACTATTCGACCCAAATAACACTATACCATCAGCCACAGAAACCCCTAAACCATTAAAATTAAAATAACCTAAACACTCAAGCTCAAAAAACTCTAAAACCTCAACCTAAAAAATCTAAAAACTCCCAGTCCCATAAAATATCAAAACACCAATCCTAAAATAACCCTAAAACCCCTTACCCAAACAACACATAACCATTATCTCCAAATCAATATTATAACATCATCACCAATAAACACTAAACCATCATCCCAATAAAACCATCATCCATCTACAATAAAAAAGTAAACCCTCACTCCCAAAAAATCAATAACCCACAGACGCCAAAAATAGTAAACCCTAAGCATAAAAGCCCTAAAACCCCAACTCCAACAAACACTAAAACCTCCTCCCGAAAAAACAATCAACCCTTAGTGTAAAAAATCATAAAAATATATGTACTAGAAATCCCTTAACCCTCGTCACATAAAAACCATAAACACACATCCATAAAACCCTAATCTTGTTTACGGGAAAAAACTCAACCCCCATAGCTATTAAACACTCAAAAGATTTATCTAAAAAACCCTAAACTATTATCCCTAGAAAAATATAACACCTTAGAACAAAAAACCTAATTTATCATCCCCAAAAATAGTAAATTATCAATAGAAAAGATCCTGATACCCTCAGCCTAAAAACCCTAAAATAGTAACCCGAAAAGCCAAAATTTTCATTCCTACAAAACCGTCACCCCCTATTCCAAATCCAAAAACCATTATCACAAAGAAACCCAAAACCCATATAATATAATCCCAAAATCTTCATCCATAGATAAAACATATCCACTAGCTTCAAAAAACACTAATCCCTCAGCCTCGAAAAACCATAAACCATAAATCCCAATAATCTCAAAACCAACAGATGAAAAGACACTAAATCCTCAGTAATATGAAATTCTAAACCCTCCTCCATAAAAAACCATCAACCCATAAAAATCCGAATCCCTCATCCTAAAAAATCTTAAACCCATTTCGTTAAAAATTATTATTCCCTCATCCCCAAAAAATCAATAAACACTACCCCTGAACTAGATGAAATTTCATCCCAAAAAAATCTTGATCCTCCCACACCAACAAACCCCAAAATTCACCGTAGGAATCTCTAAACCCTCATCACCAATAAAACATAACACCTAGCACATAAAAACCCTAATCCCTTATCGAAAAAAAACATTTAAATCAAAGAGAAAAAAAAACCATAAACTGCCATCCCCACAATACCCTGATCCATAATAACCAAAAAAACTAAACCCACATCCCCAAGTAAACCTAAATCCTATAACATAAAAATAGTAAACCCTCATTCCAAAAAATTCTCATCCCATTGACCCAAACAAACCAAAACCGTCTTCCCTAACAACCCAAAACCCTTAATCCAAAAAAAAAATCTTCAATGCACAACCCCAAAAAACCCTTAATCCACAACACTATAATTCCCTAAACACTCATCGCCCTAAAAATATAATCTCAAATCCCCAATGGACCCTCAACCTATAATATCATTATCCCTTGTCCACAAAAAAAACATAAATCCTCAATCACAAACAAAACACTAAATCCTCATCCCCAATAATCTATGAACCATCTTCCACTCAAAATTCTCAATCTCCAACCCCAAAACCCAAAACCCCAAACCCTAAAAACACAACACAATCATATCAAAAAACGCTTATAACATCATCATAAAACATCTAAAACATCATCACACAAAAAACCTAAACTCGTAGCAACAAACCCCATAAAACCTCAAAAACAATAAACCCTCAACCCTCATCCACAAAAAACCATGAAATCCTAACCCCAAAAAATCACTATTACCTTAGCCCCAAAAAATAATAATCCTAGAAAACCCTCAACACTATGCCCCCAAAATACCTCAACCCACATCCACAATATACCATATATATACATCTAAAAAATATCTGAAACTGTAGCTATGGAAACCCTAATTCCTGGCCCAAAAAAACACAAAAGACTTATCCCCTAAAAAACCTAATCCCATAGAAAAGAAATCAATCAACCATTATTCCAAAAAATCCTCAATGTTCAACCTCAAAAAAAATCAACCCCGAGACACAAAAAATACAATTATTTCATCCCAAAAAACCATATACTCTGAAATCTAAAAATTTAAAACCCACATCCCAAAAAAAAAATTAAAACCTTTTCTGTATAAAACACCAAACCATAATATATAAATATTACTAAACCATCAGCCCATCAAAACATAATCTGCCTCCTCAAAAAAACCCTACGACATTATCCTAAAACCCCTAAACCATCTCATCTTAAAAACCATAAAACCATAGTCCAAAAACCCTAAACCGACTCCCCTAAAAAACCCTAAACCATAATCCCCAAAAAAGGAAAATCTTTTTGCCCAGAAAACCCAATACCCTTTTCAAAAAAAATACTTAACCCTCACCCTTAACCCCAAGTTTCATAAAAAATAATCCCAAAATAGCCTTATACCCTAAATCCAAAAAAATCTAATCTCAAACACTGAAAAAACAATAATCTCTCATCCCTAGTAAACCCACAACCATCATCATGAAAATAATCTCACCGGTCATCCCTAAAATAACCTCAATCCGCAACCACAAAAAACTCAAAACTCTCATCCCCAAAAAACAGTCAACCATTAGTTTAAAACATCATAAAAATATCTGTACTAGAAATCCCTTAACCCTCATCCCATACAATCCATAAACATTCATCCAAAAAACCCTAATCTCATTTACTAAAAAAAACTCAACCCCCAAAGCTATTAAACACTCAACAATTTTAACTAAAAAACCTAAAATATAATCCCTAGAAAAAAATAACACCTTAGAACAAAAACCCTAATCCATCATCCCCAAAAATAGTAAATTATCAATAGCAAAGATCACGATACCCTCAGCCTACAAACCCTAAACCACTAACCCAGAAAGACAAAATTTTCATTCCTACAAAACTGTCACACCCTATTACAAAACCCAAAAACATAATCCCAAAGAAAACCAAATCCCATATAAAATAATCCCAAAATCCTCATCCATAGATAAAACATATCCACCAGCTTCAAAAAACACTAATCCCTCAGCCTCGAAAAACCATAAGCCCTAATTCCCAAAAATCTCAAAACCCATAGAAGAAAAAACACTAAATCCTCAGTAATATGAAATTATAAACCCTCCTCCATAAAAAACCATCAACCCCAAAAAAATCCAAATCCCTCATCCTAAAAAATACAAAACCCGTTTTTTCAAAAATTATTAAACCCTCATCCCCAAAAAACCAATAAACACTGCCTCTGAAATAGATCAAATATCAACCCAAAAAAATCTCCATCCTCCCACCCCAACATACCCCAAAATTAACCCTAAGAATATATAAACACTCATAACCAATAAACCATAACACCTAGCACATAGAAATCCTAATCCCTTATACAAATAAATAACATTTAACTCAATGACCAAAAAAACCATAAACTGCCATACCCACAATACCCTGAACCCTAATACCCAAAAAAACTAAACCCACATCCCCATGTAAACCTAAATCCTCTATCCTAAAAAACTATAAACCATCATTCCAAAAAATTCTCAACCTATAGTCCCAAAAAAACACAAACCGTCCTCCCTAAAAACCCAAAACCCTAAATCCCAAAAAAATCATCAACGCACAACCCCAAAAAACCCTTAATCCAGAACACTATAATTCCCTAAACACTGATCATCATAAATACCTAATCCCAAATCCCCAAGGGACCCTCAACATAAAATATCATTATCCCTTGTCCCCAAAAAAAACATAAAGCCTCAATCACAAAAAAAACACTGAATCCCCATCCCCAATAATCTATGAACCATCTTCCACTCAAAATTCTCAATCTCCAACCACAAAACCCCAAACCCCAAACCCAAAAAACACAACACTATCATATAAAAAAACTCTTATAACATCCTCATACAATCATCTAAACCCTCATCACACAAAAACCCTAAACTCGTAGCCACCAAAAACCCAAAAACCTCACAATCAAGAAACGCTCAACCCTCATCCACAAAAAACCATGAAATCCTAACCCACAAAAAACACTATTACTTTATCCCCAAAAAATACTAATCCTAGAAAACCCTCAACACTATGTGACCAAAATACGGCAACCCACATCCACAATATACAATAAAAATACATTTAAAAATAACTGAAATTGTAGTAATAGAGACCCTAAATCATGGCCCAAAAAAACAAAAAAAACTTATCCCCTAAAAACATAATCCCATAGAAAAGAAATCAATCAACCATTATTCCAAAAAATCTTGAATGTCCACCTCAAAAACAATCATCCCCCAGACAATAAAAATACAAATATTGCATCCCAAAAAACCTTATACTCTGACATCTAAAAATTTAAAACCCACATCCAATAAAAATTTAAAACCTCTTACGTATAAAACACAAAACCGTCATATATAAATAATACTAAATCATTATCCCATCAAAACATAATCCGCATCCTCAGAAAACCCTACATCATTAGCCTAAAACCCCTAAACCATGATCCAAACAGCCCCTAAACCATCTCCGCTTAAAAACCTTAAAACCATAGTCCAAAAACCCTAAACCCACTCCCATAAAAAATCCTAAACCTTAAACCCCAAAAAAAGAAAATATTTATCCCCAGATAACCCAATACCCTTTTATAAAAAATACTTAACACTCACCCCAAAATATTCTCAACCGTTTTCCCCGAGAAACCCATAAACCCTATACCCAAATAACCAATTATAATCATCCAATAAATGGGTTGACATCCATCACTAGAAAATATTAGACAAGACTTATAAAAAACATAAACCCTCATCGAAAAATATATTAAATAATATTACCAAATACAAAAACAATTATAAAAAAACTAAAATCCTAAGAAACAAAAAACCCTAAACCCTCATCACCAAAAATCCCTATTCACTCAGCCCCAAAAACTCTAATCACTCTACCCCCAAAAATCATTTACTATTAGACCCAAATAACACTAAAACATTAGTCATAGAAACCCCTAAACCATTAGAATTAAAATAACCAAAACAGTCATGCTAAAAAAACTCTAAAACCTCACCCCAAAAAATCTCAAAACTCCCGGTCCCATAATATATCAAAACACCAATCCTAAAATAACCCTAAACCCCCTTCCCAAAAAAACACATAACCATTATCTCCAAATCAATATTACAACATCATCATCAATAAACACAAACCATCAGCCCAATAAAACCATCATCCACTTACACAAAAAAAGTAAACCCTCACTCCCAAAAAATCAAGAACCCACAGACGCCAAAAACAGTAAACCCTAAGCACAAAATCCCTAAAACCCCAACTCCAAAAAACACTAAAACCTCATCCCCAAAAAACAATCAACCCTTAGTGTAAAAAATCATAAAAATATATTTACTAGAAATCCATTAACCCTCATCGAATAAAAACCATAAACATTCATCCAAAAAACCCTAATCTTGTTTACAAGAAAAAACTAAACCCCCATAGCTAATAAACACTGAAATGTTTTATCTAAAAAACCAAAAACTATTATCCCTAGAAAAAAATAACACCTTAGAACAAAAACCCTAATCCATCATCCCCAAAAATAGTAAATTATCAACAGAAAAGATCATGATATCCTCAGCCCAAAAACCCTAAAACAGTAACCCGGAAAGCCAAAATTTTCATTCCTACAAAACTGTCACCCCCTATTCCAAAACCCAAAACCAGTATCCCAAATAATCCCAAAACCCATATAAAATAATCCAAAAATCCTCACCCATAGATAAAACATATCCACTAGCTTCAAAAAACACTAATCCCTCAGCCTCAAAAAACCATAAACCATAATTCTCAATAATCTCAAAACCCACAGATGAAAAGACACTAAATCCTCAGTAATATGAAATTATAAACCCTCCTACATAAAAAAATCATCCCCAAAAAATCGAAATCCCTCATCCTAAAAAATATGAAACTCGTTTCATTAAAAATTATTAAACCCTCATCCCCAAAAAACCAATAAACACTGCCCCTGAAATAGATCAAATATCTCCAAAAAATATATCGATCCTCCCACCCCAACAAACCCCAAAATACATCGTAGGAATATCTAAACCCTTATAACCAATAAACCATAACACCTAGAACATAAAACCCTAATCCCTTATCCAAAAAAAACATTTAACTCATAGAGGAAAAAAACCATAAACTGCCATCCCCACAATACCCTGAACCGTAATACCCAAAAAAACTAAACCCACATCCCCAAGTAAACCTAAATCCTCTAACCTAAAATCTATAAAACCTCATTCCAAAAAAATCTCAACCCATAGACACAAAAAAACCCAAACCGTCTTCCATAAAAATACAAAAACCCTTAATCCCAAAAAAAATCTTCAATGCACAACCCCAAAAAACCCTTAATCCACAACACTATAATTCCCTAAACACTCATCGCCATAAAATCCTAATCCCAAATCCCCAATGGACCCTCAACATAAAATATAACTATCCCTTTCCCTTAAAAAACATAAAGCATCAATCACAAAAAAACACTAAATCCTCATCCCCAATAATCTATGAACCATCTTCCACTCAAAATTCTCAATCTCCAACCCCAAAACCCCAAACCCCAAACCCTAAAAACAAAACACTATCATATCAAAAAACTCTTATAACATCCTCATACAAACATCTAAACCCTCATCACACAAAAAACCTAAGCTCATAGCCACAAAAAACCAATAAAATCTAACAAACAATAATCCCTCAACCCTCATCCACAAAAAACCATGAAATCCTAACCCTAAAAAAACACTATTACCTTAGCCCAAAAAAATACTAATCCTAGAAAACCCTCAACACTATTCCACCAAAATACCGCAACCCACATCCATAATATACCATAAATATACATCTAAAAAATAACTGAAACTGTAGCTATGGAAACCCTAAATCCAATCCCAAAAAAACACAAACAAATTATCCCCTAAAAAACCTAATCCCATAGAAAATAAATCAATCAACCATTATTTTACAAAATCCTCAATGCTCAACATCAAAAACAATCAACCCCCAGACAAAAAAAAATACAAATATTTCGTTCCAAAAAAACCTTTTACTCTGACATCTAATAATTTAAAACCCACATCCCATAAAAATTCAAAACCTCTTCCGTATAAAACACCAAACCATCATATATAAATAATACTAAAACATCAGCCCATAAAAACATAATCAACATCCTCAGAAAAACCTACAACATTAGCCTAAAACCCATAAACCATGACCCAAAATACACCTAAACCATCACCGCTTAAAAACCTTAAAAACATATTCCAAAAACCCTAAACCCACTCCCCTGAAAAACCTTGAACCCTAAACCCCAAAAAAAGAAAATATTTTTCCCCAGAAAGCCCAATACCCTTTTCTAAAAAATACGTAACCCTCACCCTTAACCCCATGATTCATAAAATATCATCCCAAAATATCCATAAAACCTCAATCCAAAAAAATCTAATCTCGAACACTGAAAAAACACTAAACCCTCATTCCTAGTATACCCACAACCATCATCTTGAAAATAATCTCACCGCTCATCCCTAAAATAACCTCAATCCGCAACCCCAAAAAACTCAAAACTCTCATCCCCATAAAACAATCAACCATTAGTGTAAAAAATCATAAAAATATCTGTACTAGAAATCCCTTAACCCTCATCCCACAAAAACCATAGACATTCATCCAAAAAACCCTAATCTCATTTACTAAAAAAATCAACCCCCATAGCTATTAAACAATCAAAAATTATAATTAAAAACCTAAACTATTATCCCTAGAAAAACATAACACCTTAGAATAAAAACCATAATCCATCATCCCCAAAAATAATAAATTATCAACAGCAAAGATCCTGATACCCTCAGCCTAAAAACCCTAAAACACTAACCCAGAAAGCCAAAATTTTCATTCCTACAAAACCGTCACACCCAGTTTCAAAACCCAAAACCATTATCCCAAAGAAACCCAATACCCATATAAAATAATCCCAAAATCCTCATCTATAGATAAAACATATCCACCAGCTTCAAAAAACACAAATCCCTTAGCCTCGAAAAACCATAAGCCCTAATTCCCAAATATCTCAAAACCCACAAAAGAAAAAACACTAAATCCTCAGTAATATGAAATTATAAACCCTCCTCCATAAAAACAATCAACCCCAAAAAATCAAAATCCCTCATCCTAAAAAATTCTAAACCCGTTTCATAAAAAATTATTAAACCCTCATCCCCAGAAAATCAATAAACACTACCCCTGAAATAGATCAAATATCATCCCAAAAAATTCTTAATCCTCCCACCCCAACAAACCCCAAAATTCACCCTAGTAATATCTAAACCCTCATCACCAATAACCCATAACACCTAGAAAATAAAAAACCCTAATCCCTTATCCAAAAAAAAAATTAACTCAATGACCAAAAAAACCATAAACTTCCATCCCCACAATACCCTGAACCCTAATACCCAAAAAAACTAAACCCACATCCCCATGTAAACCAAAATCCGCTAACCTAAAAAACTGTAAACCCTCATTCCAAAACATTCTCAACCTATAGACCCAAAAAACCCAAATTTTCTTCCCCAAAAACCCAAAACCCTCAATCCCCAAAAAAAATCTTCAATGCACAACCCCAAAAAACCATTATTCCACAGCACTATAATTCCCTAAACACTCATCGCCATAAATACCTAATCCCAAATCCCCAATGGACCCTCAACCTAAAATATCATTATCCCCTGTACCCAAAAAAACATAAATCCTCAATCACAAAAAAACACTAAATCCTCATCCCCAATAATCTATGAACCATCTTCCACTCAAAATTCTCAATCTCCAACTCCAAAAACGCAAACCCCAAACCCTAAAAACACAACACTATCATATCAAAAAACTCTTATAACATCCTCATACAAACATCTAAACCCTCGGCAAACAAAAACCCTAAACTCGTAGCCACCAAAAACTGAAAGACCTCACAATCAATAAACCCTCAACCCTTATCCACAAAAAAACCATGAAATCCTAACCCCAAAAAAACACTATTATCTTATCCCAAAAAAATACTAATCCTAGAAAACCCTCAACACTATGTAAACAAAATACCGCAACCCACATACACAATATACAATAAAAATACATCAAAAAAATAACTAAAATTGTAGCTATGGAAATCCTAAATCCTGGCCGAAAAAAACACAAAAGACATATCCCCTAAAAAACATAATCCCATAGAAAAGAAATCAATAAACCATTATTCCAAAAAATCATCAATGCTCAAGCTCAAAAACAATCAACACCCATACAATAAAAATACAAATATTTCGTCCCAAAAAACCTTATACTCTGACATCTAAAAATTTAAAACCCACATCCCATAAAAATTTAAAACCTCTTCCATAGAAAACATCAAACCGTCATATATAAATAATACTAAACCATCAGCCCATCAAAACATAATCCGCATCCACAGAAAACCCTACAACAATAGCCTAAAAACCCCTAAACCATGATCCAAACAATCCCTAAACCATCTCCACTTAAAAACCATAAAACCATAGTCCAATAACCCTAAACCCCCTCCCCTATAAAACCCTAAACCCTAAACCCCAAAAAAATAAAATATATATCCCCAGAAAACCCAATACCCTTTTATAAAAAATACTTAACCCTCACCCCAAAACACGCTCAACCCTTTTCCCCGAGAAATCCTTAAACCATATACCAAAAAAACCAATGATAATCATCCAATACATGGTTTAACATCCATCGCTAGAAAATATAAGAAAAAACATATAAAAAACCCAAACCCTCATCTAAAAATATACTAAATAATATTACCAAATACAAAAACCCTTATAAAAAAACTAAAATCCTTAGAAACAGAAAACCCTAAACCCTCATCACCAAAAATCCCTATTCACTCAGCCCCAAAAACTGTAACCACTCTACATCCAAAAACGTTTTACTATTAGAGCCAAATAACACTATACCATCATCCATAGAAACCCCTCAACCATTAGAATTAAAATTACCAAAACAATCATGCTCAAAAACCTCAAAAACCTCACCCCAAAAAATCTCAAAACTCTCAGTCCCATAAAATATCAAAACACCAATCCTAAAATAACCCTAAACCCCCTTACCCAAGCAACACATAAGCATTATCTCCAAATCAATATAACAACATCATCACCAGTAAACACTAAACCATTATACCAATAAAACCATCATCCATCTACACTTAAAAAGTAAACCTTTACTCCCAAAAAATCAAGAACCCACAAACGCCAAAAGCAGTAAACCCTAAGCACAGAAGCCCTAAAACCCCAACTCCAACAAACAATAAAACCTAATCCCTAAAAAACAATCAACCCTTAGAGTAAAAAATCATAATAATAGTTGTACTAGAAATCCCTTAACCCTCATCCCATAAAAACCATAAACATTCACCCAAAAAACCCTTATCTCGTTTACTAAAAAAACAAACCCCATAGCTATCAAACACTCAACAGTTTTATCTAAAAAACCCTAAACAATTATCCCTAGAATAAAATAACACCTTAGAACAAAAACCCTAATCCATCATCCCCAAAAATAGTAAATTATCAACAGCAAAGATCCCGATACCCTCAGCCTAAAAACCTGAAAATAGTATCCCGGAAATCCTAAATTTCCATTCCTACAAAACCGTCACCCCCAATTCCAAAACCCAAATCCATTATCCTAAAGAAACCCAAATCCCATAAAAAATAATCACAAAATCCTCATCCATATATAAAACATATTCCCTAGCTTCCAAAAAAACTAATCCCTCAGCCTCGAAAAACCATAAACAATAATTCCCAAAAATCTCAAAACCCACAGAAGAAAAAACACTAAATCCTCAATAAAATGAAATCCTAAACCCTCCTCCATAAAAAACCATCAACTCCAAAAAATTGAAATCCCTCATCCTAAAAAATCCTAAACCTGTTTTGTCAAAAATTATTAAACCCTCATCCCCAAAAAAACCAAAAAACACTGCCCCTGAAATAGATCAAATATCATCCAAAAAAAATCTCATTCCACCCACCACAACATACCCCAAAATTCACCGTAGGAATCTCTAAACCCTCATCACCAATAAAACACAACACCTAGCACATAAAAACCCTAATACCTTATCCAAAAAAAACATTTAACTCAAAGAGAAAAAAAACCATAAACTGCGATCCCCACAATACCCTGAACCGTAATACACAAAAAAACTAAACACACATCCCCAAGTAAACATAAATACTCTATCCTAAAAAACTGTAAACCCTCATTCCAAAAAATTCTCAACCCATAGACCCAGACAAACCCAAACCATCTTCCCTAAAAACCCAAAACCCTCAATCCCAAAAAATATCTTCAATGCACAACCCCAAATAACCCTTAATCCACAACACTATAATTCCATAAACACTCTTCGCCAAAAAAACCTAATCCAAAATACCAAATGGACTCTCAACCTAAAATATTATTATCCCCTGTCCCCAAAAAATAAATCCTCAATCACAAAAAAACACTAAATCCTCATCCCCAATAACTTATGAACCATTTTCCACTCAAAATTCTCAATCTCCAACCCCAAAACCCCAAACCCCAAACCCTAAAAACACCACAATATCATATAAAAAACTCTTATAACACCCTCATACAAACATCTAAACCCTCATCAGACAATAACCTTATACTCATACCAAAGAAAACCCATAAAACCACACAAACAATAATCCCTCCACCCTCATCCACAAAAAACCATGATATACTAACCCCAAAAAACACTATTACCTTAGCACCCAAAAATACTAATCCTAGAAAACCCTCAACACTATTCCACCAAAATACTGCAACCCACATCCACAATATACCATAAATATACATCTAAAAAATAACCGAAACTGTAGATATGGAAACCCTGAATCCCGGCCCAAAAAACCCAACAGTCTTATCCCCTAAAAAACCTAATCCCATAGAAAAGAAATCAATCAACCATAATTCCAAAAATTCCTCAATGCTAAACCTAAAAAACAATCAACCCACAGACAAAAAAAATAAAAATATTTCATCCCAAAAAACCTTATACTCTGACATCTAAAAATTTAAAACCCAAATCCCATAAAAATTTAAAACCTCTTCCATATAAAACACCAAACCATCATGTATAAATAATAATAATCCATCAGCCCATTAAAACATAATCTGTATCCTCAGAAAAACCTACAACATTAGCCTAAAACCCCAAAACCATGATCCAAAAAACCCCTAAACCATCTCTTATTAGAAACATTAAAACAATAGTCCAAAAACCCTAAAACCACTCCCCTAAAAAACCCTAAACCCTGAACCCCAAAAAAAGAAAATATTTTTCCCCAGAAAACCCAATACCCTTTTCTAAAAAATACTTAACCCTCACCCCAAAACAGGCTCAACCCTTTTCCCCAAGAAACCTTAACCCCTATACCAAAATAACCAACGACAATCATCCAATAAATATTTTAACATCCATCCCAAGAAAATATAAGACAACAACTATAAAAAACCCTAACCCTCATCTAAAAATATACTAAATAATATTACCAAATACAAAAACCCTTATAAAAAAACTAAAATCCTAAGAAACAAAAAACCCTAAACCCTCATCACCAAAAATCCCCTTTCACTCAGCCCCAAAAAAATCTAATCACTCTATCCCCAAAAACCTTTTACTATTAGACCCATATAAAACTATACCATCTTCCATAGAAACCCCTAATCCATTAGAATTAAAATAACCTAAACACTCATGCTCAAAAAACTCTAAAACCTCACCCCAAAAAATTTCAAAACTCCCAGTCCCATAAAATATCAAAACACCAATCCTAAAATAACCCTAAACCCCCTTCCCCAAAAAACACATAACCATTATCTCCAAATAAATATTACAATATCATCACCAATAAACACTAAACCATCAGCCCAGTAAAATCATCACCCATCTACACTAAAAAATTAAACCCTCACTCCCAAAAAATCAATAACTCACAGACGCCAAAAACACTAAACCCTAAACAGAAAATCCCTAAAACCCCAACTCCAACAAAAACTAAAACCTCATACCAAAAAAACAATAAACCCTTAGTGTAAAAAACCATAAAAATAGATGTACTAGAAATCCATTAACCCTCATCCCATAAAAACCATAAACATTCATTCAATAAACCCTAATCTCGTTTACTAAAAAAACTCAACCCCATAGCTATAAAACACTCAACAGTTATATCTATAAATCCATAAACTATTATCCCTATAAAAACATAAAACCTTAGAACAAAAACCCTAATATATCATCCCCCAAAAATAGTAAATTATCAATAATAAAGATCTCAATACCCTCATCCTAAAAACCCTAAAACACTAACCCAGAAAGCCAATATTTTCATTCATACAAAACCTTCACCCCTAGTTCCAAAACCCAAAACCATTATCCCAAAGAAACCCAAATCCCATATAAAATAATCCATAAATCGTCATCCATAGACAAAACATATCCCCCAGCTTCCACAAACACTAATCCCTCATCCTCAAAAAACAATAAACCCTAATTCCCAAAAATCTCAAAACCTAGAGATGAAAAAACACCAAATCATCAGTAATATGAAATTATAAACCCTCCTCCATAAAAAACCATCAACCCCTAAAAATACAAATCCCTCATCCTAAAAAATACTAAACCTGTTTTGTCAAAAATTAATAAACCCTCATCCCCAAAAAACCAAGAAACACTGCCCCTAAAATAGATCAAATATCATCCCAAAAAAATCAAGATCCTCCCACCCATACAAACCCCAATATTCACCCTAGGAATATCTAAACCCTCATCACCAATAAACCAAAACACCTATCATAAAAAAACCGTCATCCCTTATCCAAAAAAAAACATTTAACTTAATGAGTAAAAAAACCATAAACTGTCATCCTCACAATACTCTAAACACTAATACCCAAAGAAACTAAACCCACATCCCCAAGTAAACCTAAGTCCTCTAACCTAAAAACATTAAACCCCCATTCCAAAAACTTCTCAACCCATAGACCCAATAAAACCCAAACCGTCTTCCCTAAAAACCCAAAACCCGCAATCCCAAAAATAAATTTCAATGCACAACACCAAAAAACCCTTAATCCACAACACTATAATTCCCTAAAACTCATCGCCATAAAATCCTAATCCCAAATCCCCAATGGACCCTCAACCTAAAATATCATTATCCCCTGTCCAGAAAAAAACATAATGCATCAATCACAAAAAAATCCTTATGCCCAATAATCTATGAACCATCTTCCACTCAAAATTATCAATATCAAACCCCAAAACCCCAAACCCCAAACCCTGAAAACAAAACACTATCATATCAAAAAACTCTTATTACAACATCATACAAGAATCTAAACCCTCATCACACAAAAACCATAAACTCAAAGCCACAAAAAACCCATAAAACCTCACAAACAATAAACCCTCAACCCTCATCCCAAAAAAATGATGAAATCCTAACCCCAAAAAAACATGATTACCTTAGCCCCAAAAAAATACTAATCCTAGAAAACCCTCAACACTATGCCACAAAAATACCCTAACCCACATCCACTATATACCATAAAAATACATCTAAAAAATAACTGAAATTATAGCTATGGAAACCCTAAATCTTGGCCCAAAAAAACACAAGAGACTTATCACCTAAAAAACCTATCCCATAGAAAAGAAATCAATCAACAATTATTCAATAAAATCCTCAATGCTCAACCTAAAAAACAATCAACCACTAGACACAAAAAAAATACAAATATTTCGTCCCAAAAAACATTATACTCTGACATCTAAAAATTTAAAACCCACATCCCATAAAAATTTAAAACCTCTTCCGTATAAAACACAAAACTGTCGTATATAAATAATACTAAACCATCATCCCACTAAAACATAATTCGCATCCTCAGAAAACCGTACAACATTAGCCTAAAAACCCCTAAACCATGATCGAAAAAACCACTAAACCATATCCGCTTAAAATCATTAAAACCATAGTCCAAAAACCCTAAACCCACTCCCCTAAAAAACCCTAAACCCTAAACCCCCCAAAAAATAAAATCTTCATCCCCAGAAAACCCAATACCCTTTTCTAAAAAATACTTAACCCTCAACCCAAAACACGTTCAACCCTTCTCCCTGAGAAACCCTTAACCCATATTCCAAAATAACCAACGTCAATCATTCAATAAATGGTTTAACATCTATCCCTATAAAATATAAGACAATAACTATAAAAATCCCAATATCTCATCTAAAAATATACTAAATAATATTAACAAATACAAAAACCCTTATAAAAAAACTAAAATCCTATGAAACAAAAAACCCTAAACCCTCATAACCAAAATCCCTATTCACTCATTCCCAAAAAACACTAATCACTCTACCCCCAAAATCCATTTACTATTAGACCCAAATAACACTATACCATCAGCCATAGAAACCCCTAAGCCATTAGAATTAAAATAAACTAAACAATAAAGCTCAAAAAACTCTAAAACCTCACCCTAAAAATCTCAAAACTCCTAGTCCCATAAAATATCAAAACACCAATCAAAAAATAACCCTAATCCCCCTTCCCTAAACAACACATAACCATTATCTCTAAATAAATATTACAACATCATCACCAATAAACACTAAACCATCAGCCCAGTAAAACCATCGTCCATCTACACTAAAAAAGTAAACCCTCACTCTCAAAAAATCAAGAACCCACTGATGACAAAAACACTAAACCCTAAACACAAAATCCCTAAAACCCCTACTCCAACACACACTAAAACCTCATCCCCAATAAACCCAAAAATATTGGCCCTAAAAACCCAAAACCCATATCCCCCAAAATAAAACTAACCCCTAAACCCCCTAAAACCTTAATATATTATACTCAATAAAATTTAAACATGCAGCACCAAAAAACCCTTAACCCTAGGCCCAAAAAAACCCTATACTCTCACCTCTAAATATCAATAAACCTACATCAATAAAAATTATAAACCTTATACCAAAGAAACAATTCTACCAACATCCCCCAAAATGCCAAAACCAAAATCTCCAAAATAAATTAAACCCTCACCCTAAAAAAATCCACAAATCAGAAGTCCCATAAAACCCTAAACACACCACCCAAAAAACCTAAATCTTCAGTCCCCCAAAACAATAATTCAAAAGTCCCAGAAAACCATAAACCCTTAAACACATAAAACCACACAACCATTGATATAAAAAACCCTAAAACCTCCGACCAAAAAACAATAAACCCTCTACCTAATAATACCTTAAACCCTCAACCCTAATAAATCCAAATGCCTTATTTCCAAAAAAAACTCAAAACCTTAATCCCCAAAAATCTCAACCCACAACCCCCTCACAAACTCAAAATATAAACTCATAGCCTCCAAAACCATGAACACCCTTCTAAAGGAAAATCTTAAATCCTTATGTCTATAAAACCCTAAAACCATAGCCTCAAAATACTGCAAACCCACATAAAAATCTAAATCCTAATCCATAAAAAAAACATAAACCTTTAACCTCAAAAAATCATAAAGATTCATCCCTCAAAATACACATACCCACATCCCTAAAAACCCTATACCCCATCCCCATGAAAATACTCTACCATTAGCCCCAAAAAACCCCTTACACACAACAATAAAAAACCCACAAAAATCATCCCCAAAAACACTAAAACCTCATTCCAAAAAAAATATAATAGACTACAAGATCCAAAAAAATCATATTCCCTCATACTAAAAGAGCACCTGCACTCTTATGCCCAAAAAATGATTAACACATACCCCCTAAAAACCCTATCAATTTTCCCTAAAAAACCACAAACTCTCACACACAATAAACTATATGACGTCAACTGTAACAATTCTAATCATTCATCCCTGACAAAATCTAGATTGTAACACCCAAAACATCTCTAATCCCAAATTCCCAAATAACTAAAAATATCCAACATGAAAAAATAATAATCTATCTGCACCAGAAAACACTAAAAACCTATCCAAAAAATCATGTCACCATCAGTCCCAAAAAAACAACAAACCCCCATCCCCCTAAAACCATAAACCCACAATACTAAAAAACCAAAACCTGGACTCCCAAAAAACATTGTGGCTACATCCCCCAATCACAAAACCCTATTCCTCAAAAAAACCCGGAACACCTATACTAAAATAAATAACCAAACCACCTTTCCAAAAAAAACTAAACCCTTTGGACAAAATAATAATAAACCCTCATCCCAAAAAATCACTACACCCTCATTCCCCAAAAACCCAATCCATCAGCCTAAAAAATGATAAACCCAAATCCCAAAAAACTCTAAACACTATCCCTAAATAACCCTAAACCTCCATCCCTAAATAACCATAAAACATCATCCATAAAAAATATAAACCCTCATCCAAAAAAAACCCTAAACCCTCATCCAAAAAAATAGAAACATCTTATCCCAAAAAAACCATACACTCATAGTGAAAACAATCTATAAACCCTATGTACCATAAAACTCTAAACCATGTTCCTAAAAATCCATATACTCTTATAACAAAAATACCCTCAACCCCCCATCCAAAAAAATCATAATCCCATATCCCAAAATAAATCTAAACCCTAAGCCCCAAAAGACAAAAAACTATTAATCACAAAAAACTAAAACCATAACCTTAAAAAAACATTACCCCTCAACCAAAAATGACCCAAAACATTAATGCCCAAAAAACCCTAAACAGGTAACCCCATTATCAACAAAAACCCCAAATCCCAGAGCCCAAGAATCCCTTAAACCCTCATAACTAAAAAATCCTAGACCCTTAAATCCAAAATAACCGAAAACTCTTTTCCCCAAAATCCCTCAACCCTCAACCCAAAAAAATCTCTACACCATCATCCCAAAATATCCAAAATCCCCATACCCATAACAGTAAACCATCAACCCCTAAAAGCCATATACCATAAGAACTATAAAACCATAAATAGTTCAAGGGAGAAAACCCTAATCCATCATCCCCATAGAACCCTAAACCCACAAACCTTGAAAACCCTAATTCCAAGGCCCCTGATAACACTAATTTTCCATCCCCAAGAAATATATACCCTCAACCCTTGGTAACCATAAATACGTATCCCTTAAAAACTCTAATCCCTAATCCCTAATTAACCATAAACCTTGAGCCCCCAAAAACCATAAAGCCTCAATCCCCAGAAACCGTAAACATGTAGCCTTCAGAAACCCCATCCCCTCAATACAATGAAACCATAATTCTTACAAACCTAAAAATTCTAAACCCTCAACCATTGAAAACGAAAAAAACCTCAGAACTAAGAAACCCTAAACCTTAAACCTTATAAAACAGTAATCACTCATCACAAGAGAACCCTAAACTCTAATACATAGAAAACCTAAACCCTCATCTCTAGAAAAACCAAAACCTCATCCCAAAAAATCCATAAAACCAAATCAATGAAAACCCTAAACCCTTATCCCATGAATACATTGAACCCTCAGCCCAAGAAAACCCTAATCCCTAAACCCTCATTTGAAGTAAACCCCAACCATTGATCCCCATAAAACTATAGCAGGTCATCCACATAAAACTCTAAACTATCATACCAGAAAATCTATACGTCCAAATCCCTAGGGAAACAAAAAACTAATTCCAAAAAAACCTAATCCCTTATCACATGAAATAAATAAGCACTCATCCCCATAAAATCTCAAACCCTCATCCCCCAAAACCAATCATACCTCATCCCTAGAAAACCTATAACCCTCATCCATGGAGAAACCTAAACCATAAAACCATGAAATACATAATCCCCCAACCATATAAACCCCTAACCCATTTGTCATAAGAAAAAGTACCCCCTTATCTATGGAAAAGGACAAACTATCAGCCCAAGAAGACCATAATATCTCACCAAAAGAAAAACATAAAATGTCATCCCTAGAAAACCCTAATCCTTCGACCCTAGAAAACATTAAACCCTCAAACCATGAAAAAATACGTCCACAACCTCAAAAACCTAAAATTCTCCCCCCTAAAAATAATAATCCCTCTTCCCCAATGAAACTATGAACCCTCATCCCTATAAATTACTAATATATAATCCCATGAAAACTATAAACCCTTAACCCAATAATTCCATAAACCCTCTACCACATAAAACAGAAAAGTCAACATCAATAGAAAACCATAATACCTGAGTCCTAGAGAACTATAAAGCCTAAGTATTAGAAAAACATAAACTCATATCCCAAAAAACGCTAATCACTAAGATCTTATAAAACCTAAACCCTCATCTCCAAAAATTCCAAAACCCTTATCCATAATAAATTTCCAACCCTCATCTAGAAAAAACACAAAACCCAATTCACTAAAAAATAATAATGCCTTATCCCCAAAAAAACCCAAAACGCTCATCTCCAAATATTGAATACACTCATCCCCTAAAAACATATACTTTTATCCCTAATAACACTAAACTCAAAGACCCCCATTACCATAAACCATCAAACCACCAAAAAACATAATCCCTCATCCCCAAAAAACCATGTACCCATTTCCCCCCAAAACCAGAACCCCCATACCCAAAAGTACCATAAACCCTAATCCAATAAACCGTAAACCATCTACTAAAATACTATAATACAACCCAAAAAAATTCATAAACCCTATAGATTATAATCACTACACCCTCAGTACCAAAATACACAATATCCTCTGCCCGAAAAAACCATAAACCCTCAGTAACATGAAAACCCAAAACCGTCAACTTGAATAATCCCTAAATCCTCAACACTAAAATCTCTAAACCCTAAAAAAAATCCATAATACCTCATCCCCAAAAATACTAAATGATATTCCACAAAATCCATAATCCTCAACCCTATAAAACACTAAAACCACAGACAATAAAAACCCTAAAACACCCAATCCCATGAAACACTAAACCCTCATTATAATAAAATCAATATTGATACGCTCAAATAAACCCTAATCCATTATCTCTATAAATTAATAAGAATTCATCCTCCAAATTGAGTAAACCATCACCAAAAAATACATAAACCACAACCACATAAATACCAAACCCTTACCCCCCCCAAGAAGACTGCAAAACCTCAACCCCAAAAATCAATTAAGCCAATACTCTTTAAAATACTAAATCCTAATCCATAAAAAATCCTATCAGTTAGTCCAAGAATACATCAAACCCTCTACAACAAAAAACCTCAAACACTCAACATTAATATACACCTAACCCATAGACCCAAAAATCCCCATGCCTTCATCCAAAAAAAAACAAAACCTTCATCTCCAAAAAACCCTATATAGTCATCCAAAAAAAATCCGTCATCCCTCCGCCAAAAAAACCATAAAACATTATCCCCAACACATGACCAATATCCTTGAAAATAATTTATGTTTTTTCCAAAAAAACATCGACCCATAACCCTAGAAATCACTAAACCCTCATTACAAAAAATCTATATATCCTCATACACAAAATCCAAAATACCTTATCCCAAAAAACCCTCAATCCATAGACCCCAAAACCCAGAACCCCTTGAAACAAAAAAAATGAAACCCTCATACCAAAAAATTCATAAATAGTCATCCCTAACAACACATAAACACTTACCATACACAAACCATAAACATACATCTGTGAAATCACAAATCCAATTTCTTTGAAAAAGAAATACTAAAACTGCATCAACATAAAAACATAAAACCTTTTCCTAGAAAAAATACAAAACTACAAATAAAAATCCTAAACCCTCAAACCCAAAAAAAATACATCAAACCTCGAACCCAAATTACTTAAACCTATATATAAAAAAATAATATAACATCATCCCCAAAATAACCTAAACCCATATCCCCCAAAATACCTCCATCCCTATCCTCATAAAACCACCTACCATCATCCCGAAAAAACACTCTACCCTTATCCAAAAAAATATTAATAATAGTCTATAAATAACCCTCAATACTCATCCCTAAAAACCTTATACTCTAATCCAAAACGAATCTAAACCATTATCAAAAAAATTTCAAAAAACATACAAAAAAACCAACAACCCTCATCGAAAAAATACATTAAAACCTCATCCCCACAAATACCTAAAAGTAATTCAAAAATATTTCATAGAAACAAAAAACAATACAACGTTTTCCATATATAACCCTTAATCCTCTGCCAAAAAATTCCCTCAACTCTTAGTCCTAAAAAACATTCAACCCTCATCCCCAAAATACCCTCAATAAGGAGCCCAAAAATACCATAAATCCTTATCCCGTTATAAACCATCAACCCTCATCATCAAAAAAACCAAAACACTAAAATACATAAATCCATAAACCCACTACAAAAAAATCATAAACCTTCGTCCCCAATAAACCCTCTACCGTAATCCCCAAGAACCCCGGAACCATCATCCCTAAAAACTAACAATCCTCATGAACAAAAAAAACCTCAATGATCATCTCTGAATCCTCTAGAACCTCATCGCCAAAACCCCAAAACCATTAGCACCCAAAATGACTATACCCTCACCCTAAAAAACTCATAATCCCTAATCCTAAAAAAACCCTTAAACACTGCTCTCTAAAAAACCATAAACTGTCATCATGAGTACCACTAATCCCTCAACCCTCAAAACCATAAAACATCCTCCCCAAAACACAATGATACTGCACCCAATAATCAGTAAATTCTTTTCCCCATGAATTTATAAACACTCATACATAAAAATCCCTAATCACTCAGCCACATAAATCGCCAAACCCACATCATCCAAAAACCGGAAACCCATAGATCCAAAATATAATATACCGACAACCCCAATATTACCAATACCCTAATCCAAAAGAACCCAAACCCTCAACCCAAAAAATATAGACCCTCAAACTTAAAAGAAACCTCATCTCTTAGCCCCCATGTCTCTGAACACTTATCCCTAAAAAACCCTATACACTAAATGCTAAAAAACCTGAGACCACGAGCCCCGCATAATCCTAGGCAAATGCTCAAAAAAACCTAGAACCTCATCCCAAAAATACCTAATCCATGATCACCAAAATCCCTAGACCCTCAGCTCTGAAATCCATAAAACCAAGTCTCAAATAAAATATTCATCCCTATTACCCAAAAAACCCTAAACACTTATCCCTAAAAAAATACAAACCTCAACCCCAAAAAACCATAATGCCTCACCCAGAACAATTCCTAAATCCTCATCACCAAAAAACCCTAAACCAACATCCATAAATTCCCTAAACATACTTCTATGTAAAAACATAAACCCACATCCAAAAAAACTAAAACCTTAGTTTCATAAAATTGAAAAACCTTATTCCCAAAAAACCCTAAACCATCAAGCCTATATATCCAAAAAATCCATAAAACCCTAAAACCAAAACATCCCTAGTACATCATCCAAATAAACAAAAAACCCTTATCTACAAAATCATGAAAACATATCCAGAAAGAACCATCCACCCCCAGTCTAAAAAAAATTATTCGATTATTGAAAATAATCATCAATAATCATCCCAAGAAATCCCTAATCCCTCACCTCTAAAATACCTAAACCATCAGCCAAAAACCCCAAAACCTACATCCCCAAAAACCCTCATCCCTAAAATAAATGATAATCCCTCAACCCAAAAAAATCCCTCTACCCTCAGGCATAAAAATCCATGAACATTCATACTATGAAAATAGTGAACCCTAATCACTAAAAAACTATAATCCCATAGAACCAAAAATACTTTAACCCTTAGCTACAAAAAATACTCAATGATAATCCCTATGAAAACCGTCATACCAAAACCCTATAAATCACATAAGTTTCATCCCAAAAAAACTATAAACCCACATCCTTTAAAAACCCTCAACTGATTACCCCGAAAAAATTAACCAACATCCCCATGAAACCATTTATCATAAAACTAATGAAAATCGCTACCCATATCCCCCAAAAACCTCAACCAGCAGCCCCAGAAACCATAAACCCTCATAACCAAAAATACCCTCAATGCCCAGACCCCAAAACACTTGTCCCCAAAACTCATGTTCCCCTAGCTCAAAAAAACCATAAACACTAAACCCACAAAAACCCATAAACTATCCTACCTAAAAAAACCCTAATCCCTCAAACAAAAAATCTCTGAATCATGATCAACCAAAATACCTAAAACCTCATCCCAAAGGACCATAAACTCATATCACTAAAAAACCATAAAACATCATCCCCAAAAAACTATCATTAATATTCCTAATAAAACAACAAAATTCATCCCCAAAACCCTCTACCCTCAGACCCAAAAAACCCTAAACCCCAACCCCAATAACCTGTATGCATAAACCGCATAAAATCCATACCAAATAGACCCAAAAACCTCTTCCCCTACAAACCATAAATTAGATAACGTAAAAAACTAAAATAGCTCGTCCCCCCAAAACCTTAAACCCCATCTGATAAAAAAACCATTTGGGCCAAAAACACGTAAACCCTCTACCTAAAACCCCCTAAACCATGAGCCATAAAAAAACACTATCCATCAAATAAACTATACCCTACACACACAAAAACCATGAACCCTTATCACCAATAAACTAAAAACACTCATCCCCATAAACCAGTAAAGCCCAATCCCAAAAATACATTCTTCCAAAATCACCAAAACTAGAAAATTAACATCTCAAAAAATCCTAAAAACCAATCCCCAAAAAACACTCTTCCATCATCCCCAATTGTAACAAAAATATTTCCCTCAAATAACATAATCCCACAACCCCATAAAACATGAGCCTGCATTACAAATAACAATCAACCCTCATCCCCATAAAACCAAAACCCAAAGACCCAAAACCACTCATCCCTCAACAACAACAAATATTCTGAACCCCCAACCCCCCAAAACCCTCACCATAATTTCCCTAACATAATAAGCACATAGATCCAAAAACACTAAACTATCAACCAAAAAATGAAATACCCTCAACCCTAAAAAATTAAAATTTAACATTCCCAAAAAACCTAAACCCCATCCCCCCAAAACCCTAAACCATTTATCAAAAAAATTACATTTATCTTGAAAAAAACCCCAATCCCATGGCATAAAAATCCCTAAACCCTAGGAACCAAAAAACCTTATAACCTTATCCCCAAAACCCCCCTAAACATGTAATCACGAAAAGATCCTAAACCCAAGAACACAAATATTCCTACCCCATCAACCCAAAAAAACACTAAAAACATACTGTCAAAACCACTAAAATCCTATCTTCCAAACCCCTAATACCCTCATCCCCAAATAACCCTAATCCCTATTCCTAAAAAAACCATAAATCCTCATCCCCAAAAACCCCTGTATACTCATCCCCAGGAAATCCTAATCTCCCAACCCTAAAAAACCCTTAAAACCCATAAAAAAAACTCCACATTCTTTTTCCCCATAAAATTTATGACCCTCATCCCTACAAAATATTGAAACATGATTCCCAAATATAATACCAAATCTTAAAAAAACATAAAATAAAAACTCATCCTAAAAAACCATAGGCTATGAACCCTAGATACCCTTATACTATCATCCCTAAAAATATATAATCCCCCAGCCACATAATCCCTGCACCCTAAACCCCAAAAATCCTTAACCACTCAGCCCAAAAAACTAACCACTCAACCCTAAAAAACCAAAAACTCCCATTCTCCAAAATCTCATAAACCCTCTTCACCAAAACCCTAAACCCACATCCCAAAAAATACATAAACATTAATAAAAATAAAAACACAAAAACCTCACACCCAAAACCTAAACCCTCATTACCATAAAACCATAAACTGCATCCTAAAAAAACCATAATCACTAAGAAAAAAACATTTAATCCATAGTCATCGTAAAACCATCCTCTATGAGACCTAGAAAAATCTCAACCCTCATCCCCAAGTGACCTCATACAAAAAGAACACACAACCATAAGCCCAAAAAACCACTCCATCCCCGTCACAAAAAAATCCTCAACCCTAATCCTCAAAAATACCTTTAATGCTCATTCCAAAAAACCAAAACCCTCATCTAAAAAAAACCATAATCCCAGACCCCCACAAAATAATATCCACGTATTCCCGAGAAAATCCTAAACCAACATCCCTTGAATACCATAACCCTCATCCAAAAAATAACCTCAAACATGAATCCCAAAAACCCCCTAAACACTCATCCTGAAAAAACCCTCAACCCTCAGCTCCAAAAAAACACAGATTCCTCATCCACTAAAATCCTAAATGATCAGCAATAAATAACCAAAAACCCTCATCCCAAAATAACCTCAAACCATCAACCTAAAAAACACTAAAATTTCTTCCCCCAAAAACCCTAATTTCTCATTACCCAAAAAATCTCAACCATAATCCCCAAGAAAACGTAGTCTTTAAGGCCTATGAAACCATAAACCCTCAATGAGTGGAATTAAAAAACCCTCATTTCATAAATCAATAAAACCACATTAGTAAAAAACCATAAACCTTCATTCTAGAAAACCCCCAAACCCTCCTCCATAGAAAACCCAAAAAAATCAAACCAAGAATACCATAGACAGGAATCTCCAATAAACAAAAATCATACAACCCCAAAAATCATTACCCCCTCATGCCAAAAGAACCCTAATCACTAATCCCGCAAAAATCATAATCCCTCATCCCCTAATATGCCAAATCACTCACTCTGAAAATAACCAAAAGAATTATACCCAAAAATAGTAAACCATCATCCCCAAAAATCTAATCCCACAACCCTAAAATACCCTAAACCATCATACCCAAAATAAACCCTAATACCTCAGCCAAAAAATCATAAAAACTAATCCCCCAAAACCCTAAAAAATGATCCCCAAAAACACAAAACACTCATAAAAACTTCATCCTAAAAAAATCCGAAATCTTCACCAACAAGGCCCCTAAACCCTCAGCCTAAAACACCAAAATCCCCAGCCACCCCAACATCATAATCCCTTAGCCACCGATATCCTGAAACAAACAACACCAAAAAATCCTAAAACCTCATATAAAAATCCCTAAACAATCATCCTAAAAAACCCTAAAACCATATTACCAAATATCCATATACCCTGATCCCCAAAATATAATTAAATCCTTGGCTCATAAACACCAAAACCCACAGCATCGAAAAATACATAAACCATAAAAAAACAATAAAACATTATCCCCCAAAACCAGAATAACTATTTCCAAAAAACCATTCACCATTAGGATAAAAAAATAAAAGATATCAGCCCCAAAAAACAAAAAATCCTAAAAACCAAAAAAAAACATGAACCCTAAACTCTCACCCAAAAAATACTAAACACTTATGCCCAAGAAACCATAAACCCTCTAACCCAAAACAACCCTAAACCCTAATAAAAAAACCTAAAACCACATCCCCAAAAAACCATGAACCCTTATCCCCAAAAATACCATGAACCCTATACATCATAATCCCTTAACCCTATTACCCAAAAAACCATGAACCCTCTTCCATAAAAATCTCTCAACACTTATCCCCAAAAGACAATAAACCCCCATCCCGAGTAAAACTAAAACCTCATCCAAAAGAAACAACATACACTAAAACCAAGAAAACCATAAATTATTATTCAATAAAATGTAAATACTCATCCATAGGATTACTATAAACCCACATCTATAAACAACCAGAATACCTCATCACAAAAAAAACTATTCCCTCATCCACTGTAACCCCCAGACACTCATCCCTTAAAACACTAATTTTTTATCTACAAAAAACAAAAAAACACTTCCCAAAAGAATAGTAAATCATAAACCCCCAAAATCCTTAAAAATGCATCCCCAAAAATAAAATACCCCTCCAATATTAATTATTCCATATGATCCCAGAAAACCTAACCACCCAGTCATAAAATCCCCAAAACCCTAGCCCAAAAAAATACCTAAACCCCTAGCACAAGAAACATTTTTCCTTATCCACAAAAAATATTAATTCCTTATCCTAAAAAACCATGAACCCTATAACCCAAAAAACCCTAAACCTTGATCCCCACAAATCCCTAAACACTATTTCCCAAACGAACTAGATCCCATAGCCACAAAAAACCTCAACCCTCAGCCCAAAAAAATTGACCCTCTTCCCAAAAATAAAACAATCAACTATTAGACCCAAAAAACAATGAACCCTCATCCTTGAGAAACACTTAACCATCATCCCAAATAATAACACAACACTTATCCCCAAATAAACTGTAATGCTTAGAGTCCAAAAAACCCTCAACCCTCAGTCTAAAAAACCCCCTCAATACTCAGCGGCAAAAAAACCTAAACCAACATCCCTCAATATTAAAAACCATCATCCCAATAACCACTAAACCATATTAAAAAAACATTAAAACCTCATCCTAAGAGAGCCTAATACCTCATCCCCAAGAAAAACACTAAACCCTTATCCTAGAAAACCCTCATCCCATGGTCCTACGAACCCTATATAATCAACAATAAAAAATATTTTTCCTGCATCCCATGTAAACCAAAAATCCACTACCCAGGAAAACACCTCATCCCCCATCACTATAAATCCCTTTAACTTCATCTGCAAAAATCCCTGAATTCCCATTCCAAAAAAACCCTCAACCCTCTTCCCCAAAAAATCCTCAACCCTCACCATCATGAAACACTCAATCCTCATTCCCCAAAATCTATCAACCCGTATTCACCAAAAAAACCCTAAACCCTCAACTCTGATAATCCTTAACATTTATTCCCATAAAAACCACAAACCTAAACACCATAAAACCCTCAAACTTTATCCAAAAAACACCCTAAACCCACATTCCCATAAAACCCTCAACACTCATAAGAAGAAAACCAAAAATACTACACCAAATAACACTCATCCAATATCCACAAAAATCCCTCAGCCCTTATACCTAAAAAACCTTCAACCCTCATCCCAAAGTTCCCTTAATTCATAGTACCAAAAAAATCAACCCTCATAAAAAACACAGAACCCTCATCCCCAAAAAACCCTAAACCTTCATCCTCAGGTAACACTAATCACTTACCAAACCCCATCCCCACAAATAATCCCTCATCCCAAATATTTTTAAAACCCACATCCACATAATATACTAATCCTAATCCACAAAAAATACTCATCCCACAACAATAGAAACACTAAATCCTCATGTAGAAAAACCTATAAACCCCCAGCCAAAAACCAATGATTCCTCAATCCCAAAAACATTAAACCCTCCTAAAAATAACCAATATCACATATTCACAAAAGAACACAATCTTCATTCACCATAAAACCCCAAAACCTCATCTATACAATACCCTAAACTGATAATCCCAAACTATAAAAAATGAAATCCCTCAAAAAAACCCAAACCCTTTTCTGCAAAAAACCATATACTCTTATCCCACAAAACCCCTCACCCATAGGCCCTAAAAATCTATAAACCCACAGCCCAAAAAAAACTAGAAATCAACCCTAGAAAAACCCGTCACCAACAACCCTGAGAAATAATAAACCATGATCCCCAAAATTTCCCTAGACAAAATTCTTGAAAAAGTAGTAAACCATATGAGCCCAAATCCCTAGAACAACATCCCCAAAAATAATAAAAATTTATCCCCAAATAACCTCATCCCTCCGCCCAAAAAATATCAAGACCCTTATCCCCAAAAAACAATAAGACCTTTAAACAAAAAAACCATAAACCCTCATCCCAAACAAAACATATACCAACAACCCAAAAAAATTACTAAACCCTATTCCAAAAAAATCCATAATCTGATCCTACAAAATATCATAAAATATCATCGTCCAAAAAAATCATTACCCTTATCCACAAAAAAGTATAATCCCTCTTCCCTAGAACACCCTAAACCATCGGCCCCATAAATTCCCCAAACATCATTACCAAAAATCCCTAATCCCTTTTCCTTAAAAACACAAAATGATAATTAAATAAAACCTAAACCCTACACCATAAAAACCCTCAGTTGTAAGCCCCAAAAAAACCATCCACCATCATGGATAAAAAACACTCAACCCGCATCCCTGAATGTAACTAAATCCCCTTCTCCCAAAACCACTAAAACCTATCCCTAATAAAAACATAAACACCCATCCCCATTATGACCTAGATCCTTACCTCCAAAATCCCTAAACCCTTATCCCCAAAAACCATCAACCCCAACACCAAAAAAATCATAACCACTTATCCCCAAAATACATTATATTCTCATAACCAAAAAACAATTAATAATGTAATTTAAATAACCCTATAGCCTCATCCCTAACAAACAAAAAACCCACATTCCCGGATTCCATAAATCATTTCTCATAAAAATACTTGCCCCGTATCCACAAAAAACCAAATACCTTATCCCCCCCAAAAATTATACCATAGTCCACAAAACCCCACCACTTGACCCCACAAATCCCTCAACCCGAATCCCATAAAAACCATAAACAATCATCCCCATAAAACCCTAAAACTTAATCCCAAACAACCCTAAATCCATATCATATAAAACCCTCAACCCTTATCTGAAATAAAATTAAACCCAATACCCAATAAACCATCATCCTTCAGAAAAAAAAACATTAAACATAACCTAAAAAATCCTTATTCTCTAATACCTGATCACCTTCACCATTATCCAAAACAATGCTAACCCCTAAACCTCAAAAAACCAAAATCTCCTAGCCCCAAAATCCATAAAGTAGGATCACCAAAAAACCATAAACATCCAACCCCAAAAAACCCTAATGATATCACCCCCCAAAACCCTCAACCCATATACCTAGAAAACCATCAAACATAATTCCCTATAATCCAACAGTGATCAACCCTCATAAACCAAGAAACTGTTATTTCCAAAATAGTTATACCCTTAACACCATATGTCCCTAAACCCTCTTCCCTAAAAAATTATAAACCCTAGGACCTAATAAAACTTAAAACATATCCCCCACATAAACCCCTAAACACTTATCCCCAAAACATCAAAAACCATATCCCTAGAGAACCCTAAATCATCATATAGAAATACCAAAAGAATCTCCACTTAAAAAAACACTATACCGTAAACCAAAAAAATGCTATCCCATAATCCCAAACATCCTTCATGATTCCTCCATAAAAAACCATGAACCAATCCCAAAAAAACCCAAAAACCCAGATCCACAAGAATCAATCAACCCTTATCTCCCAAAAACAAATACCATAATCCCCACAAAAACCTCAATCCTTAGCCCAAGGAACCCATAAACCACAGAAAAAAAAATACTAACCATCAACCCCCAAAAATCAAAAAAACTGAAACCCAAATAAACCCAAAACCCTAACCCTAAAAACACATACACACATCCCCAAAAAATTCTAATCCCTACGCCACAAATAAAACTAATCCACAATCCCTAATAACTATAAACTTCCAGGCCTAAAAAACTATAAACCCACATCCTAAAAAATCATAAATCATCATCCAAAAAAATCCTTGAATCCTCATAAAAAATCATAAAAGAGTAGACAATAAAAACCCTAGATGATCAACACAAAAAACCCCTAAGGCCTCATCACTAAAAACAAAAAACCATGATCTGTAGAAAACCTAAACACCCACCACAAAAAACCATATTTTATTATCCCCACAAAAAACAACACCCTTATCCCATAAAAATCATGATACCTCATTCTGAAAAACCCTCAACCCTCAACCCCATGAAACACTAAACTCCAATAAAAAATATGAACCTTTTGACCCAAATTACCCCAATCTACTAGTTCAAAAAACCCTAAACACTCAACCTCAAAAAACCATTAACCTTCATATCGAAAAAACCATGGAATCCCGCCCTTAAAAAACACTGAACCCATAGCCCCAAAAATATCTAAACCATCATCAATAATAATGATAAAAAATCATCTCAATGAAATAGTAAACTCTTTGCCCCAAAAAACCCAAAAACATCTTACCATAACAAACCCAAATCACTCAAACCTAAAAAAATAAACCCATGACCCAAAGAAACATAAACCGCCATCCCAAGAATACCCGAATACCTAAACCTCAAAACACCTAAACCCATCATACAAAAAATACGAAATGATTACCGCCAAATAACCTAATATATCATCCCCATTAAACATTTAACCCTCATCCTATAATACATAAAACGATCTTCCGCAAATTACCATAAACCATTAGAATGAAAAAAAATATAAACCCTTATCACCAAAAAAGTATCCCATTAGCCCCATAAAATCATAAACCCTCAGCCACAGAAAAACATAAACCCTCATCCTCAAAAAACCCTAGATGCTCACCACCAAAAAAACCTAAAAAATCATTCTTAAAAAAACAAAAAACATCATCACCAAAAACCCCCATGAACCACACCCCAAATTAACAATATAAAAACATAACAAAAAACCTTCAATCCTCAACCCCCAAAACCCCTAAAAACTATGCCCAGAACCACATAATTCCTACGCATAAAAACACCAATACATAGAGACCATAAAACCAAAACGAATCATCCCCAAAAAAACCCTAAACCCTAAGAACCAAAAATAATCTAAACCTTCATCCCTTAAAAAAAGATCAACCCACATATGAGAAAAAATGTAAACTCGTATCCCCAAAACCATTAATCCATAAGCCCCCCAAAAAACCATAAACCCTCAGCACGAAACTAAACCCAAAACCATCATCCTTAAAAAACTCCAAAACCTACATCCTAAAAAAACTCAAAACACACCGCCCCAAAACTCTCTAAACTCGTATACCAAGAACCCATATCCCCTCATCCCTATGAAACCATAATCCCTCGGCCCAATGAAACAAAAAAATGTCATTCAAAAAAACCCAAAATGATAAAAACTAAACCCCTAAACCAAAAAACCTGAAAATCCTATGTCCTCTACCATAAATCTTAATCCCCAAAAATCTCATAAACCCTACTCACCAAAATTCTCTAAACCATCATCCCCCCAAAAAATACTATTCCTTTAATAATAATTAACATAAACCATCATCACCAAAAATCAAAAAACACTCATCCCCAAAATACCCTAAAACCTACTCCCTACAAAATAAAAAAAACACATCCCCACAACCGTAGTCTCTCTACCCAAGAAAACACAAAAACCTTATCCCCAAAACACTGATCTTTCAGCCCCAAAATCCATAAACTATTTTCTTAAAAAAACATAAACCTTATCCCCAGAATCTCCAATATCCTCATCCCCAAAAACCCTAAACCATATGCACCTAAAAAATGTAACCACTCTATGCCAAGAATCCATAGACAATTAGACTAAAAACCATACTTCTTCCAAATTGAAAACCATAAATCCTCACCCCAAAAAACCTTAAACCCTCAACCCTAAAAACAATGAAAACATTAGACCCAGAACCCTAAAACCATTGCCCCAATAATCTGTAAACCCACATATGCAAAAAACACAAAACACACAGTCTTGAAATAATAGTAAAGGCTCAACCATAAAAAATAGTAATCCATCATCCTAAAAAAATCCTTAAAACAACCCAAAAAATATATAAAACGTCATCCAAAAAAAACAATAAAACATCATCCCAAAAAACTAAAAACCTTCTACCAGAATGAACCAAAACTATCATTCCCCAAAAATCCCTAAACCCTCACAATAAAAATAAATAAATAGGCATCCGTAAAAAACCATGAACCCTCAAACCCTAAAACAAAAATCCTCAACCCCAAAATATCATTACACCTCATCCCCAAAAACCCCAAAACCCACATCTCGAAAAAAACCAACCAATTCATCCTAAAAAAACCCAAGACCCTTGGACCCAAAAAACAGTAGACAATCATCCATAAGAAAACCTAAAGCCATAGCACCAAAAACAGTAGTCCCAAAAACAAACAAAACCCTAGAACCTAATCCCTAAAAAAATTACACCCTCAACCCCAAAACACCCTAAACCCTTAGCCTCAAAAAACAGAAAACACTCAGCTCAAATTAAATGTAAATTCATATCACCCAAAAAACTAAGCCCTCAGCCACGAAAAAACCTAAACACTCAACCCCAAATATCCATAAACACCCATACCCAACATAGTATTTCTACAAACATAAAAGATCAAAAAAATCTCCCCAAAACACCAAAACCATCAACCCCAAAAAACCCTAATCCCTATCACTAAAAACACTAAAAAATCATCACTAAAAAACTGTAAACCCTTATACATAAAGAACCATACTACCAAAACCATAAAAATATATCTTCCCTCTTCTATAAAAATCACTAAATCATCATCCCCATAAAACCCTAGACCCATTTCCCCAAAATTAATTAAACCCCCATTACTAAAAATCCATAGAACCTCACCCTAAAAAAACTTACAAACTCATCCTCTAATAACACTGGACCCTCATACACAAAGAACGCCAAACCTCGGTCTACAAAAAAGATTAAACCCCCATCCCAAAAAAACCTAAACCATCATCTCCAAAACAACCCTAAACCATATGTACTTAAAAACCATAGTTCCTTATCCCTCAAAAACCCATAAACCAAAGCTCCAAAAAACCAATTACAAGCATCCCCAAAAAAACACTATACCCTAATGCTCAAAAAACATGATCCAACATCCCCAAGACACCGTAAACACTCATCCTCACAAAATCCTAAAACCAAACCCCCCAAAACCATAAACATTAAACTCCAACAAACCATAAACCATTATCCCTAGAAATACCTAAACCCTCACCAATGAAAATCCCTAAACACATAGAGCCAAAAACCCGTAAAACCAAAACACCAAAAAAAACCTAAGACGTCATCCCAAAAAAACTCCATGAGAAAAAAACACTAAACACCTAACCCCGAAAAAGTAAGTCACAGTCCCAAGAATCCCTAAACCCTCCACAAAAAAAACACATACACTATCATCCCTATGAATCCACATACCCACGACCCCAAAACACCAAAAAACCTAGCAATGAAAACCCTCATCCAACAACCCCAAACACTACTAAAACCTTATCCAAAATATACATATACTATCCATCCAAAAAACCAAATATTTCATTCAGAAAAAATTAAACCCTCAGCACCAAAAAATCCCTAAACCATCAACCCCCCAAAAACCTAAACCATATGTCTTACACACCCTACACAATCATCAACAAAAAAAGATAAATTCTCATCCTCAAAAAAAACCCAAACACTAGGTCGCAAAACATTTGAACCATTAAGTTCATAAATCCCCAAATCATGATCTCAAAAATCTATAACGCCTCAAAACCAAAAACTAAAAAACCCAATGATGAAAAAAAATAAAGAATTATCCCCATGAAACCCAAAACCATCATCCCCAAAACACTCTAATCCTTGATCCCCAAAACATCCAAACCCCGCAACCCCAAAACTCCCTAAAACCTCACCCCAAAAAACCCTTAAACAATAACCACAAAATAAAAAATACCCTTATCCCTATAAAATACTATAACATCATCCCCAAAAACCCAAAAAACACATTCCCATAGAACCAAGAAACATCATTTCCAAAATTTCATAAAACCATCAGCCCCCAAAAAATCTAAATGGTCCCTCCAAACTGCTAGTAAAACATAATCCCGTAAAAACCCAAAACACAAATTCAAAAAAACCTAAAATATATATCCAAAAAATTCCCTAAACCCTCATCCCCAAAAATAACTATAACATAATACCAAAAAATTATACACCGTCATCCACAAAATAATTAAACCATCAACTCCCAAAACCCTTGAACCAACATCTGAAAAATGCCAAATATGATCTATCCCAAAAATAAATAAACTATCAATCCCAAAATCCCTAACCCCACATCCCTATAAAACCCTAAACCTTATTCCCAGAAAACCCTAAACCCTAATTCGAAAAAATGTTAAACATTCGTTACCACCCAAACCTAAACACTCATCCACAAAAACCATTATGAACTATACAATAAAAACCCTAAACCCTCATACCAATAAAACATAAAACCCAAATAACCAAAATCAAAAATTGATATACTATAAAGAAACCAAAACCTTCAGCCAAAAAACCAAATCCATATTGCCTAAAAATCCTAAACCCTCATCATTAGAAAATACAAAACCGTCATCCATGAAAATCACAAAACCTTGCTACCAAAAAAAACCCTAAACCGACATCTCCAAAAAAAACACTAAACCCTTGTATCCCATCAAACCATAAAAAATTATCCCCATAAAAACACAAAAACCTCAACCACCCAAACTCCTAAACCCTCATATATAAAACAATCTACAAAATCAGGTCCTAAAAATCATGAGACATCATCCCCAAAAAACCAATACCCCTAAAAAACCCCAGACCTCTTGTCCATAAAAAACCTTATATATCATACTAAGAAAACCAAAATCATTTTCTATAAAACCAATAAACATTTTCCCAAAAAAATACTTAACCACCAGTTCCAAAATCAATAAACTCATAGCCCAAAAAAACACTAACACCTCACACCCAAAAATCCTAAACCCATATCCCTAATAATTACTAAACCCTCAATCCCAAAACCCTACCCCATGTCCCCAAAAACACAAAAATCCCCAACCCCAAAAACATAACAAACCATGATCTCCAAAAAACCCAAAGTCCTCATACAAAAAACTATAATCAATAATCCCTTAAAACCAAAAACCCTCATCCCTAGAAAACATTAGACTGACATCCCCAAAAATACCATAAACACTCAGACCTAAAAATCCACGATCATCAGCCCCGAAATCAATAAAATTATCATCCCATAAAAACCTAAACCCACATATACCAATACCAAAAAACTACATCCCAACCAATACTATACCCTTATCTCAAAAAACACTAAATCATCAGCCCCATAAAACAATAAACCCTCATCCCCAAAAACATAAAACCTTAAACATAAACCCCGAAAACTCTTAAACATACTTCTCAAAAACTCATATCCCTCATAATTAAAAACCCTAAATCCTTAGCCCCAAAATCCAAGAAACCTCAAACCCAAAATAACGCCTAAACCCATATACCTAAAAATACCCTAAAACCTCATCCCCAAAAAACCTTAAATCATCATCCTGAAAAAACCTAATCACAAAACACTAGAAAATGATACACCCTAGTCCTAAAAAAATAACAAACAGTCATAACTGAAAACCCTAAAATGATAAAAAAATGCAAAATAACCCTCAAACCTCACATCAAAGAAATCTAAAACCTCATAAGAAGAAAACACTAAACTATTATACACCCAAAACCTTAATCCAACAACAATGAAACCCCTAATCCATCAGCTTGAAAAAATATGTAAACACTTATCTTGGAAACCCAAAATCACCACTTCTAAAAAAAACTAAACCCATATCCCCAAAAAAACCTTAACCCACAGCCCAAAAAACCCAATAACCTCTACCCAAAATAAATTCTCAACCATCAGTAGAATAAAGCAATAAACCCTATGCACCCAAATAACCAAAACGGTCATCTCCAAAAAATCATAAAACCCAACTCTAAAAAACCGAAAACCTGATAAAAAATTCCTTACCATTAACCATAACATATCATATACCCTAATACCCAAAAATATTAAACACTCAGTCCCAAAAAACCCAAAACCATCAACACAAAAAACACCTGAACCCTTATCCACACAAAATCTCGAACCTATAGCCCCCAAACCATTAAACCACATCTTAATAAAAACCATAATCCATCTCCCAAAAAACATTAAACCCTTATTTCTAAAAAAACCCTCAACCCTCATCCACTAATATGCCCTAGAACCTCATCCAAAAAAATTCTTAACTATTATTCCCAAATCCTATATAACATCTTCTCCAAAAACCCCAAACTCATAGCAAAAAAACCATTAAACCCTCATCCCTAAAATATCATACCCATTATTCCCAAAAATATCCTACACCAATAACCCCCCAAAAACCATAGACCTTCAGCCCAAAAAAATGTAGAACATATCTCCAAATAAATCCATAGAACATATTCCCTAATAAACTAGACGTTAAGTCCTATGAATTCATAGAACCCAAGTCCCAAAAAACCCTAGAACATCTACCCAAAAAAACCCTAAACCATCATCCAAAAAAAACACTAAAAACCCAAAACCCCCCAAAATGCACATTAAAAATACATAAACCATTAGTTCCAAAATCCCATTATTAGTCGTCACCAAAAAACCATGAATCCTCATCCCAAAATTCACTAATTCTCATAGACCCAAAACACAAAACCATCATCCCAAAAAAAAACCATAAAATGTAATTCCAATAAAACACTAAACCATAACCACCTAAAAATACTAATCTCTTATCCCAAAAAATCTTGAATCCCCCCTTAATCTTCACCACAAAACAAACTAAAAAATTCACCATAAATACCCTAAAACCACATCTCCAAAACCCAGAAATCGTAGACTCAAAACATCCTAAACCATCAGCTCCAAAATATCCATAAATACATGGCCAAAAAAACCTTGATCCATAAACCTTGATAAACCATAAAGCCTTATCCCCCAAAATCTCAAAACCTTCATCCATAAAAAACCCTAAACCATTATCCCACTAGGTTCCTAAAATCTCTGCCCTAAAAACCCCTAAATGTTCACCACAAAAAATCCATAAACCCACATCCCTAAACACACTAATTAGTTATCCCCAAAAAACAAATATCATTCGTCCCTTCAAAACCCTAAAACCTCAGTCCAAAAAATCCCAAAAGCCTCATAATGAACATAATATAAACCCCCAGTAACAAAAACCATAATCCCTCAGCTGAATAAAACATAAACCTTCAACCCCAAAAACACCTAAACAATAGACATAAAAACCCCAAAACCATCATAAAAACCCCTAAACCTTCATTCCTAAAAACCTCTAAACTCGCTGCCCTAAAAACCCTAAAATTTATTCCAAAAAAACACTAAACTCTACCCTCTCATACAAATAAAACAGTATACCATTATGTCCCATGACCCTAAACCCATATCCAAAAAAACACTATAGCCTATGAAAAATACTCTATACCCTCAACCAAAGAAAAAAAACCCTAACCGGCCCGATAAACCAAAACCATCACCCAAAAAAACCAATAAACCCCCATCACCAAAAAATATTAAACCAATATTCCAAAATCAATCTAAACCCTTAGAATGAAAAACCCCTAAACCCGCTGCCCCAAAAAACATTTAACCATCAATCCCAAATAGTCTAATACACTAATCCCAAAATTCTCTAAACCCTCATCACCAAAAAACACTATACAATAATCACCAATAATACCTGTGAAATTCATTCCCAAAACCATCAAACTATCATCCCCAAAAGCCAAAATCCCACATCTAGAAAGATCCAAAATCCCTCATCCGCAAAAATACAAAACCCCTCATCCCCAAAAACCTCAGCACAAAATAACACTAAACCCTGGACCCTAAAAAAATCATCAACCCCAAGATATCATAAAAAATGACCCCTGAAAAAACATAGACCCTAAACCTAAAAAAACCATAAATACACAACACTAAAAAACCAAAAACCCTCATCCCTAATAAAACCTAAACACTTGTACCCCTAAACCCTCAATATTTTTCCCAAATATCTATAATCCCTCTCCTCATGAAACCCTAACCATTCAAGCCCAGAAATCATAAAACCCCATCCCTAAAACCATAAACCATCATCCACAATATCCCCAAACCATCATCTATAATAAATGACAAACAAAAAAAACAAAATAGGATTATACCTTGTCCCCAAAAAACCCTATACCCTATACCCCTAAAACCCAAAAAACTCATACCCCAAAATAATAATCCAACTACAAAAAATCTAAAATCCATCATCCCCAAAAAATTGTAATTAATCATCCCCCCAAAATATTAAACTCTCACCCCAAGAATATATAAACTGACATCATCAAAAAACACAAAACACTCATCACCTAAAACCCAAAAACCCCAGCCCCAAAAATCCTTAATCCCTCAAACCAAGAATACAAGAAACCCTCAATCACAAAAAATCCTACACCCTCAGCCAAAAAATACAATAAACCCTCATCCCCAAAAGACCAAATCCATCAACCCCATGAAACCGAAAAAAAACATTTCCCTATGAATCCCTACACCTTCATCCCCATTAAACTCTAAAAACCCATCCCAAGATGCACCAAAACTTCCAAAATTTCCTTAATAATAAAAACCAAAACCCAAAAAACACTAAACAGTGAAGCCCAAGAACCCATTGTCGTCATCCCTAAAAAATATTAATAACTATCCCAAAAAAACCCAAACACTCATACCCAATAAAAACATAACCCTCATCTACAAAACACCATCAACACACAGCCCCAATAATCCCTCAATTCCAAACCCTAATCACCCTAAACACTCATCCATCCAAAAAACATATCACATATCTACAAGTGAACCAAAACCCTCGTCCCCCAAAAAACCTTGACCCCTATTACCCCAAAAAACTCAAACCCTGCGACCATAAATCCATGAACCCTCTGTCCACAAAAAAACCCTAAACCCCCACCCTAGAAAACCGCAACCATCATAACCAAAAAACCCTCAACCCTAGTCCCTATAAACCCGGAACACGCTTCCACCAAAATCCAAAAACCATATACCTTAAAAATCACTCATCCATAATCTTGATAAAAACTATCAACCATCAGCCACCAAAAAATCCTCAACTCGTAGCAACAAAAACCCTTAACCTCTTCCCAATAAAAACCATAAACCGTTTTCCTAAAAAACACCACAACTTTCATCCAAAAAAAACACTAATCATATTTTCCCAAAAAACCATAAACCCTTAACCACATAATTATTTGACCATCTTCCACAGAAAACCCCTAAACCCTCATCCCAATAAAACCCTAAACCCTAATCCTCAAATAAATACTAAAACCTAAACCCCAAAAAACAATACACCCTCATGACCAAAAATCTATATACCCTCTTCCACAGGGAACCACAGACCCTCAACTATAAAAAATCATGATCCCTCATCCACAAAAATCCCTAAACTCTTAGTCCTGAAACCCTTAACCCTCTCCAAAAAAACAAAACCCTAAACCCCAAATATCCATAAACCCTGATCCCTAAAATAAAATAAACCATCATCCCTAATAAACTACTAACCCTTCAGCCTCAAAAAACCCTAAATTTTTTTTTGACAAACAAACTATACCCTTACCCCCAGAAAACGAAAAACCCTTGGAAACAAAACAAATATACAAAACCATCATACTTAGAAAACCATAATATTTATGCCCTAGGAAACACTAAACCCTCAACCGTGAACCATTATCCATATAAAATATGAATCACCTAGCTCCCCCAAAAAAATAAGTATGCATCCCTAATATCATTAAACCATCATCCCAAAAAACACAAAAAACCCCCACCCAAGTACAATATATACACCAATCTCAGAAAAAACCTATACCATCAGACCAAAAAACCATAAACCATCAGCACAAAAAAAAATTAAACCCTCATCTCCAAAATCCTAAACCCTTATCCCCAAAACAATTATAAACTCTAAACTCAAAAACATCCTGATACCCTAACTGCAAAAAAACCCTACACCCTAACACATAAAACCTCGTAACCTCGCACCCAAAAAACAATAATCTCTAACCCACAAAAATACCTTAATAATCTTCCCCAAATCACTTACACATCAACCTTATAAAACCCTATGCCCTAAGCCCCAAATAACCTGAACCCCTCAACACTAAAAAATTGTTAATCCCCTTCCCTAAAAACCCAAATACTTTTAATCTCCAAAAAATCCAAAAATATAGTCCCAAATAAATCATAATACCTAATACAAAAAATATGAAAACCATATACACAAAAAACCTAGCCAATTAAAACCCTTAACGACCATCCCCCAAAACCGCTAAACCCAAATACCCCTAAACCCAAAAACCTCCGTCCATAGAAAACCCTATACACTCAGCACCAAAAAACCTAAATCCTCATGCCCAAGAAAACCTAAACCCTGAGACCAAAAAAATACAACACAAAAACCCCAAAAAATCCATAAAGACTCATACCAAAAAATAATGAACCCCTTTACCCAAAAAACCTTGATCCCTCATCAAAAAAATACATAAACACTGAGCCACAAAAAAACTGAACACTCAACCCCAAAAAAAATTCTCCCATAGCCATAATAAACGATGAACCCTCAACCCTAAGAAACATTGAAAACTCATACCCAAATTACCATGAAAAATCATCATAGAAATATCAATGAACCATTAATGCCAAATATTCCATTACTGTCACCCACCAAAAACAATGATTTGCCAACCCTATAAACCATACACCCTCATCCCCTAAAAAATTGAACACTGATTCCCACAAAAACCAATCCCCTTTTCCCGAAAAACCCCAATCATGAAACACTATAAAAACCATAACTATAAAAAAAAAATAAACTAGGAATCCACATACACAAACCCGAACCCTACACTAAAAAACAATGAAACATCATCCCCAATAAAACTCTAAACCCTCAGACACAAAAATAATTAATCTGCTAGCCCCAAAAATATTAATCCTTCAAAACAAATATATCATAATCCATAAGACCTAAAACTCATGTACGTAATCCCCAAAATAACACTAGACACTTATCCCTTAAAACCCACGATCTGTTAGCCTAAAAAATCCCTCAACCATCATCAACACAAAACCCATAACCTTCAACCCCATAAAACACTAAACCCCCATCCCCAAGAACCCCTTAACACGTAGACCATAAAAACATCATCACTCAGCCACAAAAATGTATCAACCCTCTCACCAAAGTAACAATCAATCGTCAACTAAAAAAACATCAACTCTCTACTCCGGAAAACCCTCAACCCTTAGCACTAAATAACCCATAACCCATTGCACCAGAAAAATGCACAATCCACATCCCCAAAAATCAATCAACCATCATACCAAAATATTTCATTACCCTCGTCCAAAAAACTCCCAAGCCTTTATATCAAAAAACAATGAATCTCAAAAAACACTCAACCCCCGTCCCCCAAAAAAGCCTAGAATTCACATCCCTAAAAAAACCTGAAAACTCATTTCCAAAAAACCCTAAACCTTTGGCCACAAAATTTTAACCCACATCCCCATTAAACAATCAAAAAATATCCCCTAATACATATTCCCTCTATCAAAATTACATTCACCCCTAAAATCATTCAACCATCATCCCCAAAATAACATAAAATTCTCACCATAAAAAAACCTAAACACTCAGCCCCCCAAAAACCCTAAACTGTTATCTATAAAAACCCTCAGGCAGTAACCCAAAAAATACATCAACCCTCATCCCTAAAAAATACTACAAACTTATCTCCTAATAACACCCATCCCTCATTCACAAAAGAACGCACAACCATCACCCAAAGAAAAACATCAACCATCTGCCCCAAAAAACCCCCATCCATCAGCCCAAAGAAATCCCATATCATTATCAAAAAAATTCCAAACTCTCAACATAGAAAACTGTAAACCCTTAGAAAAAAACCTAATTCATCATCATAAAAAATACATAAATCCTTAGCAATAAAAATCCCTAAACCCATATCTAGAAAAAACCCTAATCCGTTATCCCCAAAAAACCCAAAAAACACCAAAAAACTCTACACCCTCAAACAAAACAAATCATAAACCATCAAATCCTAAAAAACACTAAACCCTCATATCATGAAAACCCTAAACCATCATCGAACGATAAATTTAAACCCTCATCCAAAAAAATAAAAATATCAATAACAATAAGTTACACTAACCCCTATGCCCCCAAAAATCATAGAATATAATCCACATAAAAAAACCCTATTTCCCAAAAAAAATAAACCCTCAACACCAAAAAACAATAAACACTCATCCTAAAAAACCACAAACCTCTAATCCCAAAAAAGTATAAACCCACATTCCAAAAATCCAGAAACCCTCCTAAAATAAAACCACAAGCCTCAACCCATAGAACCCATAGAACCTCAACCCCAAATAACCCCTATACCCTCAAACACAAATACCATAGACCCCTTTCCAATAAAAAATACCCCAAAAATCATAAACTGCTCAAAAAATCATAATCCATTATCCCCCAAAAACCATAAACCCACCACCCCAAGGATGGGTAATATGTCAACCACAAAACACCTAATTTATATTTCACCAAAAAAACATGATACCCTCATCCAATAAGTACCCTAAACCATAAATACTGAAATTTTCTATACCCATAGGCCCATAAACCCTATTCCCACAGCCCTGAAAATCCCAAAACCCTTATCCTCTCAAAACCATATATCCTTAAACTTAAAAAACACTACACTCTTAGTCCAAAAAATTACTATAACCTCATCCCAAAAAAAAATAACCCCTTAACATATGAAAACCATATTCCCTCAACCACATAAAACCCCAAACCCACAACACGAAAACCCATCAACCCCTAGTCTTGAAAAACGCTCAACCCACATCCCAAAAAACAACTCTATTCTCATCCCCAAAAATAATCAACCCTCAACCCCAATAAATCCTCAACCCTCAGCCCCAAAAAACCCATATCCATCATCCAAAAAATACCATAACCCCTCATAACCATAAACCAATTAAACCTCATCCAGTAAAAATCCCCAACCTCATCATCAAGAAACCATAGTTCCTCATCCCCATGAAAACTATCACCCTCATTTAAAAAATTCACTAAACAATTTAATGTAAAATCTATAAATACTCAAACCCAAAAAACACTAAGCCATCTGCTAAAAATTAATATACCTTAAGCCCAAATAAATATTACGCCATTAGACATTAAAATTTTAAATCTTCGGCATTATAAAATTCCAAACTCTCATCCCCAACAAACCCTAAACCATATTACTAAAAAACTATAAAACTATTTACCTTGAAAACCATAAACCATCATCAATATAAAAATGAATTCCCTCAACCACAGAAATAAAATAACTCTTTTCCCCATAATACCATAAACCCTGTATCATAAAAATCCCTAATCCCAGAACCATACAAAACTGTATTACCTATGCCAAAGGAAACCCAAAAACTCTAGCCCTAAAAAAGCCCAAAAACTCATCCCTATTGAATACTAAACCCATAACAATGAAAATACTAATCCCTCAACCCAAAAAATATATTATCCCTCTTCCCCAAAAAAATACTAATCCCTCGGCTCACAAAAAACATGATCCCTCTACCCAAAAAACACTAATCCTTCACCAGAAAAATCATTAACACTCATGCTCAAAAGACACAAAAACTTCATCCCGACCCTTAGAACCTAAAAAATGTCAATATTATCCCCCAAAAAACCATCACCATCCACCCAAAAAAACCTTCAAAAATCAATTACAAGGGACTGTAAACCCTTATCCCCTAAAAAACCACAACCAATAGCCTAGAAAAACACTAAACCCACAAGCTGAAAAATGCCTCAAAACTCATCCCCAATAACCCTGATCCCTCAGCACCAAATGGAAAAAAATTCCCTAAAAAAATAATCAGAAATAAAATAGTCATCCCTCATCTCGAAAAATTCCCCATCCCTATGACCAGATAAATCATAACAACTAGTCCCAAAAAAACCATATTCCCTCAAAAGAAGAAAAACATAGACCCTCAATTCTAATAAACCAAAACCACCATCCTCAAAAAAATGAGAAACCATAAATCATAGAAAAACCTAAAACCTTATCAATTTAAGCCCCAAAACCACATCCCAGAAAAATAATTAACAGTCAACCCGAAACCCCCTAAAACATCAAACACAACGAATACTGATCCAGTAGCCCTAAGAAACACTGAACACTCAGAACCTAAAAACCATGAACACAAATCTACTAAAAACCATGAACCCCCATCCCGAAAATAACCTAGAACCCACAAAACCAAAAAACACTAAACCCTCAACCCCATAAATAAATAAACATTCATCCCCAAAAACCGTAATCCCTCATTCGTAATTAAACCAAAAGCCTATTATCCATGAAACAATGAGTATTCATCCCAATTGAACCGAAAACACATATCCCCAATAAATATAAAATCCTCATCCACAATAAGACCTAATCCAACAGCCATATGAAACATTAGACCATCATCCATAACAATTCCAAATTAGTCAGTCCTAGAAACCCTAAATTCTCGATGCTATGAAACACTAAACCCTCATCCCCATAAAAAACTGAACAATCACCACCTTGATACCATGAAACCTTATCCCCAAAAAAATCTGAACACTCATTCCCTACAAACCCTAAACCCTAAACTTCAAGAGATCTTGAACACTCATCACCATTAACCTCGAAACATTCATGCACAAAAAGTAATGAAGCCTCATCTCGAGGAAACCATGAATCCTTGGTTCTATGATACCTACAACCCACATCAACAATAATCCTTTAACCCTTATCCATAAAAATCATTGAACCTCCTCTATAAAAAAACATGAACCCTCATCACAAAAAAATCTAAACTCTTAGCCACAAAAGTAACCTGAACCCTCAACATCCAAAAATAAAGGACCCTCATTCAAAAAAATATGTAAAACAATAATTACCAAATGAACTAGAACCCTTATCCACATAAACCCATTCCCTCCACATATAGAAAAATGATGAACCCTCAACACATAAAAAACAAACCCGCAGAAAAAAAAACCATATACCATAATCCTAAAAAAATATAAAACCATAAATTCTTAAAAAACATTGTTCCCTTCATCCCCAACAATCGTAAACCCTATTCCCCAACAAACCATGAACCATAATCCCATAAAATCACTAAACCATCACCCATAAGAAACCTTCTATCAATGTTATAAACAAAACTTAACAAATATCCCCATAAAACCATGAACATATACCCCCAAAACCATGAACCCTCATCCCCAAAAAACACGGAACCCTCAACCCCAAAAAACATTTTACCCTCGTCCTCAAAAAACCTTAAATCCTTTCTCCAAATTGACCACGAACCCTCAACCCCAAAACCCATAATAGATAGCCCAAAATAATACATAACCATATTCCCTAAATAACCTAGATCCATCTATCACAAAAGAAAAACCCTCATGCCCAAAAATTAGGATTCCTCGGACACAACACCTTTAAAATGCATCCCCTAATAAAACCATGATTTCTCTTCCAAAACAAACTTTAACTCTATTAACCGTGAAACCATTAACTCCCAACAAAAAAAACATATAACCCTCATATCTAATAAAAAATATACCCTATGGAATAGAAAACATTTAACCCCCAACCCCAATTAACTATGAACAATCAAACAAAAAACCCAGTAACACTGATCCCCAAGGAAATATCAACCCTCAAACCAAAAAATCCATAAACCCTCAGCCCAAAATATCCATGAACCATAAGACCTAAATAAACATGAACCATCATCCCTAAAAATCTATGAACCCCAATACTAAAAAACATGTGCCCACTTTCCAAGAAAACCATTAACACTAAACCCATAAAAACTGAGAACCATGAACCCCATACTACCTTCAACCCTGAACAACAAAAATATCCACTCTCGCCAACAAAACACGCTTAATACTAAACATCCAGAAACCATCAACCTTCAACCAAAACAGTTAATGTAACCCCATCCCATGAAAACCCAAAAATCATATCCCTAATGAAACATAATCCGTAATTCCAAAAAAACCATAAACCTTCATCCCCAAAAACCATATACCGGCATCCAAAATAAAACCACAAACACTCATCTCCAATAAAACATTATCACACATAAAAAACACTCACACCCGAAAATTACCTCAACATTCACTCCCAAAAATTACCTAAACACTCATCCCCAAACTACACTAAATCTTAACCCCATGAATGTCATATATATCAACCCTATGAAAACATAAATTACAAACCCCACATTACCCTAAAGGCAATTCCCCATGAAAACAAAAACACTCGTCCTAAAAATTTATATTCCCTCAACCACATAAAAAGATAAAATCTTATCCACAACAATAAATAAACACGTATCTATAAAAATACCACATATTATATACACAGGGCCACCTAATGCCGCTTCCCCAAAAAAATATAACATCAAACCCAAAAAAACTCACATTCGTTTCCAAATAAAACCATAAAGCATCTACCCAAAATAATGAAAAACCGTCATCCATAAAAAAACAAACAATTAGACCTAAAATACAATAATCCGTTCACCACCAAAAAAACTAAACCCTCATAATTAAAAATACCTAAGAATTAGCCACAAAAATGTTAAACCTACAACACAAATAACAATAAAAACTCACCCCAAAAAGCCCTAATCCCTAATTAACAAAAAAATTGTTACCCCTTAGGCCCAAAAACACAAAACCATTATCCCCAATAAACTATAAATACTAAACCACCCAAAAACAATAATCCATTAGTCCCAAAATCAATAAATGAATATCCACAATAAAACCTAAACCCTTATCCCAAAAAAACCAGAAGTTGTTACCCCTAAAAATTCTATAACCTCATCCGAAAAAACAGTCAACCTTATAGCCAAAAAAACCCAAAACCTAACCCCATAAATAATCTAAACACTCTTCCCCAAAACACCCAAAAACATGATCCCCAAAAAACCCAAAACTATGATCCCGAAAATCCCTAAAACCATATCCCACTAGAACCAGAAACATTCAACTCAAAAAAAACCCAAAATCGTCAGCACCAAAAAACGATGGACCCTTAGACCCCAAAAACCATATATCAATAACCACACAAAAACCAAATCCCTTTGTCCCCGAAAATATCAAAACTCAAATAAAAAAAACTAAACTTGCATCCCCTAAAAATTATAAACAATCCACCTCAAAAAAAAATCATAATCCACCAGCATCAAATTTCCTTGAACCCTCATCCACCAAATCCCAAAACCACACGTGCCCTATAAATCATACACCTTCATCCACATATAACACTGAAACCTCATCTCTAAAACAACCTAAACCCTTAAACCAAAAAAACCATAATCCCTGTCCCCAAAAATCCATGAGCATCCTACCTAAAAAATAATGACACCAATTCCCCCAAATTATAAATTCCCACATCCCCAAAGACACTAAACACTCATCACAAAAAAACCCAGAACCTCAGCCCCCAAATTCCCTGAACCCACAGCCCCAAAAAACCCACAACCCTCATCCCAAAATACAAAATAAACTCAACCCCAAAAACCCAAAACCATAATCCCCCTCAAATAATAAAAAAATGTTATCCAAAAAACACTACCACCTCATTCCCTATAACTTCAAAATCTATAGTTCCAAAAAAACCATATACATAAACCCAAAAAAACCATAAACCATAAACCATAAATAACACTAAATCCTCATCACTAAAAAACATAATCCCTCATACCTAAATAATTCCAATCCCAATTCCAAAAAAACAATAAACCCTCATCCCAAAAAAATCAGTAAACCCACAACCTAAAAACCATCAACCGCCATCCACAAAAATTCTATTCCCCATCCCCAAAACAGCATAAACCCTCATCCCTAATAAACCTCAAATGCTCATCCCCAAAACCAAATACCCTCATCCACATAAAATAATAATCCAACATCCCCAAAATAACATTTCCACCCTTCCAAAAAACCCGATTCCATTATCAAAATAAAAACCCTAAACTGCTTAAACATAAATCCTCTAAACCCTTATCCCCCCAAACCCTAAAACATCATCCCCATAACACACTAAAAGATCATCCCCAAAAAATCATATACATCACACCAACAGTACCCCAATCATGTAGCCCCATATACACATATACACCCATCCCCAAAATATCATAAACCCTCATCACCTAATGGATCTAACCCATCATCGCCAAAAAAGCATAAACACTAATCCCTAAAAACATTAAACCATCACCCCCGAAATAACAAAAAACATCACCCTAAAACCCCCAAAAAATAACCCATAAAACCCTAAAAAATAATACCTATCAAACCCTGAAACCACATTCCAAAATATCTTAATCCCTTTCGACAAAAATTCTTCCAACCATCCAGCCCAAATAACACACAACCCATAGCCCCAAAAAACCATGAACCCTCAGCACTAAAAAACCTCAGTCCTCTACTGCAAAAATACCTAAACCCTATGTTTAATAAATCCCTAAACCCTTATCCTGAAAAAATCCTCAACCCACAACCTCAAAAATACCTAAACCCTAATCCATGAAAAACCCCCAACCTGTATCCACCAAAAACCCTAAACCTTAAACACAAAACATCATAACCATCATCCCAAAAAAAACTCATCCCATAGCCAATACCGTAAACCCTCATCCCCAAAATACCAACAATCCTTTTACAGAAAATCCATAAACCCACATTCACAAATATCACTAAGATTTCATCCCCACAAAACCCTAAACCATTAAACACGGCAAACACTAAATTCCAAACGACCGTAAACCCAGATACCAAAAAAATACTAAAACTTCTACCCGAAAACAATTCCACCTACCCTAACCACACGAAAACACTCAAACCCATATCTCATAAATGTATCAACACATAGCCTAATAAAACCCTCTACACAATTTTCTATAATTCCCTAAATCATCAACCCCCCAACACCTAATACCTCATCCCCTAAAAAAACCTCAACACACAACCCCAAATACCCTAACCGCACTACCCAAGAAAAACACTGAATCCGCATCCCTAATAAACCCATAAACACTAATCCTAAAATAATCCTAAATAATCAACCTAAAGACACTTATCTATCAAACATAAAAACCTTAATCCCCCTTCTCATAAAATAATAAACCCTCTTCCAGAAAAAATCCTATACCCTAATATTAAAAAACCCTTTACCCTTGTGCCCAAATAACACCAAAGCTTCATCCCCAAATAACCCTCAACCATCAAACCAAACATAGCTGATATACCATCCCCAAATAACCCTCAACCATCAAACCAACAACTTCTCATATACCATCCCTAAATAACCATAAACCCTCAGATATAAAACTCTACTCCTTCATATATAATAAAAACATAAACCCTTATCCCCAAATTACCATAAACCCTCCACCACAAAAAACAACTCTTCCATAAAAACCAAAACCCTCAAACACCATCCCCAAAAAACCCTCAACCATTGGAATTAAAAAAACTTAAACCCTTTGCCCTAAACATAACCAAAATCCTCATCCCAAAAACCCTAAATCCTCTAATGAGGACCATGAAAAAATCACTATGTCTAATTACTATGTGAATGAGTTGGAATTTTTTGGCCTAAGGATGTGAAGGAGATAAAATAGGTTTAATGATACAATTGGAATCCATATTTCTTCCTTGATGACCAAATGTATCTCACCATGCATGGATGGATAAAATGGAACAATTATTTCATTAAATAAAGGAAAATTATGATGTTTCAATGTTATATCAATGGATGCATGTGTTTTGAGAATCCTATCTAAATTTTTGATTATGTAATGGAATCATTAAATAGGACATCCAGATCATGTGGTCCACATACTCAAATTCAAATAGTTTTGGATATGGGTAGAACAAAATGTGCTAATTTTATATATATTCATTATTAGAATTAATAATTTCTACAATAATTTGATATGGATTGAATAGGATTAATGATATTTGGGTATTAAACTCTTTACCTTTTTTGTCACCCCTATTCCATAAAAATAACATTCGTGAAATTTTATTAATATAAATCTTTACATTATGAAAACTCATTGAGTTTATTTTTTCAATTAGTAGTATCATAACATTATTCAATTTTTCTTTTGTATTAATTACTTGTAAATATACATGATATATTGGTGATATATGTTTGAATGGATTATAATTCTCTTACTCAACACATGTAAATTGTTCTGTGGATTTCCATCATATCCCTCCCACTATTCTGTTGTCCATGTAGCAGGTCAGGTTCCTTATATAATTTTTAGATTACTTACCTACATTTTTCAATGCCATAATCCCCAAAATAGCCTTCAAAAACATCCGTCATCTTCCAACATATCATATGATGTTTGAGACACCATGTGTGCCTCACATCATTTAGTATCAGAGAAATAGTTGACACACTACCCACATATCGATTCATTTACATTACTTTTATCCATATTATTCTTATCATTCCATTTTAGTCACCCATAAAAAACTAAAAAAATCATTTAAGGCCCCTATAATTTCCCAATTTTGTGTAAGATTTAACTATTTCCCATTTATCAAATTAATCAACCATATCCATTATACATTTGACTCCTTATATTTGATTTCTATTATAAAAAATACAAAAAAAACATATTCTCTCAATGAATCATTTTGATATTTTCAATGTCAAGAACAAATTATTTGATTCCTATATTTCAAAAACATTCTTCATTTTTCTTTATCATCATGTCGTTTAATAAACTATGAAGAAATGTTTTTGGGCAGATTTAACAAAATAAAATAAAAACGGTATCCCTTTTCCATATGAAACTTTAATCACCCAGTCATGAAAACTATAAACACTGGGGAAAATACAACCCTAAACCCTCATTCATAAAAAATCATATACCCAATATCCCAAAAAACGTTATACCCACTACCCACGGAATCCCTAATCCCTCATCCTTAAAAATCGTAGTCCCTTAACCCTAAAAATACTAATCCCCCATCCCCTAGAAACCCAAATACATTATCCCCAAAATTCTCAAAACCCGTATCCCCAAAAGACCCAAAACACTCAGCCCCCGAAAAATCCCAACCCCTCAGAACCAATAAACCATAATTCCTCATGCCAAAAATAATCATAACTCTTTCGAGAAACAATCACTAAACTATAATCCCCAAACTCCTACAACCATGTGTCCAAAAAACCCTAAATATCTACCTAAAATACCTCTAACCACAGTCCAAAAAACACTCAACCCATAGCCCCCAAAACCATGAAGCCTTATACCCAAAAAACTCTCAACCAGCTTCCCCAAAAACCAGAAACCTCATACACACGAATTTTTAAATCCTCAACCCCAAAAATCCTTAATCCCCAGCCACAAAAATACAGAAATAATTAGCCTCAAAAAACAGTAAACCATTATCCCTATAGAACCCTACACACTCATCACCTAGAAAACCTTAAACACTCATCCCTAAATAACACTAAACCCTCAGACACTATGAAACCTAAATCACATTTCCCAAAACCATAAAACTTCATCCAAAAAAAGCCTAAAATATAATCAAATAATAACCCTCAACCAAAAACACTTAATAACACTCTTCTATTAGCCTCAAAAAACCATCAAACCTCATGCCTAAAATAAATCCAAACATAAACCCAAAAAAACATCAATCATAAATCTCAAAAAACCCTCAACCCTTAGATCCAAAAAACCCTGAACCATTGGCCTCATAAAACCCACAATCCTCAACTCTAAAAAACACACATACTTCATCCCCAATAAACCCTCAACCCTTAAACCCAAAAAATACCCTAACTGAATCACCAAATAACACTGAACAATTATACAAATGAAACCCTCAACCCTAATAAAAAAACCTTCAACCCTTATCAAGAAAAAACAATCAACCATCCTCCATATCAAACCCAAAAAGCCCAGAACCAAAAAACCCTCATCCCTCATCCCCTAAAAACTATCTAACCTCAGCTCAAAAATACCCTCGTCCTTCTACCATAAACAACCCTAAATATTATGACCCAAAAAACACTCAACCCTCTGCCCAAAATTACACATAACCCTAGTCACCAAAAAACCCCTCAAAACTCATTCAAAAAAAAACCACAACACTAATCTATAAAAAACCATCAAACCACAACTCCAAATAATACTAAAACCACATCCATAGACACCAAATAAGGATTATTACCAAAATTTACACAACCCTTTGTCCCAAAATTCCCTCAACCCTCTTCCAAAAAAACTCAACTCCAAACTCCAAAAAATTTCACCCATTATCCCCAAAAAAACCACAACCATGAACCCCAAAAAACCATCAACACCCATCCCCAAAAAGAAAAATAATCTTTAGCCTCATGAATTCCTCTACCATTAACCACATTATTCCATCAACCCTAATCCCCAAAAAAACATAATAATCCATCTTCAAAAAAACCCATCAAACCTTAGCTCAAACACTACTAGTCCTCTTCGACAAAACATCCAAACCCTCTACACATAAAGCCCAAAACATTTGACCCCAAATGTCCGACAACACATATTCCCAATAAATAATCAACCATAATTGACGCAAATAACACTAAATTCTTAGCCCAAAAAATGTAAACATCTTCACCCAAGAACCTGATATTATTTTCAGCAAAAAACCCTAAAAACTCTACCCTATAAACCTAAAACCTCACCCCAAACTCACTAATCCTCACCCACAATGATAAACACAATACACAAAAAACCATTTTTCATTAGCCTCAAAATACACCAAATCCTTATACCTAAATACTCTAAGGCCTCAGACACAAAAAACCCTAATCCCCCATAAAAAAAACTAAACACTCATCCCCACAAAATCCTAAACCCATAAACATCAAAAAAATAATCATCACTAAGCCATAAAACATTATCCACCCACATCATGAAGACACCCTAATCCCTCATCCCTTGAATAATATGAACACCCTATCACAAAAATACCTATACCCTCTACTCCAAAATAACCTCAACTCATAATAACATGAAACACTCAACTGCAAAAAAATATAAAATTATATCCCCAAAAAAATATGTATACCATCAGACCAAAAAAAAACCATCCAGCCACATCTTGAACATAACCTCATCCCTAGAAAACACCCATCCCTCAGTCTAAAACAATCCATTACCACCATCCAAAAGAATCCCTAAACACTGATCCCAATAAATCCTCAACACTCATTATAAAAAACAAATATCCATCATATCCAAAAAATCCATACCACTTATCCCTAAAAATTCCTAAACCAAAAACCCCTTAATACCCAAAACACTCATCCATATAACACCATCATTTTTAATATTCAATAAACTCTAAAAAAATATTCAAAGAAAATATTAAACCTCATCCACAAAAAAATTCCAAACCCTCATCGCTAAAAAACCCCATACACACAAACACAAAACCCCTCAGCCCTTGTCCCTATAAAACCCGCAATCATTTACAAAAAAAAAAGATAAATCCTCATCCACAAAGAACAGAAAATCACAATCCATAAAAAAACTCACACATCATCCCCAAAAAACACTCAACCCTCAACCCAATAAAAACTCAACCCTCAAAAAAAATCATCATCCCTAGAAAACCCTAAACCCTCATAACAAATTAAGCTGAAAACCAATCCATAAAACACAAAAACCTATACACAAAAAATTCCTAAACCCTTGTCCTAAAAAAACCCAAAACACTCAGTCCCAAAAAATAATAAACCCCCATCACCAAAACCCTTCAATGCCTATCCAAAAAAAATCCTAATCTCTCATCCTTAAAATTCTCTAAACCCTTATCCCCAAAATAATCATCAACCCTTAACCCTTGATAAAAACTAACCACAGCCCAAAAAACCCTAAATAATAAAAATAAAAAATCCCTAAACCCTAATCCCCAAAAAACAATTAACCCTCATACCTAAAAAAATGTCAACCCTCAACACCGAAAAATTATCAATGGTCAACCCTGATAATTCCCTAAACCATTATCCCTATAAAACCCAACACTATCATCCCAAATAACCCCTAAACCATCACCTCATAAATCCATAAACCCACCTCCATTAATAAAAAACGCTTATCCCCCAAAAGACACTAAACACTTTCCTAAAAACCCATAATCCCACAACCCCATAACCCTAAATCCTCAGCCCCAAAAATCCCTTAATTTTTATCCCCAAAGATACCTTAACTCTCATCCCAAAAAAACCCAAATTTTCAGACCTAGAAAACCCTAAACCCCAAGACCAAATAAAACCCTATCGAATCATCCAAAAATACCCTAAACACTCATACCCACAAACCCCAAACACTGATCCCCTAAAGATCTACTCCCGCAACCCCAATATACTATACCCTAAGAAAAAAAAAATCTATGCAGTAAACCCCAAAAAACCATAATCCCTCATCCAATTAAAGTCATGAACCTTTATCCACAAGAATTCCTAAATTATCAGCCCCAAAAAAACTATCAGCCGAAAAAACCTTTAACATTCATCCATAATAATCCCTAAACAATCATACAAAAAAACCAAAAACCCTAACCCCCTAACCCCCAAAACCCTAAACACTCACCCCCACAAAAAAACCTTATACATAATCCTAAAAAATACCTAAATCCATATCCATAGAAAACAAAAAACAAGGCATGAAAAAACCCACAACACTACATCCAAAAAAATCCCACATTCCTCAACAAAATAATACCAAAAAACCTAATCCCCCCCAAACCCTCAACACTTATCCTGAAAATTCTAAACCATAATACCAAAAAACTATCAACGCCCATCCATAAAAATATCTCCAACCTCTTACCTAAAAAATTGTGATCCCTCATCAACAAATAAAACACATTCATATTCATCAAATAAACATAACCACCATTCCCCAAACCCCTCAACCCTTTGCCCTAGAAAACCAGAAATCCATAAAAAAACTAAAACCTCATCCCCAAAAAATACTAAATCCGAATATATAGCAAACATCATCCTTCTCCCAAAAAAAACAATGAACCCTCATCACAAAAAATGTTTAAAACCACATCCCAAAAACCAATAAACCCTCTATGAAAAAAATTCCCTAATCCTTATCACCAAAATAACCCATAAACTCAGCCTCAAAAAACACTAAACATCCATCAACAAAACGACTCAATCCCCATCTAAAAAAAATCATAATGCCTCATCCCCAAATATCTCTAAATATGTATCCCTAAAAAATCACAAAACCTCAACTATAGATAAACCTAAACCTAAAGACCCAAAAAACCCTTAACCATCAATGGAAAAAATCACTAAAACATGAGCCCCAAAAAACCATTAACCCTCATCCCTAAAAAATGTCAACCCTCAACAACAAAAAACCATCAATAGTAAACCCCAACAAAACCCTAAACCATTATCCACCATCAGACCCAAAACCCCAAAAAACATACCTCTAAGAACCATAAACCCCTTCCAACCCAAATACTAATCCCTTTTCCCCAGAAAACCCTAAACCCATGCCTAAAAACTCTTCATCATTCACCCCAAAACCCAAAATTGTATGTCCCAAAAAAACCCTAAATTGTCATCACCAAAAAATCATTAACCCTCATCGCTAAAAAACCCAAATTTCTAAGCCCCGAATAACCCTAAAACATGAGTCCCAAGAAAACCCAATACCATATTCCACAAAGCTACTTGAACACACTACCATACAAAACCACAAACAATCATCACCTAAATCCCAACACCTGATACCACAAAATCATAAACCCTAATCTCCAAAGGCCACTATTCAATCACCCCCAAATAACCATAAACACTCACCCTAAGAATATATTGTATAATTATCCCTAAGAAACCCTAAATTCCCTACCCCAAAAAAACCCTAATCCATCAGCCTAAAAAACCCTTAACTCTATTCCATAGGAAACCCTAAACCCTCATACAAAAAAACCTAATACCCTATCCCCCAAAACCCTAAACACTCAGCACCCAAAAAATCTAATCCCTCATCCCATAGAATCACTAAATCCTCATTCCCCACATAAAAACATAGCATGAAAAACCCATCAACATTCATTCACAAAAACCCCCACAAACCCCAAATCGAAAAAACCATCATCCTACATCCCCCAAATACCATCGACACATAGACACAAAAAACTCAACCATATTCCCAAAATAACATTCTATCCACATCCCAAAAAACCAACCACACTCATCCCTAAAAAACACTAAACCCTCATCCCAAAATAAAACACATCCTTCGTCCACACAAAATCCTAATCCCCCATCCCCAAAAAACGTTAAACACTCCGTCAAAAAAATCCAACACACATAGCTGAAAAACCATAGAATGTCTTCCCCAAAAAACCCTCAAAACCCATACTAAAAATACCATCAATCATTATAACCAAAAAACAATAACAACCCACCTATGAAAACCCAAAAACCCACATCTTAAAAGTGATGAAAAACTTCAACCATAAGAAACAGTAAACCCATAAACCTAAATACCGAAAAAAATCATCCCCCAAAACCCAACAACATTCTTCCAAAAAACTACCTTTATCCAGAACCCCAAAAAACCCAAAACCCTTAGCGACAAAAAAATGTTAATAATCATCCCAAAAAAATAAACTCCCAGAAATATGAAAACTCTAAACCCTAGAACAATAAAACCGTAAAACATCAACTATAATAAACCATGAACTCTCATCCAGAAAAAAAATCATGAAAATCACAATCCCAAAATACCCTTATCCCACAGATCCTATAAAACCCTCAACCCCCGAGCCTAAAAAATCCTCAACCCTCTGTATAAAAAAATCCCTCAACCATCATCCCCAAAAAAACATTGATCCCTCAAACCCTAAAAAATCACCACCCTCAAACTAAAAAGTCCCTATGAATTATACCCCAATAAACCACTAAACATTCAGATCTAAAATCCTACAAACCATAGTCCAAAAAGAACCTCATCTCATGAAATCACATAACCATCAGCCCCAAAAAACACTAAACCATGGTCCCCATAATATTATTAACCCTCAACCACAATAAACAATATACACTTATCCAAAAAAAATTCCCCCATCCCCAAAAAACAATAGACCCTCAGACCCAAAAAACCCTAATCCTATAACCCCAAAAATCCAAAACAATCACCGGTAAAAATCCTAAAACCACATCCCCATGAAACCCTATACTATATTACAAATGAAACCCTCAAAGTTCATCCCCAAGAATCCCTCAACCCTCATCGCCCGAAAATACAAATCCCTCATCCCCAAAAAACCCTAATCCATCAGTAAAAACCCCTGAACCCTCGTCCACAAAACCCCTACCCACTGCCTAAAGAACCATAAACCCAATGCCCCAGAAAACCCCCAAAACTCAGCACCAAAAAACTCTAATCCCACATACCCAAAAAATACCAAATCTATTCCCTAAAAAAACTCCATCCCTCATGGCCAAAAAATCCCCAACACTCACCGTAAAAAAATGTTCAACCCTTAGCCAAAAAAAACTGAAAACCCTTCGACACAAAACACTCTATTCCTGAAACCCACATCCCCAAAAAAGCAATAAAAAATCCCAAAATATCTTGAAAACATAACCAAAACACCCTAAACCCTCATTACAATGAAACACGAGACCCTTAACCCTAGAAAATTCTATTCCCTCGGCCCCAAAAAAACCTAAATCCCAAACAATAAAAACCCTTCACAATCATCACCTAAAAACACTAAAACCTCATTACAAAAAAACTATAAAACTCCAAAAAATATATACTCTCAAAAATAAATATTCAAAAAATTAAAACCGCCAAAAAAAACCCTAAACCATCATCCACAAATAACCCAAAACCCTCATCATGAAAAAACCCTAATCCCTAAACCCTAAAAACCCATAAACCCTCACTTCCAAGATACCAAAAACAATCATACCAAAAACACTAAATAATAAAAACTATATATCCTTAAACCCTCATCTAAAATAAATTGAAAAATCTCAATCCATCTAACCTTAAACATATATTCCAATAAAAAACCTAAACACTATACATCAAAAAATCCTATATCCTCAACCAAAAAACCCAAAACCATTAGCTAGAAGAAACACAAAAATCTCAGCCAAAAAAATGATATACCATCATTAGGAAAAACCCTAAACACTCATACATAGATAAACATATAACCCCATCACCAAAAAAACACTAAACCTCCATCCCAAAAGACTATAAATCCCAATGAACCCAAAACTCTTTGGTCTGAGAAACCCAAAACAGTCTTCCTCAAAAAACCCTAAATAGTCATTACTAAAAACACACAACTATAATATGGAAAAGACCTTATCCCCTAATCTACAATAATCAATAATCCCTCATCCCGAAAAAATCCTAATCCTTAAACAACAACAAAATCCAATCTATCAGCCTAAAAACCCTAAACCCCCATCACCAAAAAACCAAATACCATTATCCCCAAAAAACCCTCAAATATCATAAACAAACCCCAAAACATAAAAAAAATACACTAAACCATTAAAAACAAAATACCCTCAACCCTCACCCGCAAAAATTATTCAAATTTCAAATCCCAAAACCCACATCCACCTAAAACCCTAAACACCAATACGAAAAAACCCAAAACACTAATTCCAAAAAAACCATAAACACTCATCATTGAAAAAACATAAACACTAAACCCCTAAAATACCTAAAAACGTAGACCTAGAAAACCATAAAACATTAATCCAAAAAAACCATAAACACTCATCCCAAAAAAACTTAATCCATGAGCAGTAAATAACCATAAAATCACAACAATAAAAAAATACTAAACCATTAACCCCAATAATAACTATTGAATCATCACCACAAGTTCTAAAAATAAAAAAAGATAAAAAACCCTTAATCCTCAACACCAAAAATCCAAATATTCTCTCCCCGAAAAAACCCTTAAACCTAATCCCAATGAAATCCCTAAAACTATAGTGCCAAAAATCCCAATACCCTCTTCCAAAAAAACCCCTAAACCATTTTCCACAAAACCCTCATCACATTATAAAAAAGACCACAAACCCTCATCCCAAATAACCGTAAACCCTCACACCCAAAACCCCCTAGACCCTCACCCATAAAAAACCTTATACCCTCAGTCAAAAACAACTCAAAAACCATGATCTGCAATAAACCCAAAATCAACACCCTCAAAAAATACTTATACAACATCGGAAAAAACACTAAATATTTACCCAAAAAATCCTATATCCCCATTCCCAAAAAACCTTATAACCTCTAGATGAATAATTTTAATCCCCAAAAAACACAAAACCTTCATCCCAAAATACCCTTAATGCTCACAAAAAAAACCATAAACCCTTAGAAAAAAACCCCAAAAACTCATCCAAAAAACCCTACTCATCATCCCCAAACAACCATAGAGCCTCATCCCCAAAAAAGCATAACCGCTTAACTCCAAATATCCCCATTCCATCAGCCCAAAAAACCGTAAACCATGATCCCAAAAATCGAAAAACCCACAACACCCAAAACCCATAAATAATAATCCCAAATGAACCCTAAACCCATATATAAAATAAACACTAATCAATCATCCTAAAAATATATAAACCCTCAACCCCCAAAACACATTAAATATATCTCCAAAAATCCCTATACCCTCTTCACTAACAATACCAAATACCTTATAACAAAAACAATCCAAAAATTGTCTTTCGAAAAAAACGTGAAACCTTCAGGTCAAAAAGAATCGAAACCCTCAGTTCCAAAAAATATCATAATACCATTTCCCATGAAAACATGAATCCCAAACACATAATAACACTCAACCTTCAACTGCAATAAACCCTCAACCCCTTTCCTACAAAACCCAACAACTCACATCTCACAAAACCCTCAACACTCAACCAAAAAACCCAAAACCATCAGCTAGAAGAAACACATAAATCTCAGCCAAAAAAATGATATACCATCATTAGGAAAAACCCTAAACACTCATACATAGATAAACATATAACCCCATCACCAAAAAAACACTAAACCTCCATCCCAAAAGACTATAAATCCCAATGAACCCAAAACTCTTTGGTCTGAGAAACCCAAAACAGTCTTCCTCAAAAAAACCCTAAATAGTCATTACTAAAAACCCACAACTATAATATGGAAAAGACCTTATCCCCTAATCTACAATAATCAATAATCCATCATCCCGAAAAAATCCTAATCCTTAAACAACAACAAAATCCAATCTATCAGCCTAAAAAACCCTAAACCCCCATCACCAAAAAACCAAATACCATTATCCCCAAAAAACCCTCAAATATCATAAACAAACCCCAAAACATAAAGAAAATACACTAAACCATTAAAAACAAAATACCCTCAACCCTCACCCGCAAAAATTATTCAAATTTCAAATCCCAAAACCCACATCCACCTAAAACCCTAAACACCAATACGAAAAAACCCAAAACACTAATTCCAAAAAAACCATAAACACTCATCATTGAAAAAACATAAATACTAAACCCCTAAAATACCTAAAAACGTAGACCTAGAAAACCATAAAACATTAATCCAAAATAACCATAAACACTCATCCCAAAAAAACTTAATCCATGAGCAGTAAATAACCATAAAATCACAATAATAAAAAAATACTAAACCATTAACCCCAATAATATCTATTGAATCATCACCACAAGTTCTAAAAATAAAAAAATATAAAAAACCCTTAAGCCTCTACACCAAAAATCCAAAAATTCTCTCCCCGAAAAAACCCTTAAACCTAATCCCAATGAAATCCCTAAAACCATAGTGCCAAAAATCCCAATACCCTCTTCCAAAAAAACCCCTAAACCATTTTCCACAAAACCCTCATCACATTATAAAAAAGACCACAAACCCTCATCCCAAATAACCGTAAACCCTCACACCCAAAACCCCCTAGACCCTCACCAATAAAAAACCTTATACCCTCAGTCAAAAACAACTCAAAAACCATGATCTGCAATAAACCCAAAATCAACACCCTGAAAAAATCCTTATACAACATCGGAAAAAACACTAAATCTTTACCCAAAAAATCCTATATCCCCATTCCCAAAAAACCTTAAACCCTCTAGATGAATAATTTTAATCCCCAAAAAACACAAAACCTTCATCCCAAAATACCCTTAATGCTCACAAAAAAAACCATAAACCCTTAGAAAAAAACCCCAAAAACTCATCCAAAAAACTCTACTCATCATCCCCAAACAACCATAAAGCCTCATCCCCAAAAAAGCATAACCGCTTAACTCCAAAAATCCCCATTCCATCAGCCCAAAAAACCGTAAACCATGATCCCAATAATCGAAAAACCCACAACACCCAAAACCCATAAATAGTAATCCCAAATGAACCCTAAACCCATATATAAAATAAACACTAATCAATCATCCTAAAAATATATAAACCCTCAACCCCAAAAACACATTAAATATATCTCCAAAAATCCCTATACCATCTTCACTAACAATACCAAATACCTTATAACAAAAATAATCCAAAAATTGTCTTTCGAAAAAAACGTGAAACCTTCTGGTCCAAAAGAATCGAAACCCTCAGTTCCAAAAAATATCATAATACCTTTTCCCATGAAAACATGAATCCTAAACACATAATAACACTCAACCTTCAACTGCAATAAACCCTCAACCCCTTTCCTACAAAACCCAACAACTCACATCTCACAAAACCCTCAACACTCAACCAAAAAACCCAAAATCATCAGCTAGAAGAATCACAAAAATCTCAGCCAAAAAAATGATATACCATCATTAGGAAAAACCCTAAACACTCATACATAGATAAACATATAACCCCATCACCAAAAAAACACTAAACCTCCATCCCAAAAGACTATAAATCCCAATGAACCCAAAACAATTTGTTCTGAGAAACCCAAAACAGTCTTCCTCAAAAAAACCCTAAATAGTCATTACTAAAAACCCACAACTATAATATGGAAAATACCTTATCCCCTAATCTACAATAATCAATAATCCCTCATCCCGAAAAAATCCTAATCCTTAAACAACAACAAAATCCAATCTATCAGCCTAAAAAACCCTAAACCCCCATCACCAAAAAACCAAATACCATTATCCCCAAAAAACCCTCAAATATCATAAACAAACCCCAAAACATAAAAAAAATACACTAAACCATTAAAAACAAAATACCCTCAACCCTCACCCGCAAAAATTATTCAAATTTCAAATCCCAAAACCCACATCCACCTAAAACCCTAAACACCAATACGAAAAAACCCAAAACACTAATTCCAAAAAAACCATAAACACTCATCATTGAAAAAACATAAACACTAAACCCCTAAAATACCTAAAAACGTAGACCTAGAAAACCATAAAACATTAATCCAAAAAAACCATAAACACTCATCCCAAAAAAACATAATCCATGAGCAGTAAATAACCATAAAATCACAACAATAAAAAAATACTAAACCATTAACCCCAATAATATCTATTGAATCATCACCACAAGTTCTAAAAATAAAAAAAGATAAAAAACCCTTAAGCCTCAACACCAAAAATCCAAAAATTCTCTCCCCGAAAATACCCTTAAACCTAATCCCAATGAAATCCCTAAAACCATAGTGCCAAAAATCCCAATACCCTCTTCCAAAAAAACCCCTAAACCATTTTCCACAAAACCCTCATCACATTATAAAAAAGACCAAAAACCCTCATCCCAAATAACCGTAAACCCTCACACCCAAAACCCCCTAGACCCTCACCCATAAAAAACCTTATACCCTCAGTCAAAAACAACTCAAAAACCATGATCTGCAATAAACCCAAAATCAACACCCTCAAAAAATCCTTATACAACATCGGAAAAAACACTAAATCTTTACCCAAAAAATCCTATATCCCCATTCCCAAAAAACCTTAAACCCTCTAGATGAATAATTTTAATCCCCAAAAAACACAAAACCTTCATCCCAAAATACCCTTAATGCTCACAAAAAAACCATAAACCCTTAGAAAAAAACCCCAAAAAATCATCCAAAAAACCCTACTCATCATCCCCAAACAACCATAAAGCCTCATCCCCAAAAAAGCATAACCGCTTAACTCAAAAAATCCCCATTCCATCAGCCCAAAAAACCGTAAACCATGATCCCAAAAATCGAAAAACCCACAACACCCAAAACCCATAAATAATAATCCCAAATGAACCCTAAACCCATATATAAAATAAACACTAATCAATCATCCTAAAAATATATAAACCCTCAACCCCAAAAACACATTAAATATATCTCCAAAAATCCCTATACCCTCTTCACTAACAATACCAAATACCTTATAACAAAAATAATCCAAAAATTGTCTTTCGAAAAAAACGTGAAACCTTCAGGTCCAAAAGAATCGAAACCCTCAGTTCCAAAAAATATCATAATACCTTTTCCCATGAAAACATGAATCCTAAACACATAATAACACTCAACCTTCAACTGCAATAATCCCTCAACCCCTTTCCTACAAAACCCAACAACTCACATCTCACAAAACCCTCAACACTCAACCCCAAAAAACAATAATCCCTCCACCCCAAAAACAATAAATGGCCATCCCAAAAAATCATTAGCCCTCAGAAAAAAATCCATAAAATCTTAACCGCAAAAAACACTCGACCCACAGCACCAAAAACTCTTAAACCCTCAACCTCTATCCCTAAAAACCACTAAACCCCCAACCCTTAAAAACCCTCCACCATATACCCACAAATACCCTAAACCCTTAGTCTTAAAAAAAATTTCAACCCTCATCCTAAAAAATCCCAATCATCATCTCAATAAAACCCTAAACCCTCATCCTCAAAAACCCTAAATCCAAAACCCCATAAAATATTAAACCATCGTCCCAAAAAAAACACAAAACTAATCCCAAAAAACCCAAAAACCCTTATCCCCAAAAAAATCTGTCAACCCTTATCCCCCACACCGTTACCCTTAGTACCAAATATCCCAAAAATCATAACCTAAAAAACCATAAACCCTCTATGACATAAAATCCTCAACCACAAACAAAAAAAACAATAATAATTCACCCTGGAAAACCCCTAAACCATAATACATAAAAAACACTAAACCCTAGGCCGAAAAAACCCCTAAACCGAAAGTCAAAAAAACTATAAATCCATTGCCCTAGGAAACCCTAAACACATAAACTTAAAAAATCGAAAAACCCTAGCAATAAAAAGCCCTAAACCATGACCCCCAAAATACCCTAAAACCACATCCTTATAAAATAGTACACCCTAATCCCATAAAAATACATAATACCTTATTCCAAAAAATCAAAATAACCTCGTCCCCAAAAAATCCTAATCCCTTTTCCTTGAAACACCCAAATTACCCGAACATTCACTTCAAATAATATGTATCCCCCAACCTCAGAAAAAACTAATAATGCTTCCCCAAAATTCACTAATCCATTCTCTCTAGAAAAATAATAAACCCTAACCCATAAAAAACCATAGATTATCATCATAAAAAACAATATATTATTATCCCTAGAAACAAAACACTCAACCTGAGAAAACCCTAATATATAAACCCTATAAAACCATGAAACCCCTGTCCATGTGAAGCCAAAACCCCAAAACCAAGAAATTCCTAATCCCCCATCATAGGAAAACCATAATCACACATCCCTAGAAATCCCTAAACACCCATTTCTCGAAAACACTAAACCCCATCCCCAAAAAACAGTAAAGACATAGCCCTAATAACACATAATCTCTCATCCCTAGAAAAACCTAAACCCCAAATAATAGAAATTCCTAAACCCATATCCAAATAAATCCTTAATACCCCATCCCCAATAACCCTTAACCCTTATCCCCATAAATCACTAATCCAAACTCCATAAAAAACCTGAAATCCATTGCCTATGAAAATAATAAATATCTAGAAACATAATATCATAAACCCTCATCCCTATAAAATCCAAAATGACTAGTCCATGAAATCCCAAAACCCTGATCCTTAAGAAACACTTATCCCTTATCACCAGAAAACCCTAAATCCCGAGTGCATATAAAAATCCACAATCCCATAAAACCATAAAACCTGATTCCTAAGAAACCCTAAACTGTAATCCCTAATAACCATCATCCCAAAAAAACACTCAACCATCTGACCCAAAAATCACACAAATCACAATCCCAAAAAATAGTCAAACAACATCCAAAAAAGAACTCAAACTTCAGCCTAAAAAAACCTCATCCTCATCCCCAAATAAACCCCAACACTCATAACTAAAAATTGTCAAACCTCTTCCGAAAAAAATACGAAACCATCAGCCCAAAAAACCTCTTATCTTTGATATATAAAAATCCTTAACACCCTAAACCCAATGACCGTAAACAGATACCTCCATCCAAAAATAAACCTAAACACCGAGCCATAAAAAAACCTAATCCCCCATACCCATGAATCCCTAATACTACATCCCAAAAAAAAACTAAACCCCTATCCCTAAAAAAACCTAAACCCTGGATCCTAAAAACCCCACCACCATTTTCCACAAAATATCCTCGAACCATAGCCCCATGATTCCGTAAATCAATAGACCATAAAACATAAACCCTTAGCTTTAGAAAAATTGAAATCCCCATGCCTAAAATTATTTGAAGCATTTTTACCAAATAATCATCAATCCTTATAAACAAAAAACCATCATTCCTCAGTCCAAAAAACCCTCAATCCATATCCCTAAATAACCATCACCCCGTATTCCAACACCCTAATCCCCACTAAATAAAATCATTACCCTCATCCCCAGAAGACCATAATCCCAAAATGACCCATAATCATCATCCCCAAAAAACCCTAAACACATATCACCAAAAATTCCAAAACCCTCATCCTAGAAAACCTAAAACACTAGTCTCTAAAAACACCTATACTCGAAGGAACAAAAGATGTCTAAACACTGATCTAAAAATACCCTAAAACCACATCCCAAATAAATCCTAAACCCTCATCATAAAAAGTCTAAAACCCATTGCCTCAAAAAACACACACCCTCATCCCTCAAAACCCCTAAATACTAATCCCAATGAAACCCCTAAACCCTCATTCCAAAAAAACTGTAAATGATCATCCAAAAAACCGTAAATTTTCATCACCAAAAAACACTAAACACACAACCTATAAAACCTCATACCTTGACTTTAAAAAGACTTCAACCTGTATCAACCCAATACCATAACCCCTAAGACACAGATAAACCTAAATCCTCATACCCAAAAAATTATAAAACATTAGTAACCAAAAATATTAATCCCTCATCTTTAAAAATATGTATCCCCAATACCCACAACACCCTTACACATTGTCCTAAAAAACCCTAAAACCTTATCCCCGATAAATACTATACCCTCATCCCCAAAAAATACTAAACCATCAACCCCATAAAACAAAATATCCTCAAACCAAAAACTCATAAATGCATCCCTGAAAACCCAAAAACCCTAAACATAATAAAAACATAGAATCCTCAACACAAATAACACCAAATACACATCACAAGAAAACCATAATTCTTAAGCCCCAAAAATCCTGAACCCAAAACACTAAAATATCATGTAACTGCGACGCAAAAAATCCATGAATGCTCATCCATAATAAACATTGTACCCTTATCCCAAAAACATCCGGATCTCCCTGGCCCAAAAAACCAAGAACCCTCATCCCCCAAAAACCATGATCTTTTATCCCCATAAAACCCTGTGAAATTAGAACCTAAAATTATAATACCCTCATCCCAAAAAAGTCTTGAATTCCTTGAGAAAAAGAATATAATAACATTCCCTCAAAAAAATATTGATCCCTCATTACCCATCATGAACCCACACACTAAAAACCCAAAACTCTCATCCCCAAAAAATGTGAATCATCATCCTACAAAAACCCTATACCATCAACCCCAAAGAAAACTCTAAAGCCTCAACCCCATTAATCACTGAACCAAAACTAACAAAAAACCCTAAAATGTTATTGCTAAAAAAACCATGTACCCTCATCTGTAAAAAATCAGAATCTCTTATACCCAAAAAAACATAAACCATCAGCGCAGAAAAAAATACTAAACCTCCTAAGCAAAAAACCCTAAACCCTTATCCCAACAAAATCATGAACAATTATCCATAAAAGCCCATGAACCCTAAGCCATAGAAAACCCGAAAACATATTCCATAAAAACCAATAACCCACATCCACAAAAACTCTAAACTCTCTTCACAAAAAATATACTAATGAATATAACCACAAAATCACAATACCCTAATCCCCAGAAAAATATAACCCTCAGCACCAAAAAATCATGAACCCTCATCCCCCAAAACCCCTAAAACCACATCCCCAAAAAATATTCGACAATCATCCCTGACCAAATCATTGATCCACTCACCTAAAAAACCCTGAACACATATCCATAAAAATACCCTCAACCTTATTCCTAAGAAACTATTAAATCCTCTGTCAAATATATCCACACCATATTACAAAAAAAAATAGTAAAATGTTATCTGGAAATAAACCCTAAACCCATATCACAAAAGAACTATTTACCTCAACACCCAAAACCATAAACCCTAACCCCCAAATTACCCTCACCCACATCACCAAAAAAACTCACCAATCATTCCCAAAAAATAGACAACCCTCGCCCCCAAAAAAACCCTCAACTCTCATACCTAAAAAATCCTAAACCCTCTTCTATAAAAATACCCTCCTCACCATGCCCAAAAAAATGTAAAAAACATAATCACCAACAATAGTAAACCCTCAAAACTAAAAAACTCATTCCCTCTCCTACAGAACCCCTATTACTTCATCCCTAACCCCTAAAACCACATAAAATACCATAAAAAACTCATCCCAAAATATTTTCAACCCATGGACACAATAAACCCACAACCCCCAGCACAACAAAACCTAAACCCTCATCAATAAAAGAACTAATTAATCCTACCTAATAAATCCCAAATTCCAAATCCCCCCAAAAACGAATCCTATATCATAATATACCCTAAAATTTTATCCACAAAAAACCTTAACTCCTATCGCCAAAAAACCATGAAATCTCAGTCCCACAAAAACACAACACCCATATCCCAAATAAAAACTGAACCCTCATCCCCAAAAAACAAGAAACCCTCATCCCAATAAAATGTAAACCCCCATTCCAAATATTCCCCATACACTCATCCAAAACAAACCACAAAACCCCAACCCCAAATAAACACTGAAGTCGCTTCCCCAAACAACCAGGAACCCTCATCCCAATGAAAACCCTAAACCCACATCCCCAAAACCCCTAACACCTCCCCAAAAAATTGAACCCTCATCCTATAACACCCTAAACCAACAACATGAATAAAAAACACAGATCTTTGGGCACATAAAAATCTAAAACCTCACCCCCATAAAATCCTCTTGACTAAATATCACAAAAACCCCAAAACCACCACCAAATAATCCCCTAACAATATTTCCATGAAAACCATGAAACCTAAAACCTCAGAAACCCCAAACCCTCAAATACCTAAAACCTTGAACCCTTATATCTATTAAACCCCAAATACCCTATCCCAAAAAAACCCCTAAACCCTGAGCCAAAGAAAACAAAAATCCATCAACCAATGAAATATCTAAACTCTTATAACTCGATGACCAAAATCCCCCGGCACCAAAAAACCCTAATGGCTCATCCAAAAATACCAAAACCCTCAGCTCCATAAAATCAATAACCCATATCCAATGAAAACATCAAAAACTCATCCCCTGAAGATCTAAAACTCTCATACAAAGAAAACCATAAACATTCATAACCATAAAAACCAAAACACTTAGCCCAAGAAAATCCTATATCAATGACACTCATGCCTAGAAAAATTAAAAACCTCTGTCCCAAAAAAACCCCAACCCTCAACCCTTGAAAATCCTAAACCCTTAGTACCCGAAAATCATAAGCCCTCACCCAAAAAAGCATAATCCCTCTAACCCAAAAATCTATATACCATCCTAATCAGAAAAAAGTCCTCAAACATACAAATCCCAAAATAATTATCCCTAGAAAACACTAAACACTCAGCCCCAAAATACCCAACCCCTTATCCCCAGAAACCCCCCAACCAATAGCACAAAAAAATCATAAAATATCATCGTAAGAAACTCCTAAATCCTCATCCCATGAAAACTAAAATGGTTATCCCCAAAGAAACCTAAAAAAACATTCCAAGAAAACCCCAAAACCTAAGTAGTAGAAAAACTTAGACACTCATCCCTTCGAAAACCATAATCCCTCATCCCTAAGATACCCTAAAACTCTATCCCCATTAATCGATAAACCATCAAACCTAGAAAACTTAATTCCACAAAAACCTTTAATATATATCCCCCAAAGGCCATGATCACTAATCCCTAAAAAATATAAACCATAATCCCCAAAAAGAACCTGAAATCCTCAGAACCATAAAACCCAAAACCATCATCGCCAAAAAATCATTAACCCCTCACTTGAAAAAAATCCCCAAACCCCCATCGTCCATAAACCCTATCCCTCATCCCAAGAAATACCTAAACCAACATTCCAAGAATCCCAAAAACACTAATACCTAGAAATTTGTAAACCCTCATCCCTAGAAAACAATAAACCCCCTACCGTAGAAATTCTAAAAACCCATATCAACAGAAAACCTTAAAAACTCGTCCCCAGATGATCCTAAACCCTTCGCCCCATAATCTCTTAAACACTCTTCCCAAAAAACCCTAATCTCTTATCCATAAAAAACCCTAAATACTCATCCCTAGATTACCCTAATCACATAGGCTTAAAAGCCCTAAAAATCCATTAATAAAAAACCCTAAACCATCATTCCTAGAACACCTTAAAACCTCATCCACAAGAAAACACAAAATCCTCAACCCTATAAAATTAAAATACCTTATCCCTAGAAAATCATAAACCCCCATCCCCAAAAAATATTAAATCCTGATACTCAAAAAACCCCAAACTCCAAACCCCAAAAAATAATAAACCCCCAGTACCTGAAAACCCTAAACTATCACCTCTACATAACCCTAAACCCTCAGATCCATAAAACCCAAAACTGTCATCCTTAGTAAAATAAATTTTCCCTAAACCCCAAAAAACATTAAACCATCATCCCTTGAAATCCCAATATTATAATATCCAAAGAACCAAAATTGACATCTCCAGAATAACCTATTCTGTCATCCCCATTAAAACCAAAACCATAATCCCCAAATAACACTAAACCCTCAGCACTAGAAACCGAAATTTTCACCCCCAAATTTCCCTAAAACATCAGCTCCTGAAAACACCAAAACCTGATCTTGTGAAAAACATAGATACCCATCCCAAAGAAAATCGAAAACCCTTAGCCCTATAAAACAATAAAAAATCATTATAGAATCCCCTAATCATTTATCCCGAATAAACCCTAAACCCTTATCCCTAAATGATCCTATGTCATTAGACCTATAAAACCTAAATCCCTCATCCCCTAAAAACCCAAAACCCTCTTCCCTAGAAAACATAAATCCCACGTCCCAAAAAAATATGAAATACTCATCCCCAAAAAATATAAACCCTAAAACCAACAAAACCTTAATCCCCCTTCACATAAAATCCCTAAACCAGTAATACCAAAAAATCCATAAACTATAAGCCATAGAAAACACTAATCACCAATCTGGGAAAACATTAAATCATTAGCACTAGAAACCCCATAAACCTCTTCCCATGAAATACATAAACCCTCATACCCTGAAAACACTACAACCTCTACCCCATGAAGCCTTAAAATCACATCCAATGAAAATTCAAAACCCTCATCCGATGAAAAACATTAACATTCAACCACATAAAACCAAAAAACTTCTGCCACATAAACCTCTATTCCATTTTCCCAAGCAAATCATAAACCCTCAGTAATAGAGATCCATAAACCCTCATCACACTAAATTTGAAAACCCTTAGTCCCAGAATACCCCAAACATTTGACCACATAAAATAATAAACCATCATCCTCAAAAAACTGTAAACCCTCATCCCAAAAAAAACATAAACCCTATTCACAATAAAACACTAAAACCTCATCCCCAGAAAACCCTAAATACTAATCCAATGAAATCCCTAAACCCAAATACACAAAAAAACCCTATACCTTAATACAGTTAATACGATATAACACCAACCCTAGAAAACACTAAACCCCCATCCTCGGAAAAAATGAAACTATAGCCCTGGAAAATCCTAAAACATTATCCCTAGAAAATCCTAAACTAAAATCCCAATAAAAATATAAAGCCAAATACTTAGAAAACACAAAACATTAACATGGAAAAAACCCCAAACCTCATCCCATGAATACCACAACCCTGCAGGCCCAGAAATTCCTAAAACTGGAGCCCCATAAAACCCTAAAGCCTTAGCCCCACAAAACCATGAACCAAAAATCATAGAAAACATTATACCCTCATCCCTAGAAACCCAGAATCACTCATCCCCTATAAACCCTAAACACTCATCCCTAGAAAGCTCAAAACCCTCTACCCCAAAAATAGAAAACACCTCACCCCTAGAAAACCCAATACCCTCATCCAATGAAAAATCAAAAACAATCATCCACTAAAATATGGTAAACAATTATCCCTAGAAAACCCTAAACACTTAGCCCCATAAAACCCTAAACCCTCATCCATAATAAACCTAAAACATTCATCGCTAAAATAAACCTAAACTCTCAAACCAAAAAACCAAAAACCTCATCCCAAAAATCCCAAACAATTACACTTGAAAAAAACCCTCATCCCCAAAAATTTACAAAATCATATCCCAAAAAAACCATAAATTATATACCCCCAAAAATCATATATTCTCAAACCTAATAAAGCTTAAACCCATATCCTCCAAAAATCCATATACCCTCAAACAAACAAAAAACAAACCCATATCCCCAGAATACCCAAAACCCTCATATCCCTAAAATACAATAAACCCTCAGGCCCAAAATTTCGGAAACCCACATCCCTAAAATACCTTTTACCCTAGTCTCAAAACCAATATTTACGAATCCCCCCAAAACCATGAACCCTATACACAACAAAAAACCAAAAAAATTACCCCACAAGACACTAAACCATCATCCCCTCCAAACACTAATCCCACTACCCCTGAAAACCCCTAAACATCACCCATAGAGAACCATAAATCATCTTCCCCACAATAAACTAAAAACTCATTGAAATATAACTCTAATACCTCACCCCCACCCAAAAACCAAAACCCCCACCCCCAAGATAAGTACAAATCCTATGAGACAAAAAAACTCAAACATGCGGCCCTAAAAAACGATAAACGCTTCACCCAAAAACCCAAAACCCTCATCCCCCTGAAAAATAAAACCGCTTCCCTATAAATAAAAAAACATTAATAAAAAATTGATCATAAACCCTCAATCCTAGAAAACCAAAAATCCATGTCCACAATAAACTCTAAATCCCCATAAAAATACCTTATACACACACCCCCTGAAAAAACCCTAAACCTTTATCCCCCAATAAACCATATACCGTCAGCCCCAAAAACCCAAAAAGTTACTCCCAAAAAAACCCTCAACTATCATCACCATAAATGACTAAATCCTATTCCCCATTAAAACCTAATAAACACTGCCCCTAGATATCCAACATCATCTTCCCAAAACAATTGTAAACCCCAATCCCCGAATAACCCAAATCCATATCCTAAAAAACCATAAACCCGTAGACCCAAAACCCAAAACCCAAAACACCAAAAAAATTAGAACCCTATACCCCAAAAACAATAATCCCTAAACCCCCAAAACTATAAACACTCAGCCCTAGAAAACCATAAGCCCTCAGATCCAAAAAAAAACCTTGAATTGGAATCCCTAAAACCCCCTAATACCTCATCAGAAAAAACCATAAACCCTTATACCAATAAAAACTAAACCCATAAACCCAAAATAGCACAAAAACCTCACCCCTCAGATAATTTACCATCATCTCTAATATCCTTACAAACTAATCCCCAAAAGACACTAAACTCTCAATCCCAAAATACAGTAATCCCTTAGCATAACAAACCGGACCCTCATACCCAAAAAACATGAATCCTTGAGTGTGAATAAAAAATCCAAACCATCAAAACCAAATATATTTATACCCTCATCCCCAAAGAACCCCACACCTTCATCATCATGAATCCATATTCACTCTAACAAAAAAAAAACAAAAACACTCAACCAAAGAAATTCAAACAATAATTTAACCCAAAAAATCCCAAACCCTCAACAATAAACATCCCCTACCCCTTAGCCTCCATAAAAACGAACCCTCAATCATAATAAAACATGACCCCTCATCCCAAGAAAACACTAAACCCACATACATATAAATCACCAAAACCTATTCCCGTAGAACTCTAAAAAATATTTGCCCAAAATAATTAAACCCTTTTCCCAAAACATATCCATAATACATTAGCCATAAATACACTAAAACCCTCAACCCCAAAAAACCCCAAACCCCAAAACCCCAAAAACGCATCTATAAAAAAATCTATATCTACCATACTAATAATTGATCAACCCATAGCCCTGAAAAACCCTCAAACCATGGCCATTGAAAACCCTCAACCCCTAACCCCACAAAACCCTCTTCCATTAGCCCCAAAAAAAATCATCAACCATCATCCCCAAATACCATCGAACATAACCCCTTAAAACACCCAAAACAATCAACCCCAAAAAATCACAACCCCTCATACCCCAATAAACCAAAACCCCTATCCCCAAAAACACAGAACTAGTTTAAAAAATACCCAATCCCTTATCCCCCCCAAACCCCATACTCACATCCCCAAAAAATACCTAAAACCACATCCGATAAAAATAGAAAACCCTCAACTCCATAACCTCCATATCTACAACCTCACAAAATCCAAAACCATCATCACTATAAAACCCTATCACATCATCCCAAAAAAATAAATATACCTAATCCCTAAAAATCTCTAATCACTCTGTAATAATTCTTATAAACTCTTATTCAAAAAAAATGTAAACCCTCAACTACAAGACATTCTAAACAAGTAGCCCCAAAAATCACTAAAAACACATCCCCAAAAAACCCTAGATAATCATCCACAAAAACAATATTACATCAACGACCAAAAAACCGAAACCATCCACTGTAAAAAATCATAAACACACATCCCCATGATACAAAAACCATGAGAACTAGAAAAACCAAAACCCTCAACCCCCAATACCCAATCCCTAATCCCCAAAAAATACTAAACTGTCATCCTCATATGTATAAAAATTATTGACCCTAAAATAAAATAAACACTCACCACAAAAAAAAAGCATAATCCCTCAGCCCAAAAAAGCAAACCCTCATCCCCATAAAACCCTAAAACCTCATCCCTTGAAAAACTAAAACCCTTATACCTAAAACACTCTCAATAATTATCACCCGAATCCCTCAACCCACATCCCCAAAACCCTTAATATCTCATACCTATGAATCCATTTATGCTCAACCCCAAAAATCAACCATCCCTAAAAAACCCCTCAACCCTCATTCCTAAAAAAATCTATATCCCACTTCCACATCGAAGATAAAACCCTCACTACAAAAAACAGTCAACCCTCTTCCCTAAAAAATGAAAACCACCATCAAAAAAAAATATCCCCCCATCATCCCCCAAATACACTCCACACAAATCACCAGAAAACCATCAACCCTAAGACCAAAAAAAAATTAACAATGAGACCCAAAAACCCTCATCCCTCATACATAAAAAAACTCATCGATTATCCCCCCAAAACCCTCAATCCTCATTTCCAGAAAACCCTCTAAACTTAACCCTTTGTAACCATATATTGTCATCCTCAAAAACCCATGAATTCTAATCCCCAAAATAACATAAACCCACGACCACAAAAAACCATCAACAACCAACCTTATAAAACATAAAACCTAATCCTTGAAGAATAATAAACAGTCAACCCCAAAAAACCATAAACCCTCATCCTGAAAACCAAAAACCTCATCCCAAAAATACCCAAAAACCTTATCCCAAAAAAAACTAAAATAACTTCCACAAAAAACCATGAACCATCATCCCAACAAAACCCTAATCCCTAAATCATAAACCCTAGAAAATAGTAATCATTATCCCCAAAAAACCCCAAATTGTTATCCTCTTATGAAAATAAACCCACGATAAACACAAATTAAACTTTTATCCCTATAAAACCCCAAACACTGAACCTTAATAAACCCCAAACCCTCATCCTAAAAAAACAACCCTTATCACCAAAACTCATTAAGCACTCTACCCTTGAAAAAAATAAACACAAAAGGAAAAAACCATAAACAGTCATCCCCAAAAAATCCAAAACCATCCACCCAAAAATACACTATATACAAACCACTAACTATATCTACACCATCAACAGCAAAAACCACAAAACCCTAAATACCTAATAAACCTAAACATAATTTCCAAAAAAACCCCTCAATCTAGAAAAAAATCATAAAAATTATCCCAAAATCCCAAGAATGCTTATCCCAAGAAAACCCAATACCCTAACTGCCAAAAACCAATAATACCCCTACCCCCAAGAAATCCTAATATCTCATCCTCAAATAACCCCAAAACCTCATCCTTAAAAACTCATAAATCCTCAGACCTTAAAAACCCTCTATCCTAAACCAAAAAAAAAAAAAAACTCATTCTCAAATAATCCTAAAACATAAGGCCAAAAAATTCCAAACCCTCATCACAAAAAAATATATACCCTCAACACAAAAAATAAAAAAAAACCTTTAGCTCAAAAAAATACTAATACACATTCAAAAAATAAATACAAACAAAATCACCTCAAAACCCAAAGACTCAACCCCCAAAAACCCAAAAAACCATATCCCCCCAAATGTACCCTCCCACTCAATGTACACCAATAAGTATCCATAAAAACACTATGACCCTACCCCAAAAAATCCAAGAACATCATCACCACAAAACCATAACCCCATAGCACCAGAAAACCTAATCCCTAATCCCCCAAAAATCAAAAAACCTCTACCTCAAAAAAAATTTAAACCTAGAAATCCCCAAATCCGCAGAACAAAAAATCCCCCAAACCCTCAGCCCAAACTTAATTGAAACACACTAACACAAAATCCTCAAACATTCGCCAACAAAAAATCCCATAACCCTCATCCATGAAAAACCCTCAAATCCTAATACAATAACTATATCCCCACAGACTAAGAAAACAATACCTCTGACCCAAAAAAACATAAACCCTAATCTGTATAAAAAAATAATCATGCATTCACAAATAACCCTATTCTTACTTCCCCTAAAACACAATTGATAAACCCTAGAAAATCCTAAGCCCTCATCAACAAACAACCCTAAACCATAAAACCTAAAAAACCATAAAACCTCAACCCCCAAAAAGAAATTCAAAACAACATTAAACCATTAAAACTGAAAAACCTAAATATTCAATCCAAAAAATTAATTGACTGACACCTCAAAAAACCCATCAAACCACATCCAAAAAAAACACACAACCCACAACAACAACAAAAACCCCCACCCATTATCCCTAAAAAAACTAACCATCATCCCCAAAAACCCTCAACCATCTGCACCAAATAAACTTCATTCCATATCTCTATTCACCCTCAAACAACAATATAGAAAAACATTCAACCATAAACCACCAAAAACCATGAACCTCATCCCCAAAAAAACACAAAATCCTCAGCCCCAAAAAACCAAAATCCCTCTTCCTAAAAACCCCTACTCCTTCATCCCTAAAAAAATTAGACCATCTCACCAATAAAATCCCTATACACTCATCCCATAGAACCTCATCCCTCTTCTCTAAAAAACTGAAGACCCATAGCCCCAAAAAAACCCCAAACCTTCATCCCTAAAACTATGTTACACCTCAATCCCCAAAAACCGAAAACCCTCATCCACCAAAAAACCCTAAACACTGGCCCAAAATCCCTTAACATGCATACCATAAAGACCAAATACCTTTGGTTAGAAGAATAACAAAACTCATAGCCACAAAAATTAAAAAAACCAAATCCCCCAAATCTCACCTAAACATAATCAAAAAAATATAACAACATTATAAAAAAACACATCGACCAAGACCCAAGACAACCTAAACCCTTATCCCCAATAAATGATATAACCTTATCCCTAGAAAAAACCCTAATCCCTTAATACCAAAATCATTCATCCCGAATATTTAACTAAACCATCTGCCCCAAAATACCGTATTCCATTGGCCCCAAAAAACAATATACCCTGAACCCTAAAAAATCATTATAATTTCATCCCTAATAAACAATAAAAACTAATCCCCAAAAAAACATAAACCCTCATCCATATAAATCCCACAACCCACAACCCCTAAATACCCTCATCCTTCAGCAAACAAAACCCTCAAATATAAGCCCCCAAAACGATCAACCCTCATCCCAAAAAACATCTACCCTCAACCTCAAAAAACACTAAACCCTCTTCCATAAAAAATTCTCAACTTCATACCTAAAATCAGACTACCCTCAACCCCATAAAACCATACGTCCTAATCCCCAAAAAATCCAACAAACAATATCCCAAAAAAAACTCAACACTCACCCTAAAAAAACATTACATCTATTAAAAAAAATACTCAAAAACAGCCCCAAAAAACCATTAACCCTCAGCCTTAAAAAATATTCAACCCTTATTCCCAAATAACCCTCAAACATGAGGCCCAAAACCCTCATCCTAGAGACCCAAAAACAGTCACCCCTCAACCTCAAAATCCCTCTTCACTTAGCACTAAATAAAAATAATAATTCATCACCCCAAAACCCTACCCCTCATCCCCAAAAACCCTCAATCATCATCCTGAAAAAACCCTATAGCCATATCCCCAAAAATCTATCACCCCCATACATAAACAAAATCAACCCAAAATGACCATAAACCCTCATCCCCAAAAAAACCAGAATCCCACATCCCTATAAAACCCTCAACCTTCATCCCCAAATAACAATAAACCCTTTATCTACATGAAACCTCAATCATAACCCCCAAAAAGTATCAACACTAAACCAAAAAAATCCTTCATCCCCAATAAATAGTCAACCCTCATCCAAAAAAATCCATCACTCTTTTATAATAAAAAACACTCAACCCACTTCCCTAAGAAAATCCTCAAACATCAGATATATAAATTTTTTTTCATTCAACACAAAAAATTTCACCCCTAATACATAAAAATTTTAGAGCCATGGACCTATTAAACCCTCAACCCTAATCCTCAAAAAACCCTAAACACAAAAAAAAAATCAATACCTTAAGCCCTCAAAATCCAAAACTGTATTCCCAAAAATACCCTAAAATCTCTTAACCAAATTACACAAAACACAATTCCCAAAACCACCCAAAACACCTATAACCAAAAAAAACCATTCACCCTCATCCCCAACACACCATAATCCCTCATCCCTGAAAAATAATCAACCCATAAACTGAAAAAACAACAAACCATCATAACCAATAAAAAACCATAAACCTTAATCCCCCAAATATTCTAAAAACCTATTCCTAAAAAATTGTAAACCTCCATACCATAAAACACATCAACAATCATCCCCCCATAAAATACCAATATCCCTCACCACCAAAAACACTAAACACTAGTCTACAAAAAACAGTAAACCCTCATTCCCAAAAACACAATTCACTCAGTGGAAAAAATAACTAAACCCTAATACCCAAAAAACACTAATAACAAAATCCCAAAAAACCATAAACACCCATTCCAATGTAACTCAAAACCCTCCACCCCAATAATCCCAAAACCATATTCACAAAAATAAAATAATCACTCAACCATAAAAATAACCCGCAATACTAAATTTCCCTAAACCCTCACACCTAAAGAAAACCCTAAACCCTCAATTCTAGAAATACCTCAACCCTCTTCACCCAAAATCCAAAAAACACTCAACCCCAAAAAACCCTAAATAGTAATCCTTGAAAAACTATAAACCCTCACCACTAAAAAAACCTCAACTCTCATCCCTATGAAGCCTCAATTATCAACCCAAAAAAACCATCATTACCCATCCCTCATCCCCAAGAATATTTCATCTTCTAGACATATAATACCTCAAATTACCTTCCCTCATCAATCATGTGGTTAGTTCTCATGTGAGTTGTATGTTCATTGGCTGGGGGGATTAACTGTATTTCATTAGTGTCTATGTTCAGCATGGGATTTGGTTCTAGAGTCAGGGGATTAGGGAATAGGTCGGGTTAGGTTCTAAAAATGGGGGGTTTGGGATAGTGTGTGGGGGTATAGGACTTTGGTGGACATAGTTTCATTGATCAAGTGGGTTGTGGGGGTTACAACACGATCATGGTTAGTTTATAGGGATGATGTGGTTTAGGACCAGGGTTTGGGTTTTACGGATAAGGTAGGGATATTTTTATGTTGGGTGATGTTATGTTCATGGGACTAGGGGTTGTGGATCCATTATGCCTTTAGTTTCTTGTGACGAAGGGTTTAGGGATGGTCTATCCAGGTGGTGTTAGGTATGGGGTATGAAAATGAGGTGGGTTAGGGTTATTGAATGGGGTTCTAGGGTTAGGATTGTAGGCATAAGGAATGGGATTGGGGGTGTAAGGCTATGGGTGAGGGGTTTAAGTCTAGGTTAATGGGTTGTAGGGATAATGTCAGTGGGATTGGGATATTGTGCAGTTAGGTTTTATGGAATGGGTCTTAGGGTTAGGTTGGGGTAGGTTCTAGATCTTGAGAGTTTTGGGCTAGGGGGGAAAATTGTGGGTGGGGGTTGTGTTGTGGTTGGGTTTGGTTAGGTTTAGGGGTTTGTTAAGCACTATGGCCATGGTTTTTAGGGATTTAGTTGGGGGATATGAAAAACAGATCATGGATTTATACCTAAGGCCGAGGGGGCTATTACCAGGGGTTTAGGGATAGGTATGGGGGTTCAGGGAAATGGTCTCAGGGTTTAGGTCTTGGTGTGTTTAGCACTAGTGTGGGGATAGATTCAAGGGTTGATGGGGTTAGGACTACGGTCGAGGTTTGGTTCGCAGGATGGAGGGGTTTCGTATACTTTTGGGCTACATGATATGGTTGGGGGTGGTGAGGTATTGGGAGAGGCATTAGGTTCTAGGGATGGGGTGCTTATAGTTATGGACGACAAGGGGTTAGGGAAAGGTACATTGTCAGTTTAGGGAAAATGGTTGGGGTTATGGTTGGGGGTAGTGATAGGATCATGTTCTAGGGTGTAGGCTTACCCCTAAGGAGGGATATGGATACTTGTGATTATGTATATTGTGGGGATAGGTTTTATGTGTAGGGGTTAGGGCTATGGTTCGGGGTAGATTCTATGGATCTAGGAAATATGGAAATGGCCTAATGGGGGGTTCCTATTGAAATATTTGGAATAAGAATAAAGTAAGAGTATAATTATGGGGTTGGATAGTAGGTTCTATGTTCTAGTGGTTTAGTTATATCATTTTGGGGTTTTGGGTTGACTTCGGGGGTTATGGATTAGAGTAAGTGGTTTAGGGATAGGGATGAAGGAGTTTATGGATTGGATGGGGGTATTGTGCAATGGTGGGTTTAGTTTTTTATGGTTTTTTAGGGGGGATTAGTGATATGGTTGGGGGTAGGTTATAAGGTAAGAAGATTTTTTCCAAGGTTCAACTGATGGTAAAGTCTAGTTTCGAGGATAGGTTTATGGATAATGTTTTTGAGGATTATGGATCATTTCTGGGGGGCACGTTCTAGGGTTGGGGGAGTGAGTTCAACATATAGGGGTCTCATTAGGGCTAGGATTGGGGGATGTAAGGTTAGATCATAGGTGTAGTAATAAGGGAAAGTTTTGGTATAGAACTACAGTTGTGGGTAAGGTTTATTTCTAAGGACATGTCTGGGAAGATTCGGATCAGGTAAGGGATAGGTTCTAGGGATGAGTGTTTTTAAAGATATGTCCATATAGGGTTGGTTAGTGATAGGACTGCAGTTATTTCTAGGGAATATATTAGGTTGATTGGGAATCATCTATGGGGATATTTTCTAGGGTCGGAGGGGGGGGTCTAGGGCTTGGTCTAAATAGGGGGTTAGGTTTAGGGAGGTGGGTGTATGGCTAGGGCCTAGGGTTTAGGTCTAGGGAAGGGGGTTTGTTTGTGCTATGATCATGGGGGTATATTAATGTTTAAGGATGGTGGTTGATGAAGGATTATTTTCGGGGGTTAGGTATTGTGTTGTGGGTAAGGGTAATGGGATGTGGATATTATGGTTAGGATCATGGGGTTTGGCCTTGAGATGGATTTAGGTTTTATGGAGATGGGGTTTTAGGGATTCAATTGTGATATAATTTAGTGAATGTTTGGTGGAGGTAGGTTTAGTTATAAGGTATGGGTTATGGATCAGGGGGGTAGGATCTAATTTTGTCTTTTCAAGGCTATGTACATGGATGTAAGGGCTCAGGTCGGAGGTAGGTTCTTGGGATGATGGTTTTTGGGATCATTATGGGGGATGGTTAGGGCTCTAGTGTCTGTGGTGGGGAGTGTTGTAGGGATATGTTCATGGGGTTGGATCTAGGATCGTGTGTTACTTTATGGATTAGTATTATGGTAGGTTTATGTTTATGTCTAGTGGATTAGGGAGTGGGTATTGGGGTAGGATTTATGGTCATGGGTTTAGGTATTGGGTTGGGGTGATTAACTATAGGTAATAAAGAAAATTCACTTTTTAGGGGGTTGGGGAGAGGGTAAGAGTGTAATATCTATGGCCTTTAATATTTTGGAATTTGGGTGGATTGAGAGATAAAACATTGGTATAGGTAGATTTAGGGAATTGAATGAGGGTTAAAGATATCACCAAGTTAGCTTCTAGTACTAAGGGGTTTATGACTAGTGTGGGGGTGGAGGGCTTGGGAAAGGTGGTTAGATCTATGGATGAGTTCAGATTAGGTATAAGGACTCTGGTAGGCTTAGATATAAGGCTAAGGGTTCTAGATAGGAATAGGTCAGTCAGGGTGGAGTTAGGTTCTAATGATTGGTTTATAGACCTCTAGTCGGGGGTAGCTATATGGCCAATGAATTTATGGCTTAGACAAAAAAGGGGTTTGGGATTGGGTCATGAGTACGTTTTGGCCTATTTCAAGGGCGAATAGGGTCTGGTTGTGGGGGTAGGTTGTACGTTTACTGGGTATTAGGGGTTGGGATGGGTAGGGTGGGGGTGTGGGTCTGTGACTAGTTTGGGCTAGAGATGTGATGTCCATTTAGAGATAGGGGATTATGGATGGAGTCAATGTCAGTGTAGGGATAATTTCTAGGGTAAGATTGGGTGTATGTACGGGTTCAGGGTGGTTTGTAAAAATGAAATTGTTTCCATAAAATTGCCAGGTTTTTAGGTCTAGGGACAAGGGAGTAATGTATAAGGTCGAGGATATGTTTTGGGATAATTTCATGGGTGGGTTAGGGCCAAGGTTGGAGTGATAGGGCTTGAGTCGGGTGGGTGGTGGGGTAGGTTAGAGCTGGGGTGGGGTAGGGAATAGGATGGGGTTGGGAAAATGATGGGGGTAGGATTATGGTTAGGGATGAGGGTAGTTATATTGATAGGGGAGATGGTGTGGTTGGTTTAGGGGGGTTTTGTTTTAGGATCAATCTTGGGTTTTGGACTATGGGAGGGTGCGATTGGGCATGAGAAGAGGGGATAGTTCTAGGAATTTGAGAAGGGTGGGTTTATTTATAAGGATATGGTGGGTTGGGTGATGTTCAAGGGGTATATTCCTGGTTAGGGCCATCATAGGGCTACGTTTCTGTTGTAGGACTAGTGTTGGGGATAGGTTGGGATTAGGGATAGAGAGTTTGGTATGATAATGGAGTTAGGTTTACCACTATGTTCAGGGGTGGGCTAGGGAATAGGATCGTGTGTTAGGGAATGGGACATTGGGGGGGGGGGGGGTTGGGAGAGATCTGGGGATTTTAGGCTACTGATATAGTAGATGGAGGTAATAACTAGTTATAATGAAGGGGGTAGGGATTGGGGCTTACGTAATGGGTTGACGACAGGGGTTAGGGATAGTGTTAGGGATCCATTCTAGGGTTATGGATGAGGATGATGTAGGTTTATGTCTATGGTTTTGGGGTGGGGATAGGGTCCTGGGGTAGCTTTAGTGTTAGATATGGATGGAGGTTTATAGATGGGGTGTGTGGTTAGGTTTAGAGTTTTTAGGGTAGGGTTAGGGTGTTAGGTTTACGGATGGAGTAGGTTAAGGTGGTAGAGATAGGGGTCGAGGGGTATTTTAGGGTTTGGTTTGTTCTATGGGTCAGGTGTAGGTTTAGGGTTGGAAGTAGGGCATGGTATGGGAGTAGGATTATGGATGGGGATTTGTATTGGGGTTGCAATATGTTTAGGTTTGGTGTTAACGTAGGTTTATTGTTGTGGTTGGGCAAAGTACTAGGGTCTAGGATTGGGGTAAGATAAGGGTCAAGGTCAGGGGTACATGCTTTACAGTTGTGATTTGGGGTGGGTTTATGACATGAACCTTGCTGAGGATAGGTTTGTGTATTGGGATGGGGAGGTTTCAGACTTGGGGTATGACTAGAATCAGGGTTGGGGTAGGTTTGGGGCTATGCTTGGGGTACGTTTATGGAATGGTATCGAGTGTATCATTTGGGTTAATGTAGGAGGTTGGATTAAGGATAAGGATGGAGGTAGATGTAGGTATTTGTACTGGGGATGTTAGGGTTCAGGACTGGGTTAGTTTTATGATGAGTCGATATGGAATGAGATGGGACTTGTGGGCGTCCTTGTTCTATGTTCGTTGGGGGGGCTAGGGTCCGATTTTGGCGTATTGCTTGGATGTTTTGGATGATTGGAAGGGTGTGGGGTAGTGATACTTATATGGTTTAAGGGTGTTAGGCGTAGTGCTCAGGTCATTGGTGGGGGTACGGTAAGGGATATGGCCATAGGGATAGGGATCGGGGAAGGGTGTGTTAGGTTTATTTCTATGGTTGTTATAGTTCTATGGAAAGGGAGGGGGTCATATTGGGTTTTAGGCTATTAGGGTTGTAATTCTAGCATTGGGTGGTAGTTTTTAGGATTTTGTGGATTAGGGAGAGGGATGGGGGTTTGATTAGGGGCTGAAGGGGTGGACTAAAGTCAGAGGGAAGGGTGGGGTGTTAGGGGTGGAGATAGGGATCAATAATGGGTAGAGGTGTAGGGATGGGGCCAACGAGTAGGTATATGGATGGTGCCACATATAGAATTAGGAATGGCTAGGGTTTAATTGTAGTTGGGATAGGGAAACGATCTAGTGGGTTAGGTTTAGGGATGGTGATAAGGAAGTGGGAGTAGGAATAATGTTGTGGAAAGGGATAGGGTTCTAGAGGTATGTTTATTGATGCGGTTAGGGTGATGTGTCAGGGATAGGTTTTGGGATTGGGTAAGGGTTGTCAGTGTAGTATTGTGGTTGGGGTAGGGATATGGGCTAGGTTTCTGTATGTTTAGGGATCACGATGGGGGTAGGCATAGGACTAGGGCTGGGATTTGTGTAGATTAAATACTAGGGTTGGTTGGAGGTATAACGCCTATGTTGGGGGGTGTTGTGTTGGGGGCAGTTGTAGGATTCGATCACATTAAAGGGATATGTTTATAGTTGGGATTAGGGTATAAGATTAGGAATAGGACATTGTGGGTATCACTAAGACTAGGGTATAGCTAGTTGCAGGATTAGGGAACGGTATATGTTTAGATTTGCATATATGGAAAGGACAGTTTTATGTCGGGGGGTTAGGTAAAGGGGTATGGATGAGGGGTGTTGTTCTATGGCTCAATCTGAGTGGTTAGGAATAAGGTCGGGGTTAGGGATATAGTAAGGGGTAAGGTAGGGGATAATGGCTATAACATGGTGTAGGAAGGTGGGGGTGGGGTGGGGTTAGGCATAGGGATAGGTTGGGTAGTTAGTTCTAGGGCCAGGTGAGGTCAGGTTTAGGACTATGCTAGTGGGTAGGGCTAGGGATGGGGAATATTAATGGATGGGGTAGTTTTAGTGGTGTTGTGATAGGGGTCGATGGTAGGATTTGGCCAAGATATAGGGATATGGAGGTTTTGTATTTTTTGGGTTGGGATATGGGATAGAGATTGAGCGGGGTTTTATGGATGAGTTTAGTAATAGGGGTGTTGATAGTTTTATGGCGGAATCTAGGTCTTGGGGTTGGGGGTCTGTTGAGTGTTTGGACCAGGGGTATGTTTAGGTATGTGTTTGGGGGTAGTGTATGGGTAGAATTGGGGTAGGTTAGGGTTGGGGTTGAGATTAGATGGTTTGGGGATTGGGATGAGTTGGTAGGATTGGTACTAAGTTTGGTCATGGTGTAGTTTTAGGTATTGGGATGGTTGAGGTTTAGGGCTACAGTTGGGGGGTTTGTTTTGGGATATGATCTTGGAGTAGGATTTTGGATAGGAATTGAGGGTGGGTTAAGGGTTTGGATGGGGGATTGGTTTAGGAAGTGGGATAAGAGTAGGTCTAAGGACCAGAATGGTGTTGGTTAGGGATTAGGATAAGTTTAGTTGGTTTAGGGCTCTGGTTGGGGGTAGGTTTAGGAATGGTGTTCATATGAGGGTTGGTTTAGGGTAAAGTGAAGAGAGTGATTTAGGGTTATGGCCTAGGGTAAGGTTACTTCATGGGATGGGGGGTTGGTTTATGGATTTGGTCGAAGGGTAAGTTATGTGACATACCATGAGTGATTTTTAGGGTTGTGGATGGGGGTTTTTTTGGGAATGGTGTGGGGGTATATGAAGGGATGCCACCAAGGGGTCTGTTTAGGGTAAGGGATATATAGTATGTTTAGTGTTAGATATGGTGATTGGGGATAGGGTTATATTTCCATGGTTTAGTGGGTTAGATTATAGATGGTAGGGCTATGTGGAAGTGGTAGGATTAGTTATATGGCTTGGGTAGTGTTGGGGATAAGGTCGGGGGTCTGGGGATAAGTGTAGGGGTCAAGTGTTTTGTGGGTATGTTTCAGGGGGTTTGGATTGGATTCAGGGTATGGTTAGGGATAAGTATAGGGGGATAGTTTTTGGAGGTGTACAGATATGGGTTGGGGTTTTTTTATTGAATTATTGGGGTGGGGGTTGGAAAAGTAATAGGGTCTATTGGTGGTTTAGTGTTGGGGTTAGGGAGGTTGGTTTAGGGTTTGGGTTGTGGGTAGGTTTTCAATTGGATACAGGTGGTTAGTTTGGTGGGTAGGGGGTTAAGTTTAGTTGGGGTAGGTGGGATGGTTTTGTTGGGATGTGGTAGTTTTAGTTGGGGGGTAGGATTTGGTGGGCTAGGGTTTGGTGTAAGTTGGGTTGTAGGATTAGGACTGGGGGTGGGTTAGGTTTAGTTTTTTGTAGGGTTAGTGCTGGGTTATGTTTAGGGATATGTTCCAGGGTATGTTTAGAAATGTGTTCTAGTGGAGGATTATGTTTGGGCTAGGGGATAATATTAGGGATTGGTACTAGGGTCAGTTTATAGATCAGGTCTGGACATAGGTTTTAGATTGGATCCATTAGGTTGGTTTAGGGATGATTCAGGGGTATATGATGGGGATAAGGTTTGGGAATAGGTGCTTGGGGAAGGTTTAGATGGGTTAAATCAATGGTCATGGGTTGTATAGGGAAATGGTCGATGGAATTTATGGGAATATGTTGGGGGGGGGGTTAGTTCAGTTTAGATATAGGGGTTGGGGGTTAGAGGTGTATGATTTGGGTTCGGTGTTAAGGGGGGTTAGGATTAGGGATAATAATAGGGGTTACATTTAGGATGGTGGGCTAGGGGTTAGGGGTGCAATTTGTTCTAGGTTATAGGGGGTATGTTTATGGAGAAGATCGTGGAGGATTAGGTCTACTTTTAGGGGATATGATTGTGGAGAATAGATAATCATATAATAACCCTATGTTAAGATGGACTATCAAGAACATTATAACATGTTAGGCTTGGGATATGACTTGTTTAACTACTACGATCTTGGGGTGACAACCCATTTACCCTCTTTCTTTTATTTTTCCACTACAACCCATGCACCTTCTTGTTTTCAGGATTGGGCTACAACCTGTGTAACCTCTTTCTTTCTTGGTCTACAACCCATTAACCTTCTTATTCTTGGGCTTCGGAGAAAACCAATGTACCCTATTTCATTTAGTATTGGGATACGATCCTTGTACCTTCTAGTTATCAGGCATGGGCTACAACCCATATACCCTCTTTCATTTAGTTTTGGGATACAAGACATATACTTTCTTGTTTTTTGGATTGGGCTACAACCCAGGTATTCTCATAAATTGATGATTAGTCTAAAACCCTTTTATATTCTTGTTTTTGGGGTTGGCCTACAACCCAGTTACACACATTTTTTTTGTCTTAGGCAACATCCCATGTACCTTCTAATTCTAGAGCTTGGGATACAACCCTTATACCCACTTTATTTAGTCTCGGGCTACAACCCATGTACCTTCTTGATTTCGAGATTGGGATACAACCTATACACCCTCTTTCGTTAGTGCTTGGGATACTACCCATGTACCCTTTGAGTGAATATACAACTTATCATTATCTAGTGCATTGGAGAGAGATATAAGTCCCACCCATCTTATAATAAAATCATTCATACATGTTCCATAATATAATAAAATGACCATCAGATCATGACCCATAAAAAGAGAAAGGTATTATAAACAACAAATAATAATGAAAAAAATGTAAATGTTATTATTAAAATTTTATCACTTCTCAACCTATGAAAATAAATAGGTTTCATAATCACTTCCAAAATGAAAAATTGTTAAAATAATCATGTTTATAAGTCATAAACACCAGATAAGTGAAATGGGTTTCATAAAAATACTGATATTAAAGCATAAATCCATCAAATAATGGAACCTTTTGACCATTTCCTTAAAAGGAAAGTGTACCATCGACAGTTTTCATCATATATGGAAAATATGTTGGATATATCATTTGAAATCATTCCATTTTGAAAACATCATTTCTTCTTTGAAAAGTATCTTTATATCATAAAAAACATGTCAAACCCGTTTTCATGAAAACAAATATTAAAGATTATAATTAAATATTTTAAAAACATTTGGAAACATTTTTATTTGAAAACAAATAATGAAATCTTCAAAATGTTTTGAAAACAATTTATTTTAGAACAATTTTTAATGGTATAAATAAATCATCAAAATCATATGAAAACAATTTTCCATAAAAACATATAAAAGAAACTTGCAAAACCATTGAAACCCTTTTTCATTGAAATTAGTTTTTAAAATATATAAATGAATCATTGAAAAAAATAAAACATTTCTAAAATCCATTTTACTTTATTTTGTTTTCAATACATTGTTGAATACATTTTTTGAAATAAAACAGCTTTCTGTCTGAAGAGAGACATACAATGATATTTTTCTTCATAAAATTTTCTTCATTATATAATTTAAAATATAGTTGATAAATAGTACTAATACAATGATATATCTTAAATAAATAGTTTATAAAGAAACTCATGAGTTTTATGATAGATTTATCATAATATTTCATCAAAACAGTCATAATCCTTTACAATCTCAAAAAGCACTGAGATTGTTTCAATAAACTTCTACCACTTGGTTACATATGATCAGAGTATTCATGTAATAATAGAAAATTACATGAAGCATGAAATGTCATGAAATCAATGGGATTAATTATACATAATTTCAATTGTATGTATATAAACATCATTAAAAACATAGGTTCATAGGAAAACATGTTTCTCAAAGAAGTCAATTTGAGACAAAACCACATTACTGATTTGGAAACATCTGAAACACTATCTCATTGAAAGAAATATCATAAAATATACATGTAAATAACCTTAAATGTAATTTTATGAACAATATAATATATCTATTTGGAGTATAAAAATAACTCAAAAGGAATGGTTGGTGAATAAATCATTATTATCACTGACATAAAAAGTGAGATGAAATTCCCTTACTTTATGTCTTCAATCTCGTCTGGATCATTCATACAACCAGTATAATAAATATAAATTTATTATCCATATTTTAAACTAACATATTATTAGATATAATACAATTAATTATTTATTATGAATTTAAATTACCCTTTTGTTAGCAATTTCATGTTAAGGTTTCAGTTTAGGTAATATTTTCTTTTTTTTTGCAAGTGTACGAAATTTCTATATAATTGGTCCTTATACTTATATAATTAATTGTAGAAATTAAAACATGATATAAAAATAATATATATATATACTATATTTTTTAATCAGAATTTATAAAATATTAAATTTAATGTAATTTTCATCCTTGGGTCATGTGCCACATTCGATGTTGTACCTAATTTTTATAAAATTAAGAAACGGAATACACCGTTCATGGAGATGGTAGGTCGTATGTATCCATGAATGCTATTTAATATTAATTATCAAGTTAAATTAAAGTAAATAAAATATATGTATATATATTATAGGATTTATTATATAATATACATCATATATATTCACTAATGTTTTTTTAATAAAATCCATGAACATTATGACCGTATCATATCTCTTTGAGGGGGCAGTAGTCCTCGTTTTCTCGAATGAAATTATCATATTAACATAGAATGGAATGTAAAAAAATAAAAAACATCTAAAAATAAATTAAAAAGTTTAAAGATATATAAAATAAAATATATGAAATATATAAATAGAATGCCTATCAGAATGTCCACAATGATAGGAGGTAAACAATAAATGAACACTCATCGTTCAGTGACGCAGTTGTTTATCGTACACATAAACTGTATGTTCATCACCAATTAGATGGAGGTGTGTGTAATCGTAGGATGAAACCATATAATAAAAACATACTAGTATATTTAAGTTAAAATTAAAATTATAAAATCCTTAAAAAATTTGTAGGGGTGGACATTGAAAATATAGGAAAGGAGCTAGATAGACGAGTTTACCTCTTAATCGGGTAACACCTTTTGGATTGTTCCAAAATGATTATGTGGATTGCATTCAAAAAAATAGTAGGATTCAAGGAGTAATGGTGGGATTTTTAGAAAATTAGAAGGATATTTTTTATCTATGTTAGATGGTGTGATATGGGTGAGGAAGTGGGAAAGATGGATTCCTTTTGTAGGGAAGGAAAAGGACTCAGATGGAGTTTTTGAAAACAAGTTATGTGTAAATATGTTAGTACCTAAAAAATTCATAAAAACTAAAATAAATAAATAATTAATGTTTTGTGGAAGAAATAATATATAAAATGGTTTTTTTGAAAAGTTTCTAGGTCATTTGGTGCATTAAGATTATGGTGTAGTCCCTAATGAACCATAATTTGGACTTAATCGCTGTGACAAATATTAATTACATTTAATAATATTTTATGTAGAATATTAAGATGATATTAATAGAATCCTAATTTTATAATTTTTACAATAAGGTATTTATGTTTTTCAAAACTCAACTCAACAAAGTGAAAAATTAAGATTAATGGTAATCTTGTGGATGTGATGAAATAACAAATTTTTAAAGTTGAAAATTATTCAAATGCTTGTTAAAATTCTATATTGAATTTAAATGTGAAATTTAATATAATGAACAAAATTTTCTAAATATATATATAATTGATCTAATTTGACATTAAAAAATGTTTAAAATATAATTTATCATTGATAATAATTTAAACAAAATTGCATTTTTTAATTAAAATTTTGTAGTTTTAAATATTCATAAAAAATGTTGTTACTCAAAAAGAAAATCACAAAAATAACCTTTGGATAATTGAAATTTTTTAAAATAAATAAGGAATTTTATATTATGGAATTAGATTTCAAATATTTCAAAAAACTAATTTTATTATTTTTTCACAGAAGGACATGAAATGTAGTTCATTTGGGAAAATCGTATTTTAAAAACATATAATGACCTTAAAAAATTATATTTTTCATTATCAACATGTTTTATTTATATAAATCCAATATAGAAATATTTTAATTTAGTTATTAATATTAATATTTATATGTTTTAACAGATAGGTTATAAATAACTCATAAATATAATTTTAATAATGTCGTTTTCATGAAACTCAATGTTGTGTTTAATGCACAATATATTGGTTTTGCGTGTAGCACATTCCTAGTTGTTGTTGTGTGTGGTGAAAATAGACTTGGTTCTAGGTGGATGGAATATTTGAATTAGTTGTTTAATATTACAAAACTACTTATAGAGGTGCATGAAATGAAATATATCAAAATAATAAATTAATTCAAAAATAATAATTCACAAAATCTCAGTCGGTTAAATTTTACCCCCCTTAAATTGAATTTTAAACCATGATATTTTATTGTGTTATCAAAGGATTAATAAATTTATGTTTCATTCATAAAAAACCCACATAAAAAAAAGAGTACTAAAATATCCCTTAAAAAACATGGGAGGAACCATAAGAGTACCACAAAGTAACATAAAACTATGATTCCATTTAGGATAACATATGTTGGGAGGTAATATAGGACATGGAAGAAAAGCATAAATTGTTATATGGATTGATTGAGGTTATGAATCAAAAAAAAAGAAAATAATCGAATAAAATATAAGGGTCTCAATTTCATAAATCTATGATGATTTAAAAGGCCATTCGTTCAAAAAACATAAGGTATTAGGACAACAAATTATATTTTGATCATTATCCTAATGTTGAGTAATTATTTTATTGAACAATAATGTATGGAAATATACATATATGATATATTTATATAAATAAAATTTCATTATTTAGTTGTTATTTTATTAATTTTTATGTCATCCATTACATCATCTACTGGATGTCCATAAATTAACTTTTATATTTGAAGTGGTAAAATACACTTTTAGGATAACTTAAGGAACATAGATGAATGCAACGTATAACTATTTGTCTCTAACTATTCTTCAAAATAAATATGGTTAATATATTAATATGTATACATAAAAATTAATTGTACTAGTTTAACATTAATAATTTTTTTAAAAAAAATACTTAAACGTTAAACATAAAATTATATAGTCCAGTGGTAGGTGTGAAACTCTTATAGTCATTCAGTAATGGGTTCAAGAGTATAGGAATTCTTGGACATGATGGGTCATCACCGATGATACATGATGTCTATTTTTTGACCATAATAATATAATTTCCAAAACATAATTGACATCCTTTAAATATGGATAATAATTATATTGAATTGTAACTATAATTTTCATTTGAATTTCAATAGATAAATACCTCCTCCAATGATTAAATTAAAATATTAAGGAATGGTTAATCTTATATACCATCTAAAAGATTAAAATTAAATAAAATTATAATGAAATCCATGAAATGAGTATGAGATTTTTCCCCCATATAGAAAAATGTAATACATGGTTGTCACGTTCCAAACATTGGAATAATTAAATTGTATATTCCATTAAAACATGGTAATAACCATAATTACCAAAATAATTTTTCAGTACAAGCATACATTCTTATTCCAACGATTACTAGAAATATTACATAAATCCAAGCATTCTGAAACTTCATCCTTCATGAAATATACCATTTCAACATTTATTTGTTCTAGGGTAACCCGTACAGTCCAATTTACTTATTCATATTGATCAAATATTCATCCGAACATAATTATCGCATCATCAGGCATTAATTAAGGTGTACATTCCCTTAATATAAATTATAAAAATTCATTGAAATCACATATATATGTATTATATGTTTAATTGGAATATATTGTCAAAAATATTTTTAAGTGATGTTTGGAAGTGGATGAGGTGGTGATAAATTCTAAGGAAATATGCTAACTTGGAATATTTGAGAACAAGTTACATGTACACATGTTCGTATAAATAATAATTTATAACAAAAAAATAAAGAAATAATTCAAGTTTAGTGTCCTAAATTTTACATGAAATGAGTTTTTTATAAGTTTTAAGTCATTTTTTCCCTGATATTATGTTTTAGTCTATAATTTAGCTTAATTTTGCTGTAATCGATGTGAATAATTTTAATCAATTTTACTATTATTTTTTGACAAAAATTAAGTTGATCTTAAAATAATATAAATATTATAATTACTAAAATTGGGTATGCTGTTTTTTATAAATTCAATTCATAAAATTTGAGTTATTATGATTAATTCTAATCTCACATATGGAATGAAATAATGATTTTTGAAACACTAAAATTATTGAAATGTTTGTTAAAAATTAGTATTCAATTTAAAATTGAAATTTATTCTAATGAAATAAATTATGTTAATATATTTAAAAATTTATATTATTTTACAAAAAAAAATTGAAAATATAATTTAACACTAATTATTATGTAAACAAAAAGTAATTTTTAAATAAAATTTAGTAGTTTTTACTATTCATCAATAAATGAAGTTTCTTGGAAAAAAATTCACCCTAGGATAATTTCAAAGATTTGAATTAATAAATTATTATTATATTAACAAATTAAATTTATTATTGTTCCTAAAATAAATTTTTTTATTTTTCATAGAAGGATATGTAATGTGGCACATTTGAGAAAATAGTGTTTTCAAAACAAATAATATCATTACTATAAATTATGTATTTCATTATAAATATGTTTTATTTATATAAAAATGTTATAAAAATATTTTAGAATGTTGTTATAAATATTTTTATAACTATTTTTTATGTTTATTTTATAGATAAGTCTTTTAAAAATTATAAAAATGATGATTCCTAGAAACATAGTGTTGCATTTAATGCACAAAAAGTCTATGTTTCATTTACTGAATGCCAATATGGTGTTGTGTGTAACTCAAGGAATGCTGGTTCCATGTGAAGGAAATAAATTATTTAGTTATTTAATATAAAAAACTATTTTTAGTTACACATGAAATGAAAAATTAAAAAGATTAAATTATTTTGAGAGAAAATAATTTATAAAATCACGTGCTGTTACAGAGATCTGCCATACGGTTCTTATAATGTGTTACTGTATCCCCTGATAAATTATATGATGGTCATTATTTCTCCCTAAAATATTTTTCCATTCAATGGTCTAGTATTTAGTGGTGGAATACTATTAGAAATGAAATTTTTATTCAGGTTGAAAAAAATGTATATCTATTTAGAATGAGGTTTTTTTTAAATGTTTTTTAAATGACATGAAAATGGGTTGTATTGTCTAAAAAATGATTATAAGACTCAAATATTATTAAAAATTATTTATTATAAGTGTTTTAAATTATATTTAATTGTTATTTTTTTCTGTTTTTTAGTGGGGTTATTTTAAAATTTATATAAATATCATTTGAATTGTTTTTTAGAAACAAATAAAATTTATTTTTCTATGTGGTAATACTTCATAATAACCAATTAGTGTATGTTATAGTAGTGATCGATTATATTTTTTATTTTTTTTCAAGTTGATAGAGAATTTTTTTTAATATTACATATTTAAGAGGGTTAGTTAAAAAATTTAGGTGAATGTTTTTTTGAAATAGAACTAATACAAGTGAATCATGATATTTATTTCAAACATGACTGTATTTAGATTTCATGGATGTAATTATGGAACATTTTGTATTAATTATCACTTAGGAAAAATGGTTTTTTATATTTATTTTCAAATAAATTATGTTTTATAGTGGGTATCATTTATAATTAATAAGTTTATTTCTTATAAATAGAAAAATAAAACTATAGGATAATTGATAAAATTATAAAAATTGTTTTTATGTAATTCAAAATTTCTGAAACATTAGTAGGCCCCAGATTATAATTTCACTATATATATTTTTTAATATTCATATTTTTTCTTGAAATTTATTAACTTAAATGAAAAGGTTGAATTAGAATAGTTATCTATAAGGGTAATGAAATAATTGTGATTTATTTAATTACATATCACGATTTACGAACTAGCTAAAAAGATAAACAATTGAAGGGATGGCCCAAAAATGTAAGTACTAAATTTTATTATTACACATACCATATAATGAAGAAAAATAAAAAACCAATTATATTTATCTGTAATTGGAACTTTTTCTATGTATGGGAAAACATTATAATTCCATTTTATTTCATCCATTGATAATAATTATGAATTTCATTCAACAAATAGTCACAACCTTGAATATATTAAAAACGTAATAAATAATTTAAAAATTTATAATTTCTATACCCTTATAACTAAATCATAACATTGTTTTTTATTAATTTCATGGGATATGTGGTTATGGGTTAGGATATCATGTTAGTGTTTCAAGGATCATAATTAATGTAAATTTTTACATGGGTATAGGTTAGTGGGTCAGTGTCCAATGATATAGGACTAGTATGGGGATACTAGGATGGGTGAGATTTAGGGTTGGTTTTCTGGGTAAGTGTTTATGAATTAGGGTTAGTTTTTTGTTTTTTAGGTAAGTATTAGGATTAACATAACATTATAAAATAAATGTATATGTTTTTTGATGGGGATGAATTAATGGGATGTTAGGTTTTGGGTTTATGGTTGAATAGTGGGATGGGATGTAATAGTTTAGGATTGATAGTTATTCTTATGGTTAAGGATTACTTCATGTTTATGGGTATATGTTTACGATTTATTGATGGTGTTAGGAAAATGAAGAGGTATATAGGATATAGATGTGGTTTAGTATTTAATTTAAGTATTTAGATTTAATTTTCAGTTATACTATAATGATTATGTGTTGGGGGATCAATATTACTATATAGTTGTAGGGATTATGGTTAGATTTAATTTGGATATCATTTTCTTTAGGTGGGGGTATGTTTAGGGGGTGGTCATGTTTAGGGTTTAGTTTTTGGGATAAGTTTAAATTTATTTTGGTATATATTTATATATAGCTGGGGGTTATGCTTATGATGGGGAGTGAGTTTTTTGGGGTAAGATTTACGGTGTGTGATTAAATTAATGATTGGTTATATTTGTATTGGGTGGGTTATGTTTAAGGATTATTGGTGAGGTAGTTCTATTTTTAGCATGAGGTTAGAGGGCTTATGTTATGGTTTTTGGGTGTTAGGTTTCTGTTTATGGTTAATTTGTAAGGACTGGTTAGAGTTCATAATATTGTTATGGATTAGTTTTATTTAATGGGGTTGTGTTCAATGGTTGATGATAGGTTGATTGTGTTAGGATTAGGGTTTACTATGACATGGAGAGGTTAGATGACATATTTTGGAGGTATGTTTATGGTTGAAATTTAATTTTACTGTTTATGGGCGAGGTAAGAGTTTAGTGTAACGTCCTAGATCCAGGTTCCACACAATGGGTGCCCCAAACCCGGTTGATCACATGACCTCAAGTGCATTTCCCCAAACACCAGAGGCTGCCGACTAGCAGCGGGGGCCTAGGTCTGATAGTGGGGAAACAATGCCCTCATTTGTCAATGTGTAGCACAGTGGAATAAAATATACATACATACAACAACATAAGCAGTAAAAAATATTAAGCAGGAATGGACAACAGAAGGAATGATAACTGGAAGTCATATATATATGATGATGCAATATGTCCTATGTCTAATAAAACAGTCAAACAGAATACACTGCTATCAAATATAATACATTACAAGTACCATGTACAACAAAAATAAACTAAATAGTGCAACAGGAACCCAACAGCATCACAAGCCTAAGCTCAGTCCCATGCTCTCCTACTCATATGAAACAATCATGTACCTGTATAGGGACTCTTGACCTTATCAACACCTGCAGCAATATAATATTTTTGGGCCGAAGACATGACCCAAACTGGGTGTGAGAACTAAATCTTAGCAGGAAACCACCAAAGGCACATTCCCAAATGACAGTGGAAAATGTTCAACAGCTACGTGAAGTAATGTAAAGTTGTAATCTAGGAAGTACTCACCAGTAACTATCCTATCAATTACATTATCATTTTAATTATCATTTAACAAATCCATGCCTGTGTTTTAGATTGGTAGGTATCACACAAGAAAACACTATAGTGAATATTCATGTGAACATTTCCCTCAGGCTAAAAAGAATTTTTCACTCATGCTAAACAGAACTACGACCTCATGCCTTTTCCTTAGGCGAATCAGTAACCTTTCCCTCGGGTATTTCCCTCAGGAGAACTAGTAACCTTTCAATCGGACCTTGTCCCCAGGCGAATCTGTAACCATGCCCTCAGGCCTTTTCCTCAGGTGAATCAGTAACCTTTCCCTCGGGTGTTACAAGTAACTGGTTTGTACCCAACACATAGCAAGAAATTATATACATTTTCTCTCAAGAAAATACATGAATAATAAATCATGGCATACCCTCAGGTATCCTGGACAAATAGATAAACAAGGTAACACACCCACAGGGTGGCCCGGATCAATGAAACAATCCAAAACAACAGCTATAAATATTTATTAAATTACCTATGCAATTCTAGGTATTCAATTACTCAAGGCCTCATCCATACGACACCCAAAACATGGTCACATAGGATAACAGTACACAAACCCCACATGACATTTGGAATTAAACATCAGACCACCTACCTTGATCTCCTCTGATCAATAAACGTGAACGATGTCTCCCGAAACAAACGAGAACAATGCAGATATGAGATAAACGTAAATATTTCAACCTCAAATAACATCCCTTAGTAGAATAATTGGAATTAGAGATTCACAGAGAGTGAAGAACACACCCGCGTGGTTCCAACATGATGGACGGCGGAAGAAACGGATTCCCAGCGTACGATTAGGAGCTCCTCCAAGCCTCAGCCTCTTCTCATGACCTCCAAACGAGATTACCGCCTCCTCTTCCAAAAGAAGAGGCTACTCCCTATTTTTGGAACACATTGTGTGTACTATCGCTCAGCTGGTGGCTACACCCACCACCTTAATATTCACCTACCGACTCATTACACAAGGTTTATATACTATATACACGGCGTGTAGTCAGTTTTTTACACCCTTCATCACTAGTAGGCCTACACGCCCTGTGTACTCATCCCACACAGCCAAAGTACACGGTGTGTGGAAATGAACATAGTGTGTACTCACAAAAATTGGTATTTTTCCCCATTTTCCTTATTTTCTCAAAAACACTTAAGGTAAAAGGGAAAAGATCAAAATCGTACCTCAGGAATAAAAACTAGGTTCTTACAAACATCCCCCCTTAAAGAAATTCATCCCCAAATTTCCCATATAAGGGTGGTGAAGATAAAGTTGTGTTCAACTCTGGCCACTGAGCACGTACTTCGGTCTCCCGCTCCCAGGTTTCGTCCTACACTCGGCCATGTTGACATAGAACCCATATGATAGGAACTGACCCGCCTCAGAGAACCTTCGTGCTCCAATAAAAAATATGAATCATATTCTCCTCAAATGATGCATCTACCTGAAGCTCAACCTCCTCATGATGAAATATTTGGGATAGTTCTTAGTGATGACGGCGTAGCATAGATAAATGGAAGAAGTCATGCATGGCCTGGTACCACTGTGGTAACTGCAACCGATAGGAAACCGACCCAACTCTCTCCAGAATGTCAAACGGCCCCATATACCATGGTTAATGTTTACCCTTTCTCATGATCAAACTGTTTCCCAACCTCTGTGAAACACGTAAGAAATCCATATCCCTAACCGTGAACTCCAAGTTTCATCTACGGTGATCAGCATAAGATTTATGACACTACTGTGCAGTAGCCATCCACTTCTGAATCAACTGGACCTTCTCTGAAGTCTCCTGCACAAGACATGGTCCCTGTAAAGCTACCTCACCTAACTCTAAATCACACAAAGGTGATCAGAAAGGCCTACCATATAATGTCTTGTAAGGTTCCATATCGATTGTTTCTTGAAAACTATTATTATAGGAAATCTTGACCAGGGGTATATGCCTCTCACAAGAGCCCCCAAAGTCCAGGACGCATGCACGCAGCATGTCCTCAAGCAGCTGTATCATCCGCTCTGACTGGTAATCAGTCTAAGGGTTGTAGGTTGTGCTTAGAAGAACCTTTGTACCCTGTGCACTTCTGAAAAAGCTGCTAGATATGAGACGTAAAACGGGAATCCCAATATGAAACAATAGAAAAAGGGAACCCATAAAGACGTAATACCTCTCAGATATATAACATTCTGAGAACGTCAACACTGAAGGTCTCCTTGATCGGAAAAAAGTGAGCTACCATCGTAAGTCTGTCCCAAACAACCCACACGACAGCATTTCCTCGAGGTGACATCGGCATCCCGATCACGAAGTCCATCGTGACTTCATCCCATTTCCACTCTGGGGTGGGTAATTATTGTAATAGTCCGGATGGCCTCTGATGCTCATCCTTCACTTGCTGATAGGTGGAACATCTCGTGAAAAAACTAGAAACCTCTCTTTGCATACATGGCCACCAATACTGACATCTCAAATCATAGTACATTTTGGTAACTCCGGGATGCACAGCCCAAGATGAAGCATGAAATTCCCACATCAACTCATTGTGTATCTCCCATGGAACCCACACTCGTCCATGGATGTGGAGTACCTCATCATCGCCTATCATCCAACCAGGAGGAGGGTCCTCACTTTCCACCGACTCCCATAGAACAAGGCCTTCAGAATCTGATCGTTGTCTCATGCTCACTCTATCCAGGAGGGTAGAAGTAACAGCTAAGGATGAAAAATAAGATTTCCAATGACTATCGTGCACCTCCAAATGCATCTCAGAGAATAAAGACATAAGATGCCACTCACCACTGGCCTCCTACAGTATCTGTATCTGAGTCCTTCAGCTCAGTGCACCAGCTACTGAGTTACCTTTACCTAGTGTATAGGAAAGATCGATGTCGAAAAACATAAGGTATTCAACCCACTTCTCTCTATCAATTTCAAGTCATGCCGAGTAAATATATATTTAAGACTTTTGTGGTCCCTAAACACCAGAATGTGTTCTCCAAAGAGATAATGTCTCCAACAACCTAACACATGAACAACTGCTACCAACTAAAGATCATTCGCCAGGTAATTCCTCTCATGTGGCCTCAACTGCTGAGACTGGTATGAAACTACTTGATCACCCTGCATCAACACTACTCCCAAGAAAATAATTGTTGAATCACAGTAAATTGTATTAATCTTCCCTTGTTCAAGGAGTATCAGGAATGGTGTTGATGTCAACCTTCCTTTCAACTCTTGAAAGTCTATCTCGCAAGATTATAACTTAACAACCATCACACCCATCTTAGTCAAACCCGTTAAAAGTGCTGCTAAGCATGAGAAGTCCTGTATAATGCGCCTGTAGTAACAATCCAGCCCCAAGAAACTCCATATTTCAAACACGTTCTTAGGCTGCTCCGAGAAAACTACTACTCTCACCTTCTCTGGGTCTACCACAACTCCTCCCTCTAAGATAATATGACCGAGGAAGTGAATATGGTCCATCCAAAAGTGGTACTTTGAGAGCATAGCATATAACTGATGCTCTCTCAGTGTACTAAGTACGATCTCAAGTTGGGTGGCATGGTCATGTCGAGTGTGAGAGTACACAAAGATATCATCCATGGAGACTACCACAAATGAATCCAGATAAGGGTGGAAGACACGATTCATCAGAGCCATGAAAACTTCACGAATGTTCATCAGTCCGAACGGCAAAACCATGTTCTCGTAAAGACTATATCTGCTTCGAAAAGCTATAAGCGGTATGTTTTATGGTCTAACTGGTAACTAATGGTATCTGGATCTCAAGTCAATATTCGAGAACACTCGGGCTCCTCATTGATAATAAAAAAGATCATCAATCCTTGGTAAGGGATATTGATTCTTAACCGTCAACTAGTTCAGATTCCGGTAATCCACAAAGAGTCTGAGGGTACCGTCCGCCTTCTTCGCAAACATGACAGGTGAACCATAAGGAGAAGTACTGGGTCAGATGAAACCATTTTCTTATAACTCCTCTAACTGCCTCTTGAGCACCTATATCTATGGAGTATCCATCCTATAAGGATGAATGGACACCGGTGCCACTCCTGGAAGAATATCAATAGAGAAATCCACCTCTCACTCTGAAGGCAGACCGAAAACTCATCCGAGAATACATCCTTGAAACAATTCACCACTGGAGGGAAATCATTATGAGAAGTTTCCTGGTCATCATGATATAATCTCGGAATCTGGGCTGTCACTTCACCTCGTCCACGATGCTCTAGTCCAGCTTGGCTTGCCTGGACATCTGATTATCCCTTGTATAGAAACTCTCGGCACTCTGGTGACGTGAAACTCACCCTACGATGATAGAAATCCACAATGGCTTGGAAGGGTACCAACCAGCCCATCCAGAGAATGGAATCATAGGTCGTCATCTATTAGACATAGAGGTCCCATAGGAAGTAAAACCCAAAAACCTCTAGGGGAACTTCTTGGACTGACGCACACATGCCTTTCTCATTCCCAACATAGTTTCTAGCATCATGATATCAGAAGAAAAAGAAACACAGAGCCCAAGGCTCTCCACGACGTGCACATATATAATGTTATGGGTAGAACCAGTATCGAAAAGTACTGAGGATAGAATAGAAGCTACTAGAATAGTAACTATAATAGTGGAAGGTCCGGTATCCTTCTCTTGATGGGTCTGTTGCACTGCATATGCATGCCCAGTGTCGCGGCCCTAAGACATAGCTTGGCTCCCAGAGCTGACCCGCCCTGTTGTCTCTGAAATTCTGGTGTCTGGCTACCATGACCACGACCACCACCTCAGCCAGAACATCCCGACCTATTCCAATTTCCTGACTAGTTAGAATTTGATGGTACTATCCTGCACATGGAGTATGCACAGAACCCCACTCATTATACACTAGTGGAAACGCCCTTCAAAAATGCAAGAGATGGCCCACCTTGCCGCAAGCTTGGCACTCCACTAGGTCATGTGGACACTGAGGTCTCTTGTGCCCCTCTTTACCACACTGGTGGCCCACTATCATTCCACCTGAAGAATTCCAAAGTATGAGATAAATCCATCTACCTCTTCCTCTTATTGTTAGAAATAGTACCAATGATCGGTGCTCAACTGCCCTGGACGACACCACTAGCTTCCTTCAGGTTCCGCTCAGAAATAATTTCCTGGTTCACAATATCATGTACCATAAGAATACTGAAAACATTTACCCTCACTCGGATCTAAAATCAATGACCATCCTCAAAACATCTAGTCCTAAACTTCTCGTCACCTAGCAGAACATGTGAAAAACATTATAGCTCGGTGAAGCGAGTGGAATAATCCATCGCTGACATGGTGCCCTGCTACAAATTCATGAACTCTCATGCTCGATCTTCCCAATAATCTCTAGGAAGAAAATTTCATAGAAGAATGCCTGAAAATATTCCCACATCATGTCTTAGTGATGCTTTTTCTGAGTGGTAACATCCCACCATCTCTAGGAGGAATCACGCTGCATATATGTAGTGAGCTTGACTTTCCATCCGAGAGGCGTCTCAAGATGCTCGAAAATAGTCTGCATAGAACCTAGCCATGTCTCTGAAGCCTGTGGTCCGCCATCCCCAAAGAACGTAGGCGGATGATGCTTCTGAAATATACAAGTATGCTCTTCCATATATGTGGCTGTCGGTGGTGCTCCCTAGAAGGTCTGCTTGAACCGTATAAAGACTTCACGGAACTATGCATCCGCGCATGCATTCAGTATAATGGCTAGCTCCAAATATGGAACTGTTGTAGGATCCATCGGTAGCCCATGTCCTACCACCTCAGGAGTATAATAGTTTCCTCTCTCTTGGAGAACAATTGGAGGTCGTCTCGGCGGAATGACTCTACAAGGTCAAACAAACACCTTTGATTAAAATTATCATGGACTAAGAACTGAAAATGTAAGAAGGGAACAGGAGAAATAAAACATAAAAGTTTGGAAAAACAAGACTACACGACGTGTATAATAACTACACATCATGTTCTCGTAAGCCCTTCACATGGGCGTGTACCTATGCTAGCACCGGTCGTGTTACACCCCAAACACACGGCGTGTTTTCCTCACACACGACATGTAATTGAATCCTCTCCCCCTGACCGAGTCCCTCTACATAGCAGAGCCACACAGTTCTCCATTAAAAGAGACTACACAGAATGTATAGGGTCTACACGACGAGTACTAAATGAGATTCACTGACCCGTGTTGTCCATTACACGACCGGGTACACAGCTCAGACTCCCCGGCATGTTCTATAAGGACAAGGAATGTACGACTTAGAATCCAACTGCTCGTGCTATAAGTGACATGGTCGGCTACTCAACTGAAACTACATGGTGTAATACACCCACACACGGCGTGTACATGACACGTTTTACCAGACATATGACCAAGTCCCCATGGCCTCTCACCGGTCAATACTACATGGCGTGTCCCACAGGTACATGGTGTGTACTAGATGAGGTAATTCGGACCTGTGTTGTTAGTCACATGGCCTGATCCCCAGGTTTAACTACACGAATTTTTTGTCATTAACACGACGTGTATAAGCTCATAATTATTTTTCTGTGTTGGTATTTACATCCCAGACATAGGGTCAAGACAACACGGTGTGTACAATCGGCACACGGTGTGTTCCCTCAACATTTCACTATCTCGTGCTTCTGCCTACATGGCCTATGACACAGGTAGCATCTACACAACGTGTACTTACGGTACACTACATTTACTAAAAACATTTCATTTTCTTCCCGAACAGAAGAGAACATGGTGTGTAGTCAAAACTATACGACGTGTATTCTGGGTTTGTCCAGCCAATATGCCTTAGAAACTTCTCCAGAGCCCAGAAAAACACTGAAACCAACACCTAAGTGCAAAACTACGATCCATGTGGGACTATACTCCCCATGAATAAAATTGTGGCATCGTATACATGTTATAAACCAAGTAGAAAATTCAATTTTCCACCAAATTCCCGTCAATGAGGGCCCTTAATCCTCATGAAGCAAAGTTTGGCGTTCATTCTCAGAACCTTACATAACAATAGCCTATCAAAGAGTAGGTATTTTATCAAATCATCCATCGGACCAACATGCCTTTACTAGCACAATATCCATCACAACAACATATAGTGTCTAATGAACCTACATGGAATATAACTATGCATGGCATGTGATTCTATCATGTGCCTAAATGATGCTTGAGAAGGAATACCCCCATCTCATCTGGTTAAAACAAAACAGAACCTAGTTATAAAACTATAAAAAGAACACAACAACTGTGTCACCAAATGGTGAAAATCAGATCGACTGTAAAAGAAAAAAATCAGTAAGATTTCAACACAAGTTAAATTGGATTCTCCTGCACACGGGTTAGCGACTCCCGGGAACAACATTTTACCAAATACCAATTCTGTATTATCCCTGGCAATAGAACCAAATAGTAAGTCAAGAGGAAAAAAAATTCTTTGATACCACTTTGTAATTTCCAGGATCCAGTTTCCACACAACGGGTGCCCCGAACCTGGTTGGTCACATGACCACAAGCGCATTTCCCGAGAAGTCAGAGACTGCCGACTAGCAGCGAGGGCCTAGGTATGATAGTGGGGAAACTATGCCCCCATTTTTAAAAGTCTTGCGCAGTGGAATAAAATTTAAAAATATAGAACAATAGAAGCATGAAAAAATATTAAGTAGAATAGACATAAGAAGGAAAGATAACTAGAAGTCATACATATATGATGATGAAATATATCCTATGTCTAAAAAATAAATCAAATTGAATACACTGCAATCTAATTCAATATAGTACGAGTACCAAGTTCTATGAAAATAAACTAAATAGTGAAACAGGAATCCAGAAGCATCCAAGCCTAAGCTCAGTCCCATGCTCTCCTACTCCTCTACAACAATCGTGTAACTGTATAGGGACTCATGACCTTATCAACACCTGAAGCAATATAATCTATTTGGACCGAAGACATGACCCAAATAGGGTGTGATAAATAAATCCCATTATGCAAAAACCAATGGCCCGTGCCCAACTGACAGTGAAAAATGTGCAACAAAAGCATGGAATAATGTAAAACTGTAATCAAGAAAATACTCACAAGTAACTATCCTATCAATTAAATTATTATTTTAATTATCATTTAACAAATCCAAGAATGTGCATTAGCTTGGAAGGTATAACATAAAAAAACACCATAGTGAATATTCAAGTGAACATTTCCCTCAAGCTAATCAAAATCTTTCCCTCAGGATAAACAGAACCTTTCCATTAGGCATTGCCTTCAGGAGAATGAGTAACCTTTCCATCCGGCATTTCCCTCAGGAAAATCAGTAACCTTTCCCTAAGGCCTTGCCCTCAGGTGAATTTGTTACCTGTCCCTCAGGCATTTCCCTTAAGCAAATCAGTAACCTTTCTCTCTTTTTTAACAAGTTACCAGGTCGAGCCCCACACATGGAAAGAGATTTTGTACATTTTATCTCAAGAAAAATCAAGCATGCTAAATCACAGCATACCCTTGGGTATCCTAGACAAATGGATAAACAAGGGAACACACCCAAGGGGTGGCCCCAAATCTATTAAACGATCTCAAACATCAGTTATACATATTCATTAAATTACCTACGCAATTCTAGGTATTTAATTACTCAATTAATCATCCATACGATAACCCAAACATGGTCACACAGTAAAAATTTACACAAAACCCACACGACCATTTGAATTAAACATCATAACACCTACCTAGATCTCCTCTGATCAATATATTTGAACAAAGCCTTTTGAAACAACCTTGAATGGCGCAGATTTGAGGTAAACATAATCTCGTTTAACCTCAAATAACTCCCCTTAGAGGAAGAATTGGCAGGAATGACTCAAGGAGAGAGAATAACTCACACGCATGGTTCCAATGTGATCGACGATGGAAGAAACGGATTCCTGTCATATGATCGGGAGCTCCTCCAAGCCTCAGCCTCTTCTCTCGAGCTCAAACAGGCTTACTACCTCCTCTGCTGAATGAGGAGGCTACTACCTATTTTATGTAAAAAAACATGACTACATGACATTTACATTAATGTACATGCCATGTACTTTCCTCATTTAACTATTCCTTTGGTGGCTACTTTTCACTGCAACACTATTCATCTGTCGACATGAGTACACAACGTGTATTTTCGGAACACAGGGCGTGTACTGTCGCTCAGCAGTAGGCTACTACTACCACCTTATTGTTCACCTCCCGACTGATTCCACAACGTGTATATACTAAGTACACAACATGTTGTCAGTTTTTTCCACCCTTCATTGTCGGCAGTTCTACACTCCCAGTGTACTCATCCCTCACAGCCAAAGTACCCGATATGTGGAAAAGTACACTACATGTAATCACAAAAATTGGTATTTTTCCCAATTTTTCTTTATTTTCTCAAAAAAACTTAAGGAAAAAAGGGAAAAAATAAAATCGTACCTCACGAATAAGAACTGGGTTCTTACAGTTAGTGATTATGTTTATGTGTTATGTTTTGTGTTGAGGTAGGGGTGTTTAGGGTTTCATGTTTGAGAACAATGTAGGATTATAGAGTTTATGTTTAATAATTTATTTTACAGTTTGGGTTTAAATATAGGTTATGTGGTAATGTTTAGGGTTAGTGATGGTGTTGGGTTGGATGAGTGTTATGCTTGCGGTTTATAGGGAGGTAGAGAGGCTATATTTTTTGTTTATTGTTTAGATTTAATTTTAGTATTGAGGGTTATGTTTCTGAGGTACGGTTTTATGGGTAGAGTTTATTTTTTGGTTGTAGGATTAGATTTATATTTATTTGATGGGACTATATTTGTGGATTGGTTTTAGGGTACTTGATTAAATTTAATTTTACTTATCTATATGTTTAGGTGGGTGTTATGATTAGGGGTTTGTGTTGAGGTACTTTTATGTTTACATTCATCATGGAGGAGATTTTTATAGGGGTTATAGTAAGGGTTAGAGTGTTAATCATTGTTATTATGGGGATTTTAGGTTTTTGGTTTAGGATGAGGTTGGTTGGTTAGAGGCTTGATTTAGGAGATTGGTTTATATTTTATATTTAATTTTATGGATTTAGGGTGATGTATGGGATTATTTTTTGGATATTGTATGAAGTTTAGTGTTTTTTTATAGGGTTTATCTATAGGGGTTGGGCTTATAATTGAGGTTAGGGTGTGTTTATGGTTTCAGATAACTGATTATTGTTGGATGTTAAAGTTTACATTTACGAGTATAGTATATAGGTTAAATGTTTTTACGGTGACATGGATGTGATTAAGGGTTATTATTTTTGTTGGTGAAAATGTGTATTAGATTTAGGGTTTACAATGAGGTAGATATGATAGATTTTATGTTTTGGGATTAGATTTAATTTAATGTTATAGGGATATGTTTATGAATTACGGGTTTAGGGGTATAGTTATGTATTAGGGGGTACAATTATAATTATGTAAAGATGTTGGGGGTATTTATAAAATTTATTTTCAGGGTGTTGGTTCCGATTTAAGGTGGGTTCTTTATATGTTTAAGTGTGGTGTCATGTTGGGGGTTTTGGGTGTGTTAGTGTTAGAATTGAATTTAGGTTAGAGGGTTAATCTATAAGGGTAGTGGTAAGGGTTATTATTTAGAAACTTATTTATTATCATTATTTTTATGTGATGGGGGTATTCTGAATATTTATTTTTAAGGTAATGGAAAAAATTTATATTGGGTTATCTTTATGTTTAGGTGGTGGTAACATTTAGTGTTTATAGGAGAGCTATTGTTATATTTTGCGTCAGTTTAGAGGGTTATGATTAGAGTAGGGGTTGAGGTTATGGTTTCTTTTGGGGGGATTCGATTAGAGTCTAGGATTTAAGAGCGATGTAGGGGTGGAGTTTATGTTTAGTGTCCAGTTTATAGATTAGGAACCATATTATGTTTGGGGTATTTTTAAGGGATGGGGTTGGATTTGCGGTGGGGTTATATTTAGGGATTATAGTGAGATAAAGAGATTAATTTTTAGGTTTATATGAAATGATTCACCTTTAGAAATAATTTTAGGTTTTAAGGGTGTGGTACGAGGTTAATTTTTAGGTTTAGGGTTATGTTTCATTTTATCTTTATGAAATCATGTTGAAAAAATGTCCCAATTGAACAAAATTGTAAAGAGATCAAAATTTCACCAAACAAGGAGTATTTCATTGTTGTTTGGTTTGTGGTGAAATTTAATAGACCCATGTCGATTTCAGTTTTATTCAGGATCTGAACTAAATCGCACTTGTTAAATTGGATCACACCAATTTTAAAAACATAATTTTAAAATTTTCTATTCACTCATTCGATGCATTGATTCCATAATCCAAACCCACATTCAAATTTTAATTTCATTTACTGATATTAAATAAATTTATTTTTATAACTTGAAAACATAAATATTATATCATTGTGTCAATAATTATGTATAAAATCACCAAATAAATATAAAATGTCATGATTCTATAAAAATTGTTTTATATCAAAGAGAATATTTATGGTTTAGTTACAACCACATAAAACCTAATTTTTATGACTAAAAAAACATTACACAAAAAAACATTCAATGAAAACAACATCAAAACACCTTTAAAGATAACTTCAACCATATTTTCAAAAGTAAATCATTTAAAAAAATCCTTGAACTCTACAATGAATATGTTCAAGAAAAAATACTCTTAACAAAATAACCTCACTAACCAAATTAAACCCAACACCATCAATTTACAAAGGACCCCATTTAATTCAATTCACCAATACTAAATAAAATATTCACTGGAAAAAATAAATTTCCTAGACTCCATAAATGTAGGATAACCAGTCATAAGTGGAAATAAGTACTTCTAAATTAGTAACCACTATAGAAAAATAATGAAAATTGATTTCTACCAAAAAATGGAAAACCTTAAACCAATTTAAAATGGAACCCTTCTCCACATAAGACCACAACATCTAATTTTTTTCCAATATAATTGAATGACTAAAATACAAAAAATAAAATTAAATATAACATATTAATTTCCACAATATAAAAAATACATCAAAGAGAAAACTACCGCAACCCCAAAAAGGTTCATAATCCTTGTAATTATCACTCTTCTACCAGAAAATTGGAAAATATATGCATGATTCTCTAAATATACGAATCTATATAACTATTATAAATTCCAATGATTAAAAAATGATCATATTTACATACTCATTATTTTTCATCATTGTTAGGACATTATTTTGAATATATAATATGAATTGAGACCATTATATAATAATTCATACCATCAGGAATACAACCATCATGTTGTAACAATAATTAAATTATGGAAGACCTATAAACCAACCTATGTCCCCATCCATAATTCCTCATCATTATAGATATAATATCTAATGAACCAGACCTTATATGGTGTAATATTGATACAAAACCACATAGGAATTGGATATTTGATATTAAATATGAAGATATGTCATCAGATAGGGGATTGAAATGATCATAACTAACAATAATCAAATCGAATAACCTAGTAAACCGACACTTGAGTTAGTATCGGAACAACCTAATGGGAATTTCTGATCCCCATAATTAGTGACAAGTGAATGGGAGTTATAAAATGGAAAAATGGAATGATTTAATCACATTGAAAAACAACTAATATATAATAGTTGAAGATAAAGATGAGTACAGTCTTTATTCCAAACACTCCACAAGGAGATAATAGTACCATAAGAATACATACAAAAATCAACATATAATACAACATCAAAAATATAACACACCATCATCCATGAAAAAACTAGAAAAAATATGAAATGGGTGGATCACAACACCACCGGTCAATACTATGACCCATGTTGTAATTATCAAGAACATTCACTGCCTCTAGGTGGTTCAATCCATATTCCTATACATAGAATAACATAAAATATTATCCTTCAAATTCAATGGTATGGTTTGAGCTAGACTTCCTAGTAGGTCACACCAAATGTTCCATAAGCAGTACTAGTACAAAAAACCGTGTAAAATTTAATTTAAATTAGACCAATGTATGGTTAAAAATTACACATATTCAATGAAAACATGATTTCAAAATAGATACATTGGATGTATATCAAAACAATATTAAATAATTTTTTTATCAAAAATAGAATGGAATGAGTAAATCAATTATATAAAAATAATATGTAATAATAAATATAAAACCATGAATGATTTTCATAGGCCCTTAGGATGATTAGTTTTGGGATATAGGATTATCACACTACATTGTCAATCATCAAAAATCAATGAATGTGTGTGAGTCCAAATGGCTAAAGACATCATGATAATCAATTAACACCTCATTTGGGAGATAATACCAAATTTTAATTAGATTTATTTTTCATTATGAGTCCATTTCTATTGAATTAGATTCATAGTATTATTTTTCAATTAACTATTATCAACCATAAATAACTTGTTATTTCAATCAATCAACAATTAAAGAATAGAAAATTCATTCATTTCAAATAAATTCATAGTTCAAATTCCTAAATAAAAGATTCCACAAGTCATATAAATTTAAAAATCAAATCAATAAATTTCCTCAAGATCAGGGATATTTAAAACATATATCAATTAATTTTTTTCTCAGTGATCAATATTTAATCATTTCATCAAGACAATTATCATTTCAGGTCAACCATATAAAGATTCTCCTAATATATAAAATATGTGGAAAATGATTTTTACTTAAAAAATCCTATACCATTGAATATAAACGAAAAATAAAATAAATTTGTGGAAATCAATTGAATATAAATTTTAAATAAATTAAAAAATAAGGGTTTAATGTGTATGGATAATCCCGAAGAACCACGTAACTTTATTCATATAATCATTCCATCACTGGAAATAGGAAATACCAATGGTCAGTCAATGGTGAGGAAGACCAATGTGGAATAAATGGTTTTAAAATATAACAAATGGCGCTTTATAACCACATGAGACACGAGTATTCATCATTATAAAATGATTGGATTATAACATATTGGATAATACCTTGGACAAGTAAAATCACATTATAGAGAGATATCAAATTCTTCCACTAACAAATCAATCGAAGAGGAAAGGAGTTTGAGAATCAAAAATCATCTCTTGATAGATTACTAACGCCAAATGATCGTATTGGGTTTGATTACGGGTTTTACATAGTTTATAAATACAGGTTTGAGACATTAGGTAATTTTTTAGGGATTTAAATCCTATTTACATGGTCTTCTGGGATATGAATCATGGTTATAACTATTCATTTTCCCTTACTATCTACTAGAGTGCATCACATGGTTAGGGCAAACCGTTTGGAATTTTTCTGACCGACTATGTTATCCCTCCCATTCTAGTGAAAAATGTTGAATGTGTTTTCAAAACTATTTGAAAAACCATATTTCATCCATGTTATCCCCACATTCCATATATCAATTATTTGGTAGGAGGTTACACAATTTTTGATAACCATGTTATTTTTTATAGATCATATGAACATGGAACATGGTTTCATGGGATGGGCCAGATGTTTTTCCCTAACCATTTTCCAACCATTCATAGAGACAAAAATTTCAATAACTAAAAATAATCATTGAAGATGACAAGAAAAAATATTCAATCAAATTATTACCAAACTAGGGATAAAAGAAAACTAATTATGGGAATGGGATATTAAAATCTCCCCAACATAATTTCATTCGACCGAAATAATGATGATCAAGAAGACTCCATAATAAAATTATGAGGATACTACTCTATCATTATTGCCTCAGAACACCATGTATAATGTGAATAAAAAATCATTCATCATAACATCCAAACTAGAGGTATGGAATTTGATAAAAGAATTCATTTTAGAATCAAACTTCCATATTATCTACTCAGTAATGGACAAATTAGGTTCTACATCATAGTCCCCCATGCTCAAGACATGAGATGAGTCACAAAGCTACTTTCTATTTTGTTACACATTGAACATGTTATGAGTTGACATTAACTATGTTGGAGAAGAAAAATGGTATGAAACCATTACAATCATCTCAGCAACCTAAAATTCCCCTACCTATCTCAGATAAGGTTTTCCATATTTTTCTTACCATTGGTGACCCAACATAAGTGAAACACTAAAAAACACATGTTCTTCATAATTAAAATTAAAATGGAGTCAATGATGAACATAATATGTTTTATAATGTAATTGATTTATTAACAGTCTCTAATAAATCATCTAAATATTTTCTCTCACATAATTAGAAACACTACGTCAAAGTAGAGAAGTCTGACCAATATCTACCCAATACAGTTGATACATTAATGGGATGGAATAAAAGCCCAGAAAGGATGACATCATGATTGAATTTGTTACTAATATTACATGAAAACACAACTAATACCATGTGTTTATCCCATTTTCCACTAAAATTCAGAACACAAGATAAAATCCGGTCTTTAAAAATATGTATTACTTATTCTATATGACATCTTTCTGTGGGTGAATTATTTTATAAAAATAAATTTTGATACCATTACCTCATAAAAAATCTCCAAAAATGAAATGTGATGTGGGGATCCCTATAAGAAACTGTTAGAGGTTGAACTTAGTGAAAAATGGCTATCATCTATATATACAGACTTCCCATGTAATCATATTTGGTTGTATCATGAATGGGGAGAAATGGAGTATATTTGGTCATTCAATTGATCAGAACCCAAATAACATTATTCCCCTGAAGGGTACGTGGGAATATGTCCTTTAAATCCTCTGATATCTCATACAACATCCAATTTGGTATTATAAGTGGTTGGAGTAAATGTGATGGTTTCTGGTTGTCATCCCCGAATGATGATATTTTAAAAAATGATAGACTGTATCAGCAATGATTCATTTCATTAAATTCCACAAGAATCATAACCATATTTGAAAAAACATATTTCTGGTTCCTAGGTTTATCTCCCACTAGGAACTATGGAAAACCCCCATCAAATTTATTCTAATGGTAAAAGTATGACATATGTGTTTTGACATCATTGGATACCCTTGTTATGCACAAGTAGTTTTTTGGTCTTATTTGTTTTCAATGTAACAATTTTTATTGAATATTAATGTAGCCAGATGTTGTTTTTAGAGTTTATTTAGAATTTCTTCATGAAAATGTGATGTCATATTATGATGTTTTCAAAATGTTTTCTTTGAGTATGAACATCACATTATGTAGAAGTAGTTAGAAAAGTTATTTCTAGATGTTTTGTAGTGTTTTGCATCAAGAACCATTGGTATTTGAGGAATTGTTATAATGGTGAATATCCATTAGACATAGATATCATTAGATATATAGTAGTAGTTAAGTGAGAAAGTTAAAATTTTTGGGAGGCATAAGTAAGATGAATGTATGAAGTCAAAATATAGAAAATTTGTAACAATATAACTAGAATTTAGAAAATGATTTTCCATTTTAAATGTTCTAAAATATCATGTAAACCCTCAGAATAAAATCTTTTTAAGAATTGTGGAATTCAATGTGTTTCAGATAAATGGTTCCTAACATAGCCATCTTGTCTTAGTGAATTAGATACAATATCTGAATGCAGATCACCAAATTCAGTACATCAGTATTAGTCTGGTGGACATATACCATTAGATTTATAGGGCCAGATGTAGATCATTGGTATAAAATTGAAAGATGTATATTACTGATTTTATCATTGTATGTTTTTCATTAGTGTTATCGTAGAGAACATAGTGTTCAAGATGAATATCATCATAATAAGATAATCAGGTGATTCCACTTAATTTCAATCATCGGATATAGATCATCAGTCATAACATGATATATGTGAATATTTCGATGATGAACTAAAAATTCCAAAAATATTGGATGATTTGAATCAGAAAAAATGAATTTATTTATTTGGTTATTCAAAATATCAAGAGTATAGTTCTCATTTTGGATGTTAAGGTATGTTTTTATGAGGTAAATAAGTAAGGTGATATTTAAATAACAAATAGATGAATATAAATTCATCTCATGAAAAAAGTGTTATGGATGAAGAATGATAGTAATGGGATGAGTCGTAAAATTAGATATAGATGATACTACATAAAAAATTAAATGGGAGAAAATATGACGTGTCTACCAGAATATGAGTTTGGATGTTAATTCAAATCATTCAATGTTACTTCAATGTTGTCATCCATATTCTATTGGATTTTTGAATTAGAACTGTAATTACAAATGATTATTATTTTTTGTTTTTAATTGGATCAAGATGAGAATGTGAGGAGTCTATATTTATGAAGTTATTATTGATTGATCAATCAGATAGTATTTTCATTAGTAAGTCCATCTGATCGATTTTTTATAATAAATCCCACCATATTGTATCTCCAGTGGGAAATAAAATCAACTCCACTAACAAAAATATTTTCAGACTAACCCAATCTGACTGATGAAAAGATAACATGTTCACGTATGAAAAACAAATGATAATCTCCATGATGATTTTAGAAGGCACTATAAGTGTCGATAAACTTTAATATAGTCCGGATAATGATTATATTTCATGACAATTTTTTTTAGAATTTAGTTGATTAGTAATAGATCTTAGTTTTTTCACATTTCTAATCTAGGTCACCTATAAATACAGACCAAAATAAAAACATAATTTCTATCTTTTTATGTGTGAGAAGGGGTATATGTCTTGTAGAGTCCATGTTCTCTGTGGATATCAGATAGAGATACCGTCAAAATATCTCAAATATAAATGTTCTGACTATTAGACTAAGGAATATTTAACAGCTAAGAATTAATCTTGATAGAATGGAGAGATCATAATGGGGGTGATCAATCATACTAATCATTTTATTTTTGTGAAGAGTAATGTGATGATTATATTAGAATAAAATTTAGATCAATAAATTATATAAATGATAATTGGACTGAGGTAATGAGATAGGGGTTTCTGGATAATGAAAAAATAGAAGGACTTATTATATGGATTGTTTTCAAACACAAAACAAATCAATGCTGTAATTATAAATATTATGATTTTATAAATGATCTGGGTGATGATTTTGGACTAACAGATTCTCAATATGATTATTTATATTCTTGAATATTATACAAAGATAATGTTAATCCTGCATAGTTATGGAGGATGTGAAGAAAAATATAAGGTGATATAGAAAACAATAATGAATTGAAGCTTGTATATAAGTGTATAACATGTTTCTAAAAAGAATTTTATGTTTGTGGTTAAAACCAACATTGAAAGAATAAGTTTCAAGAAGAATAGTTGAAGGCTGTAATCAACTATAGTTTTCATTTTTTATACTGGGATATAGAATATTTTTCTTCTCCATCTTTATTATAATGGAAAGGGTTTTGTAATTAAATCAATGATGGGGGGACTAACCAAACTAGAAAAGAGTATTTATTTATACCTAACCATTTAAATATCATGTGGTCATCATTCTATTTTTATTATTTAATGTAAAGGTGAGTTTGATGTTTAAAATTTATCGGATCGTTACTCAAATTCTATTTTAAAGGTAATTATATTTTTCCTAAAAATCATTTATCAAACATTATTATAAAAAACATAATAATTTATTCACCCCTAATCTCAGTGACCTAAATCCTAAAGGACATAAATTGGAATCAGGTTGTGGTTCCTCTAAATGATCAAACTTTGAGAATGGAGAATATTAATTTATTCATTTATAGGGGTGTTACTTTTTTTTATGATAGACTATATCATAATTTAATGGATATGATGTTACCCTAAGTTCTATATATTGTACTTGATGATAGATATGTACAAATAGTGGGATTTCCTAACATTAATGATGATGCTATTACAATAGCAATAAGAAACATTTTCTGAAATATGGAACAGTTCATCATTCCATTTTTATGTATCTTATTGAAAATGATTTTTCAAATATTGTGTAGTTTCCAATAGCCAAGAACATTTTTAATATTTGAGAAGTATATATGATAAAAATGTAATACTTAAAGAAGATATGTAACAAGTATTGATTAGAATATTTGAATATATTGAGATTGGTTGTGAATAATATAATGATAAACAATTTTTAAAGAGTTAATTATATCATTAGAAACATCATAGGTTTTAGTCAGAAACTACAATATTTATCTATTTTTTTTAACAAAATGATGAGAATACTTCCCTACAGGGTTGATTTCAATGTTTCAGATTTTGAGGATTTTTATGATTTCACTCTTAATTAACATAATACTGTTCTCATGGAAAATAATATATTAAAAAAACAATTTTCAAGAAAAAATATTTTATTGAAATATCCTTAATTTGTTTAAAACTAAATAAAAAAAAGATAAATATGTTGAAGAATTTATGAGTAATTTATTGGAATATCGGGAAGAATAATATTTCAACACAAAAAAATTCCATCTTTTTGAATATACTCAACTTAGGAAAGTGGAAATGAAGATGTAAAAAATTCTCTCAATTGATGGAATTATGAAGTGAACGTAAATTTTTCCCAAAATATTCCTAATAAAAAATCAATGACTATTAGTTTTAAGAATATAATAAGAAATATTAGAAACATAGTTGGATGCAATTAAAATAAAAAATTCAATACAAAAATAAGAAAAAAATTTACAAGAGTACAGAAGAAGTTTGATTCATCATCTATTGAGAAATGTTATTATAAAGTAAATTTTCTTTACCAAGTTAAAAATGGATGTGTTTCATAATGTAGGGATGATGATTGTGAAGGGATAACATAATAAGAGTGAATTAGTAAATAAAATTTTAAATCCACTTCAGTATTATACAAATATAAATAAATAAATAATGTATTTTAAGAATCATTTTAATGATATTACTTTTGAAAATGGTGATGGGATTAAAAATCTGGAATTAAAAATCAATTTTAATTGAGATCATAATATTATGTTTGGTTCGCTATAAATAAAACATAAATGTAATGAATAAAAAATAATTGTATATGAGAGCCTCTTTATGATTGAAACAAATATTTTTTCACCATGTAAAAAAAGAACATGATGATTATATATGAATTTGATAGGATGGAAAATGTTCTGAGAGATATGTTGGCTATAAATGAATAAGAGTTGTTAAAAAAGAAATATATACATCATATAAAATATAATATGTTATGAAAGATGATATAATACATCACTATTCTTGTTAAGGTAAACATTGGAAACTATAAAGATAATGAAAAAATGTTTATAGAAGTATGATGTTTAAATTCATAGAGTAAAAATGTACATCCATTTCTACAAACAATAGAGTTTAAAAAATGAATACATTTTAGAAATCATCATCCCCTGTGAAAATGTGGAATTCAACAGGAATTTATCTCTCTGATCATAGTGGGCCACAATTTATGAAGAAAAAACAAAAACAACATTTATATCTATTTTATAATTAGTATGAAATATAATGAATCAGAGGTCAGTAATGGCGATGAGGAATTTTATGCCATAGAGATTATTCATGTGGGTACAACATGTACATACCATGAAATATGTATGAATTGGGGGAGGATTATGATGGTAAATTAATTTAGACTTTTCCAAAAAAAATTATGGAACCTGATGTGAGAAATTACAAGGTAAATATTTATGAATCCTTAGAAAATGAAAATGAAAAAATTATGAAAATTTAGTACATTATAGTTGTTTAAAATATTAAAAATGATGAACAGTAATAGAAATAATGACTAGATATTTTTAAAAATCATTTTTCATTGTATATAATTTTTTAATAAAAAATTAAGATAATGATAAGAGGTATAAAATGGTTTATGATGATATGAACAATGATGAAAAAATGTATTAAATTGATGGTTGTTGGAATATTTTGAAAATGTGTATGAAATGTGACCAATATGGTAAAGATAAAAAACTTCTATTTCATTTTTACCAGCTAGATAATAAAGAATGAAATAGATATTACGAAATCAACTTATTTTTTTTTGAAAAAATGGATGAAAGGTTGACATCCACATATAACAATTAAATAGATGATAAGAAACCTGTTACAAAATATGAGAATGATGAAGATAATGAAGAAGAAAAATATGATGAGAAATCCATGTAAAAGTAGAAAAATTGATGAATGAGAGAATATTATCATCCAAAACATTGATTCAAAGAAACTATGTAGGTTATTTTTTATTCCAAATATACATTTTTATGTGTACTAATATACTAGAAATTTATTTAGAATATACAAGGAAATTTCGTTGAGTGATATTGATGTTTTATTGAATGAAAATAGGTACATCTTGGATGTTATTCCTACCATGATGTAGAATGGAATGCTACCCTCGAGTGAGAGAAATTATAATGATTAGTTATGAATATCAAAAATTTCTTAAAGGAATTTTGAATGTTTAGTAAAACTTATCAAGTAGGGGGATTTATATTTTACTCACATATGTTGTTTTTTTATGGTGTATGTTGTATTTTCCTAAAAAAATCTCTTTGTGTTTAACCCTAGTAATAATATGTTGGAATATTTATAAGGAAATTATTACATGAGTGTTTTCTAATGGAAAACATTAATATCGATTATTATTCATATATTTATTCGACATTAGGTTAACCCAAATAGGATTAGAGTTTTTTGGTAATGGATATTTGATACGAAAATAAGGCGACACTTCATTTACCTTGAGGAATGATGTTAATATTCTATGGTAAAATAATCTATATATAAATGGACCTCTAAATTTGAATATAAATAATGGCTAGAATAAAAATTTTTGGAGAAAAAATATGCAAGCATCATATTTGAAAAATGTGTTGAGTACACATATTGGCAATGAATATTTTTCATGTTTTATGTCGGTATTGAAAAAAGGATTCATTGTTTTTCCCATTTTTTGTTTTGGATGATATTACCAATGTATAAATATTTATTAATTATGAATGTTTCTAAAGAAATTTGGTTCAGGTAATTAGAAATGTTAATTGAAAATGGGATATTATATTTCAATGATTTTCCAACACATGTAATCTGATGAAATAGAACTAAATAAGGATGTTCTCAGAATGATGAGAGTTATAAGTTATGATATTTATTTCATCAGGTACACCATTATTCTCTAATCCATTGATAGGTTGTTGAGGGTGCATTAGACATGGTTATCATTAGAAAAAAATAGGTATGTGATATTGTCAAAATGGTGATGAATCTTGAATATAAAGAAAGTATGAATTAAGAAGTAATAATGTTCTAAACATATTTCTTGAAAGCAGATAATGATGTTTCATTCCCAAGTGTGTCATGGAAAACATCATGATAAAATATTTTATCGAATGGAGGAATTTGATCTTTGTCAGATAGGTGGTTTCAGATGTAGCCTTCTGGTCAAAGTGTAACTGATGAAACATCCAGGGGAAGATCACTAGATCCAGTATATTTATCTTATTATTGGAGACAAAAAACATCTGATGTAGAGAGTAGATGACCATATTTTTTAAGCCGATTAATTAGTTTACCATAATATTTATCACATAAGTGTTATCATGGTTGACTCAGAATTTTGAATGGAGATCATCAGATGCAGATGATTAGAGGTAGTCATCGAATGTAGAACACCATATGTAGATCCTCGGTTATAACATAATGGATGTATGGAATAAGATGTATAATGATAGAGGTATATTATATTTTTAATTGAATATTAGATGAACCATATTTTTTGATGTGTTTTGGAAAAAAAGAAATTGACTTATTTTTATTCAGGAAGATAAGGTAGATGATAATGATAGAAAATAATTTGGATGAACTTTGAAGAAAAAATGATGAATATAATGTATTTTGATGAATAAATTAATCTCATATGAATAAATATTGAAATGGGCTGAGGTTTTAAATTACATGAAGATGAGACTCTAGGAAAATAAATTTTCAGAAATGATGATGTGGATATTGGACTAGGATGTACCATGTAATTAATTCCTATAGAAACATCCACTATGCAAACAACCATCTTATCTTTGCATTGAGTATTAGATATGGAATTTTATTTTTTTATTCTGTCCATTTTCTATTGGGTTAAGAAGAAAAATTTAAATGTATAAATTTATAACGATATGATGAACTAATCTATCTGCAATGATTTCTATTAGTACTTTCATCAGAAAGATTTTCATAATGAATTTCCATCAGACTATATCTAATTGGGGAAGAAAAATATGAATCATCAAATTATGTATAGTCAGACTTACCTAATCATTCTAAAGATGTGTTAGTATATTCATAAAGGATGGATATTGAGAAGCTTCAAGATGATTTGAGAAGGCTCTAGAAGTGTCGATAAGAGTTTAAGTATTAAATATTAAGATTAAATTATTAGAGAAGTTATGTTTTTTGAATTTAGATGATAGTGAATAAATTTTAGATTTCATACCATTTCTATTATGGGATTCCTTTAAATAGATATCATAGTTCAACCATTCTTCTTGACTGATTATGACTACGAAAAGGTGAAAGTGTTGTCGTGTTCATTTTAGAAGTGGTTTATAGATTGAGATAACACCTCATGATCTAACAACTAAAATTTTTTATGTTTGATGAAGGAATATATGATAGTTGAATATTGAGACTATTCTATTGAGTAAAATTAGTCTTATTACTATTATTTATAGTATTATATAGATTTTTATAAAGCAGTATGTGAAGATTTTTTTGGAATCTAACTGCATTGAGTAATTGGATGGTGGAAAATTAGAAGGTGTCCATCAGATAGAGGATACCAAAAGAATGCTAAACATAAGTACTTTTTCTATTTAAGGTATTTCAGAAAGAAATTATGGAAAATTGACATGTTAATTTATAATTTTTTTAAAAAGTCTAGATGATATTACAATACCAGCTGATTTGGAAGTGTGATGATCTGGAAGATTGTATATAGATAAAGATGGTATGGATTACGTATGGAGAAAGTGATTATCATTCTTATGTGGATCAAAATTAATGAATGAAAGGAAACATATAGCTAGGGAGTATACCTAGTTATAGAAAATTATTTTCTTCTATGGTGTATGACCTACTATGAAGGAAGAGAATATGAGATGGCTTGTAGGAGGAATAACCAACAAGAACATGAAAGTTTACTACTATGTATTACATTTTTTTATTTCCTATACCTTATTATTATGGAATGAATCTAGTAAAGTAATACATGTTTTGTTAACTGAACAACCTAGAAAGGAGTATTTATTTCTGCTAAACCATATAAATTCCATGTCATCATAATTTTATTTATTTCTTTCATATGAAAGGCCATGATGATATTTATAATTTATTGGATCATTCCACAAAAAATTATATTTTATTGAAATTTTCTTTAAGAAAAAGATAGAAAAAATTACTACAAAAATAAATTAATCATTGAATCACCCTCCCCCCCTTCAGTGATAGAGATCATAATGTAGAATCAAACCGAAGAATATAAGGATAACTCATATATTGTCCCCCAATAACGAGAGTCCCAAAATCCATGGAACACATCATCAAGATCTTTCTCCAAATGAATCATCCCTAGAAGATATGAGGTTATCTAAAATCCTTCTAAAAAAACATCTGTCTCAACCTTCTGAACTAGAAAATTCACATGAATGTAGTGATCCATCAAATTACCATTTTTTATGATTTAATTCTAGAATGGGTGTTATGATTCCTACTGATGACATGAGAAACAACATTCCCCATAATTTGTGTGTAATGAATGCCAAATCAAAAGATTACATATACTCACCCATCCCCTCTAATAGATACTCAAATAATATTAGTGAATATATTACATAGGATTTTGTGATTAGAATAAATGGTAATAATTTCTCTTAAAATGAAACTCCACAAACAAATAATATAATTCATCACATATACTAGTAACAGATAATATGTATGATAGTTCATCTCATGTTTCCTACGATTTCAAGAAATATTGCCCATTACAAGATCACCGTAAATGATAATTCTAGCCAAACATGAACCTGATGTCTAAAAAATGACCAGATTGACCTACCTATCAGGTGGAAGAGTCAACCCTATGAGATATTTTAAAAGGTACTTCAACTCATCAAATTAATTTACGCATTTGAAAACACAATATAACAGTACACAATTCTGTGTGGTGGTGGTTATTTTTAAATCCAACGTTCAGAAATCATATATAGACAACCAGTAATAACACACTAAACACACTATTCATAGAATATAAAAAATAAGACACCTTTTTTCCCATGTCATTATAGAATTCAAAATCTAAGGACCAACTAAAATACTATGTTTGAAGACCATGTGTCCCAAATCCATAACGTACTAAATCCAGATATAACATTTTGATATAATTGTATAAATTTTTTGGTCTTTCAGAATATACATATCATATCTAAAATAATGTAGATGGTCATCCTAATTCACACAGTGAAGAAATATATTATCCAAAAATACCTCGGATGAACAAATTAAGAAAAAAAAATATCTTAATGAATAGTTCCATTAAAAATACAGTATCATGGATATGAATAAATGTCATAAAAATGTACTAATAATGTCCCTAACTACACCATAAGTCAGTCTTCATGATATCAAATTAATTGATTCTATATTGGTGATAACCATACAAAAGATCACAATTCGAGAACCACTTAACCCCATTCAACTAGTCAATAAAATATTAATTTGAGGTAGAAAAAATTTCTGCTCTACCATATTGTGATTGACTTTTCTTTCATTAACAATAAAGGAATGTTGTCACTTCATCATTCTTTAAAAATATAATAGGTGTTTCCAAATATGGAACAATTGGGACAATGATTACTTTTTTAAGGAAAAACATCCAATTTATTGTTGACTCATTCATATCTATTATTTTCTTTATTGTAAGAGGTAATATATATAGAATGGGTACCGTGTACCATGTCTCTTGGAAACTCTATCTCTCTTATATATATAATGAAAGAAAATTAAAATACAAAGTGGTTGAGAAACTCAGTTACCATAAGAATAAGATCACCACTCAAATATCATCGATGCAGATCAAATTAAAACACATATATCACCCTATCCAACATTAAATGTGGTGGTTTTTATCAACATGATATCAGGGCCCATTTTCCTTTAAAAAACACGGTACACCCCATTACGTGTAGAAAAAAGGTGTCATGAAGAATATATTAGAAAATTTGTGATTTATAGGAAATCAACCAATTCATACCATGACTGACATCATGGGGTTTTAGGGTATGAACAATAAAATCCTAAAAGATTCTGATTTTATATAAAGAGATTACAATTGAATGGAATCATAGACCTTGTTCTCTCTTCATTCTAATTGGGATATCAGCATTCATCCCATAATACATAGGATCCATAGGATGGATTAATAGGTTCACTACATGAGTTGACTTGAAATAACAAGATTTATTAATTCCAAATAAAATAGTCACTAAAGATGAAGCAATTTTTATGGTTACTCTCACTATCAATATACCCACATCAGCTTCCTCTCGAGACTCTTCAATTTCTTAATGAATCCTCATTCTTATTGTCTCTGTCCAGGAACCCATGGGATTTTATGAATATGATTTGAATGTGTTGACATTTGGTACTGATGATCCCATACCACTATGTGGAGAAAAAATATATAAAAATGTTTATATGTGGCTTTAGTAACTGAAAAACCATAAATCACTCGTGCCTCACCACTAAAATTCTACATTATTCCTTATATCATGATCATACATGAGAATCATTATAAATATTCCTTAATTTAATGAATCCTGAAGAACTACTTATCAGATTTCAAGAAAACCATGTGAACCCTGAAATTCTATCTAGGTCATGCTCATCTATCAATGCTCAGTTCAACGCATATATATACTATTTTATAATAATCATGGAAACTTGAATTCAAATATTTTTTTAAAGTCCAATTTTGACCCTTCAGGACTCCATCTTCACATTTTTCACTAAATCATGAGAAAAAAAATAAAATTTCATGAAGTAAGTTTTCATAATTGTTCACAGTTTTATATCCCTGTTGGAGATAATGAATCTTCGTAAAAATTAAAAAACCAAATAACATTGATTAAAATTGTCCATAAAAATATCTTTAATGTATTTAGTCTCCAAGCCTTCGTGTTTGATCGCTATAAACACTTAATCTGATCATTTCCTTCTATGTCATTTATACATAATGGTATGAAATTTCACAATTATTGAATCTTGTGTTTCCAAGAACTCAAAAATTGAGAAGAAATTAAAACACATCCACTACCTATGTGGGAACAATTAAGACTTCTAATGCTGGTGGATTATTCTAAAGAAACTACTAAGAAATATATCGTGTTTTATTTATTCAAGATTACAGTAGTGGAGATTTAATAGGATTGGGTGTGGCTACATATCCCAAAGCAGGGAAAGAATTACCCTCAATATCGTTGATGTTTTCATAAATCATATGGTTCACATTCCATTTTTTATCATTATCTCCCACAGGTTGATTGTTCAAACAACCTCCTAAGAAATATTACCACAAAATATTACCAGGAAGAAAAAAAATCAGAAAGTTTCTATGATCATCAAATTAATAAAAACATATAGGAACACCAATTCCATTAGATTGAATTTAAATTTCATGGATTTTAAAATACTAATATAACGTTTCGGAATATCCTTGGTACAAATCAATTCCTTACTCAAATTCAATTTTCCCAAACACCCATATAGACATAAGTATTTCTATGATGTCTGAAAGATAATAACTCAAATCTAAAATACCCATTCATTGATAAATATCCAACCACCTATCTACTATGTCATACATGAATTAATATCAAAATCATTGAAATATAAAAAACCACCATTGATAAAATATATCCCTGAGCCTCCCTGAATACCCTTGTACACAGGTACCTAATATGGTCCTAACATGACCCTAAATGCGTTCTCGATCATCATAGGGTAGTGTATATTTCTAGTTAACTATAAAATACTTAGAGGGAATGATTTCTACCCCATAATAGTCAATTTATATATTACGACTAAAGCTAAATCATTGTAAAACCAGAATTAAAAAAAAATACATATATAGAAAAGAGTACCAAAAGTAGTCCGAAAAAATCCCAAACTAATACATCACCCAAAAGATTACACAATATCCATTATTACTATACTATGGTTCTCCGTCCGACATGATGATCGCAACTCCACAGGTCAGCGCCATCTGCCATGTTCCCTTTCCCCAGAAAATCTACCACCTATAAGGGGAACTTTGCAGTTTTTATGGACCAATCATAATACTATATTCAAACTAACAAATGTAAATTTACGGCATGAGATAATTATCCTGGAAGGATACACGATATATTGAATATGAATTTATAATAAAAACCTATTTAATAATAAATTTAAATCTATAAAAGGAATGTATAATAATATATAATTTTTAATCTAAATTTTATTTCAAAATAGATAGATTCCGGATAAATCAAAAGAAAAACAAACGAACACTTAAAAAATACAAATCAAATGATAAATATAAAAATAATCACAGTCATGTAAAAATTAAGTAAAAAGCAATATGTTCATAATCCAACATGTTCACTTGTTTCAGGATACATTATACTTTAACTAAACAGTAAATCACCATGGATAGATGTTAGTGCACAAATCCCTAAGGCTTCAGATATTGGGACTATAAATCAACTCCCACCATCCGGGAAATCATTTAAATTTTTTTTAGTTAATGTTTCATCAGCAATACATTACTATAGATTATTATTCCTAGATTAATTTTCCCAATCACCCATTAACCACCCATGATCAAATGTGATTTCAATCTATAAATCAATCAACCAATCATGTCCAATTTATTCATTACAAGTAAAATCACAGATCAAATTCCCATTTCATGTTTCAACATTCCATTTAAATTTCAAAACCAACATGCTGGTTTTCATCAACATCAAGCATCTCAAAATAATCATTCAATTAAACACTCTTATTCAACGATTAACATCAAATAAATTATCATTTGAAACCAACATTCTCAATCTTCACACAATTTATCAAAGAATTTGAAATGGGTGTTTCGTTTAACAAATCCTTGGATTTTAAATCATACATCAAATCTACTAAATTTATTGAAAGTAGTTGAAAATAAATTTCATGATAAGATAGAAAGCAAGTATTAATTTGTATGAAATAATATTATGGGCCATCAAACCTATTTTCACAAGATTAATCAGTCGAATTAAATTAGAAACCCCTTTGAAAAGTCAGTGGAATGGAAGGTCAAAGAGGAATCCCTAGAATTAAAATACCTCAAATAAAGGTTCATGAACACTGACTACATGAGGACTGATCAATCATATTTAAGGGACACGAGAATAATGGTTGACTTTATTGTAAAAGAGATCACTTACTAAGGAGTGATCAATCACATAAAAAAAGACATAAATTTTAGTGGAAATACATTGGAGAAGCCAAAATCCTATATATAGATCCTAAAAAAAGATAAAGGGTTGTATTAGGTTTTATTATAGTTGTTGAGAATTTATAATAGAGTTTATATGACTTTAATTAGGTTTTTGGAAGATTTAAAACACATTTTCATGGTTTTGTGGGTTAGGACTAATGGTTTAGGCTAATTGTGAGAAAATATTAGGATTATAGAGAGTGATTAATTGTTATAAAAAATTGAAAAATAAATCGTGTTCTCTCTCCCAGTCCATTGGAAAATGTTTCCCAATTATCGCAAATGATTTTCAAAAATTTGTTCGAACCATGAAATCCACAATATCCATAGTTGTATAGTTTGTGAAGAGGACACATGGTTTGGTCCAACATTACAACCCTTCTAGAACCTATAAAAATGAATCATGTAATCATTGGATGCCCATTCTCGTTATCTCAATCTGTGTTCCAATAGTTCATTGACCATAAACTGTCCAAATTATCTAAAAAATCCATATAAATTATGAAAAATAAGAAATAAGAAATTATGATCAAAACATAATCATCATGTACCTAAAATCAAGAAACAGTATATTACAAGCACTATATGTTCTTCACTTAGATATCACCTAAATATACTAAGGCCATCTAATTACTACATTATGGTGATAAGACCAGATCAAACACAAGGACACAAGAACATGAAAATAGATCCATGGTGTGAGGAGTGGTATGATCAGAGAGAAAAATCTAGAAAGATGGATGTAACACCCCTATAAAAGTGATAAATAATTGACTAAATTTTATTAATAATTTTTAACATCCACAAATTTCATTTAGTTTCCTACCAAATTATTACACCATAGATAATAATGTATTTCCTAATATAATTTCTGTATGGGTGACCTCTTGGGAAGACTCACAATGTTTGTGATTATGAACAATGCACAATGAAATAATACAGGTTTGACTATGGGGACTGTCATTTGTCTGATAGGTGACTCATGTGGGTAACAACTTGTGGTTATAGAAAGGAAACAATGGTATTGATGGAGACCAATGGGGTTATCTAATCAGGTTCCTAGACTAGGGAAGTTGGTTTATCACAAATTGATTTAAATACAATTCCCATTTTAATTTCTGGAAGCACTTCCTGAGATTTAGTTTTGTGGTCCACAATGAAGTTGTTTTGATATAAAGTGTGGGGGATAGTGTAACACCCATATAAAAGTGAAACTGAAAAGGCTAAAAGATACTAATAATATCTACAAGGAGTAAATTTATTTTTATGAACCTATCTGATTAGTTTTACAATGTTTGGTGTGTGTTTCCTATAGTTTTATCAGGATAGGTGTCTCCTTTGATGTTTGATAGAGTGTGACTGAATGATAAAATATTTATCTGAATGAACATATATTGTCTTTTGGTGTTATTTATTAGTATAATTATTTACCTTGATGTGTAATACCATGTGGTGTGCTTGGATGGAAGGAAAATTATAATAGGATGCCAATGGGGTGAGGTGACCAATTACATATCCCATGGAGGTTGGGTCAAGATAAGGGGAATATATGACCATGAAGGAATAATGTGATTTTGATGTCACCTAAGGGAGCCACTAGAGAAGGAACCGTATCAAATATTTAATTGAAACACATCATCCTTGATATCAATATAGGATATAACCTTCCAACAACTAAGTGGTCGGGAGGAAATGAAGAGGTAGGATCATTATTGGAACTGGGAGATGAGAGGAAAACCAAGATCCCTGATGGGGTCCATCATGTGACAAAGGGGTGACCCTCATGAATCAAAATAAGGTATTTTTTTAAAAAAAAGTTATTCCTCAATATAAACTAAACAAACCCATAAATTAATTATTTTGAAAAAAAAAATTCGGAAATATACTACAATTAAAGGCATGGGTTTTTAGGTATAATAACTATTTTTTTCATTTTAGTGAAATTGAAAACACAAAAATATTCTCCCAACCAAAAAATTATGTTAGATATGAATAATATAGAGGTTGGGGTTGGGGTCTGAATTTTCAATAGATATCATGTAGGAAGAATTTTTTATTTGTTTTGAATGTGTTATATTGGAAAATTTGTTCATAATAAATTGTTTATTTTTCTTTGGGAAGTTCATTGATAAAAATTAAAAGTAGTGTAATAGTTCGAGAGTGGTGGAGTGATTGGACACCAAAATTTCAAAATATTAATTAGAATCCAACGATAATGTTCCCCTTATGTATATTTAATAAATGGTTATTGATCATTTTTTATTTATGTGAAAATGGGAATTAATTTTTATAATGGCTTAAAACACGGTTTTTACAATATTCATTAATGTTTTGATGTACTGGTAAATTATAAATTTAGTTATAAATTTAATTATATCAATGAAATAAAAGTTTTATTTTTAATTACTAATATCATATCTATATTTAAAATCATAAATCGATTAATGTATAATTTTTCAAGATAAATTATTTTGTATTCTATATATTAATTATATGATATATATATATATATATATTATAATGGAATTATATTATCATTTTTAAATGTTTACTTAATTTTATATTTTACTAATAGGAAACCCATCATGGATATTATTATCATTATTGGTGATCTGAGGCTAAAAAATTGAAATGTAATAAATTACATGAATCTTCAAAATTGATCAACATAACATGTGAAGGAGGTACATTCACTTCACTAACCATAATTGAGAAATTAAAAATAACCATACATAGAACCTCATCCTACAACATGAAGATATAACAATCACCCAACTGACCACATATCCATCAACATTTGGGGAGATCAACTGACTACATGAATCCCTTGAAGTGACCATAAAAACAATACCCATGCTAATACAATAAAATGAGGTCATTATATACTATTTCACCTTTAAATTCACATTTTTAATGATTGAAAAATAAAATTAATTGTCTTTGTTCATTGAAAACACACTAAATTTTATTTTTGTCAATTCATACATGCTACAAATTAATTAATGATCATTTAAAAATATTTTATCCCCTATATAGGGACATTCTACATGGAATTTCTTTCATTATCTCACATTTTATGACTTTCTAATATTTAAAAAGTAACTTTTACTCATTCGGAGAAAATTGGATGTTAGGCTTCTATAAGGTTTTTCAATAATTTTTAAATATTAAATTTTGTTTATTTTCATGATAGTTCTTAACAACATTTGTTTCTATGATAGGACCGTATAACTAATATTAAATCATTTTATAATATAAAACTTCTTTCTTGATCAATTTTACCACATAGTAAAAATAAAATTAATTAGGATTATTCATAAAGTTCATAAAAAAATTTGGTCATTCATTTGGATAACATGAAATTTTTTATTAGTTAATTTGGTTTGACTAATTGACCAATGTTTCTTTAATGTATTTTAATGCATTATGACTCACTTCTTTATTATTCTATGCTGGAAAAATGTTGGATTGATGATATTTATTTTCACATAAGTCAAAAATTATTTTTAAAATATTTATATGTTATAAAATAATAATGTGACGTTGTTTTATATGTTTCAATACTTTAGTGCAAATTTTATTATCTTTTAAATCAAAAATTACACTATTTTCATTTCAGAAAAATACCATGTCGATTGAATGTGATATAAATTGATACATATCAAAAAGTAAATTGAAATAATTTCCGTTTCATTTTAGGGTAATATGAGGACATTAGTGAGATATTGACCCCCTTAAACATGTGTTTAATTATATTTCAGTCATTAAAAATATAGTTTGGATTATTATGAGCTCATTTCTAACCATATTGACATGTCGCATCATTGAACGTATCAAAAATTATTATAAAATAATTTTCCTTTGAAATCATTATAATAAAATATAATTTTAATGGTTTTGAAATTTTAAACTAATTTTTTAGGATATTAAACAGATAATAAAAAACTTATGAAACATTTTGTATAACCACCAGTCTAATGGAAATGTGGCCTATTAAAACATGGTACATATAAAATGGAGGTCAATATATTGAGATTGTAGGAAAACATGATTACATTTTCAAGGTATTTATACTTTGAATCTTGTTTCTATTGTCTTTCAAATCTAATGACACATCTTTTATTGTTTTCCGACCACATAGCACATCAATATGTAGTAATGTCTATTCATACTTGTGAATAATTGACCAAAAATCATTATCATTTGACTTAAATACATTCTGTGTTTTCTTTCATGTATTATACCATTTGACACATGTTTATTGACTTCAGTTAAACAATGGTATTCACATATCATACTAACAATTCATCTATAATATGTTTTTTAAATATAGTATTATATAGGGAATATGGATTATTTTTAATAGTTATTTCATATTTAGAATATTATATTTATTTTTGGAAATTTTTATTTAAAAATATATTTATTTATTATTAATGAAATATTTGAAAAAGATTATATTTATTCATGCCTATTATTAAAATAATCAGGCCATTTGGAGGGATCCATTGTAATCATCCAATTGGTGTTACCGATTCTATGAATTATATATATATATATGAAATAGGGAAAATCCATATACAATCACAAATGATTATTTACATCGCCAATAACTATTATCTAAATGCGGTCAACAATGATTTTTAGTATCTCCATTTAGAGGCTATGAATGATTAATTTAGTATGGTTCAACACATATGTATTATAAACCACTATATAGAATTTTAAATACAAACAAAAATATATTGTATATAATGATGTATAGGAATATATAATATATAGTATGATATTAAATTTATTTAATTCAACTATTCAACGAACAATATTTATTTAACTAATAATATATTTATATTACTGATGAATAATTGTAATTAATTATTTTTAAAAAAGATATAATTTGTTATTTTATTTACATGAACATAATTAATTTAACTTATAAAATCAGAGTGTTTTGATTCCTTGGTTTTTTCCTATAGGTAAAGGCATATAAACGGGACTGAATATCAATTCAATGACATTAAGACCTGATTGATGATGAATTCAATTGAACACATTTTAGGAGCCCCTCCCCAAAATGTGTACCCAACGTTGGCCATAAATGGGAGAAGAGAGATAATGACCCTCAAGTCCCACCTCTAGTAGGACCCTAGTTAGTGACTAGATCCAAGGGAATAATAAACATGTATATTGAAGGAATTTCCCTCTTAGGGAATACACGAAGAAAAGAGATATAAGATAGACCTCCACAAAATCATGTTCAGGATAATATATAAATCAAAAATCATGACAACATGCATACTTTCCTGGAATAACTATTAAACTGAAATGAAAAAATCCAAGTACCAAAATAATGTGAAACACTTGTAACCACAAAACCAAAACAGCTCTTGGACATCCCCAAAAAAGTAGTAACCAACATAATCTCCATCCTCTTCCATGTGACCTTCAAAATAGTCTATATGTACATATGGTGAGTATAATACTATACTCATTAGGATCCTCCATGGTACCTCTCTTGAAAAAGTATTCAAATATTTCTAAATCATGATGAACAAAAAGTTAAAATAACTCATCACCAAAATAGGTATGGTATGTTTGCATCCCCACCAAGGAAAACCTGAACATTTCTCGTATATAAGACCTTATAATATAATAAAAAATATCAAGGGTATCCACTACCACTCCCCAACTTGTTTATTGATTTTCCCAATTGTTACACATCCTGATCATTTATCTACAAAAGGTTATCCCGAAGACACCTGAGAAATTCACCAAAACATTTACCTTGTCAAACTAACCACCACATCCCCATAACCAAAACTACAAGGAAGTTTCTGATAGCCACTACTGATCATATAACATGTATCATACAACATAGATTTTACATAATTCCATTAAAGCCCACACACCAAGTATATTTACTCAAGCCATCGTATCCTATACGCGTTATACCTATAGTATTCCTTAAGAAACTATATACATAATAAATTTATTTGAAATAACCACAAGCCGTTACAATACTCTAGAAAACAATCTGATGAAAAAAACCATCATGCATACCAGTACATGTAACTACCAAGAGAAGGGAGAGGGAATATAGGGGTCATAGGGGTTAATCATCCATCCATCTTCCCACCGAGATGTTTGAGAAAACACCCCCTAGGGATCAGAATCCTCTGGGTGTTAGTTTCCCAAACTGACAACATGTGGTAGTGTATAGAAATAAAAATTGTACATGATGTAATATAGCTCCCAACCCTAGAATATGAATCATGTAGTCATAGAATCAACTTCTTGTACCATCACATGGACTCCTGGAAGCTACTGGTAAGATTGATATCCTATATGAAGACAACAATTTAATGATCTACATTTACATACATATCCATTTTCCTAATTTTCACTTTTAATTAATTAATTATTAACCATTAGATATCCATTATCATATTCCAAATAAAATTTCACTAGTATCACACAAATCTCCTTGCCCTATATGAATAACCAAACAATATCAATGTTTCCTCATAAATATAACCTCCACATTTCATCTGAACAAGATCCATCCCCATGGGTAAAAATCATTTATTTATTTATTTTAAAAAATTACCTTTTCCCAGAATTCCATGTAATCTAGGAAAACATTCTACACTAAAAATAGAATGGTCTCAACACTATGAGTGGATGAACTACTCATTGAGTCTTTTCCACATATAGTGGGAGAATAGAACCGTAATACCATGAGAATATAAGCTTCGAAATCATTTGGTATACACTCTGGGTCTTCAACTCCCTTTGGAAGAGAGTATGAATATCCAACTACTTCAATCAGTGGGGAAAGTAATGTAGATAAACTTCCAACAGATTCAATAAGAACCCAACATTAGGATCATTGTATAATCCCAACCTGTAACACCCCATGCTTCCATGATACTCTTCCCTTTGAATAATGAAATTGCTATCATTTTACGCAACGTTGAGATTCTAACAAACCACGACCAATCAGACTAGCCATTATGAATATTAATACACAATTTTTAAAATTTTATAAACTTTTTCTTTTAAAATGGACTTCATTTTTGGATTCATAATGTCTAAATTAGCTTAGGGTGATTTTTTTAATTTCCTGAAAACATTCAATTTTTGATTAATGGTGAAAAACACTGCGTTATTTTTTAAAAATGACATTTTATTTAATTAATTATTTATTTATTCAAACTTATATTATGTCAAAATAGATACATAATACCTATATAAGTTCAATGTTATTCATTGGAGTCATTCTTTATAATATTAGGTATATAAAATTTTTATAGCACTTTTTATCGTCTCTTACCCACCTCCTAGGAGAATTTTCAAATTTGCATAAAACATAATTTTACCACTTCTGTGAATTGAACATAAAAAATCCTAGAGACACAATTGATATCACTAAGTAAAATGTGGTTCAATAAGATGAAAATAAATTTTGGGAAATAGTAACTTTTAACTTTTATTTACCACAGTTAGATGTAAATAGGGTAATTACAGGTAAAAATGATATTATTATTACCCTAACAAATGTCCTAATTATATTGGATAAATGTATAACGTCAAAAAAACAACATTAGGAATAAAATATGATCATTTAGGCCCACTTGTATTAGATTAGGAAATTTATTATTATTTTATTTAAAGAATAGTTAAAAGTATGAAATTCAATGTTTAAAAACTAAACTATTTTTCATATAAGGTTATAAAGAAGATAAATGGTACTATAAATAATCATTAGAAATACATAATGATTTACTAATTAATTTAATTTTATTTATAATTTTTAGTCATTAAATAATTTATTTTTTTTATGACATAGTGATGATTAAGTAATTACCATGTTAATGAAATATTAAAATAATTGAATTATAAATACCCAAATAAATGTAAATTGAGACTTTTGATGAATTATACTAATATTATTGGTTAATATGATATGTTAGGGTTAATTAAGTTAATTGTTTTTTTAATTATTCATGTTGTTATTACTTTAATAAAAACAAAATACCAAATAGTGTGAAAATTAACATAAAAGCGTTCTTAAAAGAAATATTATATTATAAATTGATATTATACTCATAAAAATCTATGTTTCGGCCAAAGGAAATATATAATGTTATATTTATCAATTATTAACCACCTAGGGTTATCTTGTATGTTTATAGTATGTTTATTAACCATATAATATAAAAAATAAAAAGAGGCATGGTAAATGTCAAACTATTTAACAAAGAGTTAAATCTAAAAGAAAAGGTTAATATGGTGACCAGAACCTATATAAAACCTATTGGTTGAGAGGTTTTATACCCATAACCAACATGGCATCGAAATAGATCATTTCTATTCCATTATATACAAATAAATTATTTTATTATAAAACAATATTTCAATATTTTCCTAAGGTGCCCCTCACCCCTATTATAAAAGGGCACTTCCACTTCTCTCAAATTAAAAACATCAATGAAATTTGGATCATCCGAAACCTATGAAAATATCCTATAAACTATCCTAACTTAATCCTAGTGGACTTACTTTGGTATTAAATCCATCCTATGTATCCCTTTTGATCAAATAAAAAGGAAGAATCTTAAGAAGGGATAAATATTTCATCACCTCTTTCAAGTTCTTTTCTTCTTCCACTTCCTATTTATTTATTGTTTCCATTATAAAACAATAACTCCAGTATATACTATATACTATGATGTTATTATAAAAATGTTACCACAATATTTGTTATTCTACCCATCCTATAATTGACAATGTCACCATACATGCCTACGTATGGCTTACCGTCTCCACGTCGTGCTGTAGTTTGTCATTCAACACTTCCCTATTTGGATGGGATGAATAATGAGTATAATTGATTTAAATAATAAATATAACATTTTAATGATTCTTTATATATGATATACAATCCAATTACATATGATCTCACCATAAATATAATGATATTGTCACACGTGCGTACGTACGGATTACCGTCTCCACGAACGCGATGAGATTCATTTCCCCATCCTAATCATTCGACAATAATTTTCATTTGATCATTAAAAATAAGGTTTAAGAACATAATATCATTCTAGATATGAATAGAATATATCCTATCCATAAAAAAGGCTTATATGACAAAACATATAAAGGACAACGAATCAGTTAACACCCGAAATGACGATAATTATAAAATATTATTAACAAAGAAATATTAGAAGATCATATATGATATCATATTTATATATATGGTTCTTGTATAATTTAATAACAGTGATTTAACTATTATACAATTGGTTAATTTACCCTCTTCCAAGGAAAATTTCAAGGTAAGGGTTAATTTTAAAATATTTATATTATCTGAAGATGTTTTTACATAAGTATCTACTGGGAATTCTTTATCATCAAAATCCGTGTTTTCTTAAAAATGATTTTCAGAAAATTTTTACTATTTACTACACTATGTGTTAAGGTAATTTATACCTTTATTTGAATTTATATTTTTCGAAAGGAATCATTGCTTCGTTTTCCAAATAAGGTACTTTATCACCTTTTATACAAAATTAAGGTAAGAATGTTTTTTTAACTTATACGGAGGGTGAGTCTATTTTCCACTATTATAACATTGTCGAAGATTTCCTTACAATAATATAATAATATTTTTGAGAATAAATATTTTATTTTATAATTATGTGACTCTTAAATGATTACAAAATCGAAAGAGTTATTTTTCTCAAATATTTTTGATTTCATTTATGTCAACATCCATTCATAAATTTTACACTTTTTTGAAGTGGATTTATTATGAGACAAATATTCCATATTGAATTTGAGGTTTTGTGATATGTTAGAATGTGAATGTGTTATTTTTAAACAATTCATGTATTATGGTTAAAGTATTGACATTTCGTGTGCTAGTGTTAATATAAATGTTTATGTTATGTTTCAATCTTTTCATATGAGGAATGTATTGGGCATAGAAAGTGACGTCTAGAGCCTCCTATAGCTACTCGATGGAAGAGTAGGTCTCATGAGACAATTAAATGTGGAATTGGATGAGGCCTCTCCCAATTTGATATATGGCTTTGGCTGAGGCCTAAATTATTTTTAGATGTCTTGGTCGAGGTCGTGACAAAAAATTTCAGAAAGCCCAGCATTATAAATTCCCTCATTATGAAAATAATAATGATGGTTCCTGTGATTATTCGACTAGTAGAATAACCCTGACAACGATTTATTAAGGAATTATTTACTCATCTCATTTTCCTTCCATAAAGTGAACATTTTTATTATTTTTCAAGGCATGTGTTTTAAATTATTCACCATGCCTAATGTTTATGTTTTCTTATACTGAATTTATTACTCTTACTAAGAGTTTGAGCTCACCCCTTTATTATGTTTTATTTTCCCAAGATATGAAGAAGTTATTTATTAGTGACTTGCATTAATAATATAGGAGGCTAGGATGTTTCAAAAGGAATAAATTTGTGTTTTATTATTTCTCATGTTTTAATGTTGAACTTATCTATGTTTCTTGTAGGAAAACATGATTTCATTTTCAAGGTATTTACACTTTGAATCTTGTTTCTATTGTCTTTCAAATCTAATGACACATCTTTTATTGTTTTCCGACCACATAGCACATCAATATGTAGTAAATTCTATTAATTCTTGTGAATAATTGACCAAAAATCATTATCATTTGACTTAAATACATTATGTGGTTTCTTTCATGTATTATACCATTTGACACATGTTTATTGACCTCAGTTAAACAATGGTATTCACATGTCATTATAACAATTCATCTATAATATGTTTTTTAAATAGAGTATTATATAGAGAATATGGATTATTTTTAATAGTTATTTCATATTTAGAATATTATAATTATTTTTTGAAATTTTTATTTCAAAATATATTAATTTATTATTAATGAAATATTTGAAAAATATTATATTTATTCATGCCTATTATTAAAATAAACAGGGCATTTGGAGGGAACCATTGTAATCATCCATTTGGTGTTACCGATTCTATGAATTATATATATATATATATGAAATAGGGAAAATCCATATACAATCACAAATGATTATTTACATCGCCAATAACTATTATATAAATGCAGTCAACAATGATTTTTAGTATCTCCATTTAGAGGCTATGAATGATTAATTTAGTATGGTTCAACACATATGTATTATAAACCTCTATATAGAATTTTAAATACAAACAAAAATATATTGTATATAATGATGTATAGGAATATATAATATATAGTATGATATTAAATTTACTTAATTCAAATATTCAACGAACAATATTTATTTAACTAATAATATATTTATATTACTGATGAATAATTGTAATTAATTATTTTAAAAAAGATATAATTTGTTATTTTATTTACATGAACATAATTAATTAAACGTATAAAATCAGAGTGTTTTGATTCCTTGGTTTTTTCCTATAGGTAAAGGCATATAAACGGGACTGAATATCAATTCAATGACATTAAGACCTGATTGATGATGAATTCAATTGAACACATTTCAGGAGCCCCTCCCCAAAATGTGTACCCAACGTTGGCCAGAAATTGGAGAAGAGAGATAGTGACCCTCAAGTCCCACCTCTAGTAGGACCCTAGTTAGTGACTAGATCCAAGGGAATAATAAACATGTATATTGAAGGAATTTCCCTCTTAGGGAATACACGAAGAAAAGAGATATAAGATAGACCTCCACAAAATCATGTTCAGGATAATATATAAATCAAAAATCATGAAAACATGCATACTTTCCTGGAATAACTATTAAACTGAAATGCAAAAATCCAAGTACCAAAATAATGTGAAACACTTGTAACCACAAAACCGAAACAGCTCTTGGACATCCCCAATAAAGTAGTAACCAACATAATCTCCATCCTCTTCCAAGTGACCTTCAAAATAGTCTATATGTACATATGGTGAGTATAATACTATACTCATTAGGATCCTCCATGGTACCTCTCTTGAAAAAGTATTCAAATATTTCTAAATCATGATGAACAAAAAGTTAAAATAACTCATCACCAAAATATGTATAGTATGTTTGCATCCCCACCAAGGAAAACCTGAACATTTCTCGTATATAAGACCTTATAATATAATAAAAAATATCAAGGGTATCCACTACCACTCCCCAACTTGTTTATTGATTTTCCCAATTTTTACACATCCTGATCATTTATCTACAAAAGGTTTTCCCGAAGACACCTGAAAAATTCACCAAAACATTTACCTTGTCAAACTAACCACCACATCCCCATAACCAGAACAACAAGGAAGTTTCGGAAAGCCACTACAGATCATATAACTTGTATCATACAACATATATTTTACATAATTCCATTAAATCCCACACACCAAGTATAGTTCCTCAAGCCATCGTAGCCTATACGCGTTATACCTATAGTAGTCCTTAAGAAACTATATACATAATAAATTTATTTGAAATAACCACAAGCCATTACAATACTCTAGAAAATAATCTGATGAAAAAAACCATCATGCATACCAGTACATGTAACTACCAAGAAAAGGGAGAGGGCATATAGGGGTCATAGGGGTTAATCATCCATCCATCTTCCCACCGAGATGTTTGAGAAAACACCCCCTAGGGATCAGAATCCCCTGGGTGTTAGTTTCCTAAACTGACAACGTGTGGTAGTGTATAGAAATGAAAATTGTACATGATATAATATAGCTCCCAACCCTAGAATACGAATCATGTAGTCATAGAATCAACTTCTTGTACCATCACATGGACTCCTGGAAGCTACTGGTAAGATTGATATCCTATATGAAGACAACAATTTAATGATCTACATTTACATACATATCCATTTTCCTAATTTTCACTTTTAATTAATTAATTATTAACCATTAGATAACCATTAACATAATCCAAATAAAATTTCACTAGTATCACACAAATCTCCTTGCCCTATAGGAATAACCAAACAATATCAATGTTTCCTCATAAATATAACCTCCACATTTCATCTGAACAAGATCCATGCCCATGGGTAAAAATCATTTATTTATTTATTTTAAAACATTACCTTTTCCCAGAATTCCATGTAATCTAGGAAAACATTCTACACTAAAAATAGAATGGTCTCAACACTATGAGTGTATGAACTACTCATTGAGTCTTTTCCACATATAGTGGGAGAATAGAACCGTAATACCATGAGAATATAAGCATCGAAATCATTTGGTATACACTCTGGGTCTTCAACTCCCTTTGGAAGAGAGTATGAATATCCAACTACTTCAATCATTGGGGAAAGTAATGTAGATAAACATCCAACAGATTCAATAAGATCCCAACATTAGGATCGTTGTATAATCCCAATCTGTAACACCCCATGTTTCCACGATACGATTAACTTTGAATAATGAAATTGCTATCATTTTACGCAACGTTGAGATTCTAACACACCACGACCAATCAGACTAGCCATTATGAATATTAATACACAATTTTTAAAATTTTATAAACTTTTTCTTTTAAAATGGACTTCATTTTTGGATTCATAATGTCTAAATTAGCTTAGGGTGATTTTTTTAAATTTCCTGAAAACATTCAATTTTTGATGAATGGTGAAAAACACTGCGTTATTTTTTAAAACTGACATTTTATTTAATTAATTATTTATTTATTCAAACATATATTATGTCAAAATAGATACATAATACATATATAAGTTCAATGTTATTCATTGGAGTCATTCTTTATAATATTAGGTATATAAAATTTTTATAGCACTTTTTATCGTCTCTTACCCACCTCCTAGGAGCATTTTCAAATTTGCATAAAACATAATTTTACCACTTCTGTGAATTGAACATAAAAAATCCTAGAGACACAATTGATATCACTAAGTAAAATGTGGTTCAATAAGATGAAAATAAATTTTGGGTAATAGTATCTTTTAACTTTTATTTACCACAGTTAGATGTAAATAGGGTAATTACAGGTAAAAATGATATTATTATTACCCTAACAAATGTCCTAATTATATTGGATAAATTTATAACGTCAAAAAAACAACATTAGGAATAAAATATGATCATTTAGGCCCACTTGGATTAGATTAGGAAATTTATTATTATTTTATTTAAAGAATAGTTAAAAGTTTGAAATTCAATGTTTTAAAACTAAACTATTTTTCATATAAGGTTATAAAGAAGATAAATGGTACTATAAATAATCATTAGAAATACATAATGATTTACTAATTAATTTAATTTTATTTATAATTTTTAGTCATTAAATAATTTATTTTATTTATGACATAATGATGATTAAGTAATTACCATGTTAATGAAATATTAAAATAATTGAATTATAAATACCCAAATAAATGTAAATTGAGACTTTTGATGAATTATACTAATATTATTGGTTAATATGACATGTTAGGGTTAATTAATTTAATTGTTTTTTTAAGTATTCATGTTGTTATTAATTTAATAAAAACAAAATACCAAATAGTGTGAAAATTAACATAAAAGCGTTCTTAAAAGAAATATTATATTATAAATTGATATTATATTCCTAAAAATCTATGTTTCGGCCAAAGGAAATATATAATGTTATATTTATCAATAATGAACCACCTAGGGTTATCTTGTATGTCTATAGTATTTTATTAACCATATAATATAAAAAATAAAAAGAGGCATGGTAAATGTCAAACTATTTAACAAAGAGTTAAATCTAAAAGAAAAGGTGAATATGGTGACCAGAACCTATATAAAACCTATTGGTTGAGAGGTTTTAAACCCATAACAAACATGGCATCGAAATAGATCATTTCTATTCCATTATATACAAATAAATTATTTTATTATAAAAGAATATTTCAATATTTTCCTAAGGTGCCCCTCACCCCTATTATAATAGGGCACCTCCACTTATCTCAAATTAAAAACTTCAATGAAATTTGGATCGGCCAAAACCTATGAAAATATCCTATAAACTATCCTAACTTAATCCTAGTGGACTTCCTTTGGTATTAAATCCATCCTATGTAGCCCTTTTGTTCAAATAAAAAGGAAGAACCTTAAGAAGGGATAAATATTTCATCACCTCTTTCAAGTTCTTTTCTTCTTCCACTTCCTATTTATTTATTGTTTCCATTATAAAACAAAAACTCTAGTATATACTATATACTATGATGTTATTATAAAAATGTTACCACAATATTTGTCATTCTACCCATCATATAATTGACAATGTCACCATACATGCCTACGTATGGCTTACCGTCTCCACGTCGTGTTGTAGTTTGTCATTCAACGCTTCACTATTTGGATGGGATGAATAATGAGTATAATTGATTTAAATAATAAATATAACATGTTAATGATTCTTTATATATGATATACCATCCAGTTACATACGATCTCACCATAAATATAATGATATTGTCACTCGTGCGTACGTACGGATTACCGTCTCCATGAACGCGATGAGATTCATTTCCCCATCCTAATCATTCGACAATAATTTTCATTTGATCATTAAAAATAAGGTTTAAGAACATAATATCATTCTAGATATGAATAGAATATATCCTATCCATAAAATAGGCTTATATAACAAAACATATAATGGACAACGAATCAGTTAACACCAGAAACGACGATAATTATAAAATATTATTAACAAAGAAATATTAGAAGATCATATATGATATCATATTTATATATATGGTTCTTGTATAATTTAATAACAGTGATTTATCTATTATACAATTGGTTAATTTACCCTCTTCCAAGGAACATTTTAGGGTAAGGGTTAATTTCAAAATATTTATATTATCCGAAGATGTTTTTACGTAAGTATCTACTGGGAATTCTTTATCATCAAAATCCGTGTTTTCATAAAAATGTTTTTCAGAAAATTTTTACTATTTACTACACTATGGGTTAAGGTAATTTATACATTTATTTGAATTTATATTTTTCGAAAGGAATCATTGCTTCGTTTTCCAAATAAGGTACTTTATAACCTTTTATACAAAATTAAGGTAAGAATGTTTTTTTAACTTATACGGAGGGTGAGTCTATTTTCCACTGTTATAACATTGTCGAAGATTTCCTTACAATATTATAATAATATTTTTCAGAATAAATATTTTATTTTATAATTATGTGACTCTTAAATGATTACAAAATCGAAAGAGTTATTTTTCTCAAATATTTTTGATTTCATTTATGTCAACATCCATTCATAAATTTTACACTTTTTTGAAGTGGATTTATTATGAGACAAATATTCCATATTGAATTTTAGGTTTTGTGATATGTTAGAATGTGAATGTGTTATTTTTAAACAATTCTTGTATTATGGTTAAAGTATTGACATTTCGTGTGCTAGTGTTAATATAAATGTTTATGTTATGTTTCAATCTTTTCATATGAGGAATGTATTGGGCATAGAAAGTGACGTCTAGAGCCTCCTATAGCTACTCGATGGAAGAGTAGGTCTCATGAGACAATTAAATGTGGAATTGGATGAGGCCTCTCCCAATTTTATATATGGCTTTGGCTGAGGCCTAAATTATTTTTAGATGTCTTGGTCGAGGCCGTGACAAAATATTTCAGAAAGCCCAGCATTATAAATTTCCTCATTATGAAAATAATGATGATGGTTCATGTGATTATTCGACTAGTAGAATAACCATGACTAGGATTTATTAAGGAATTATTTACTCATCTCATTTTCCTTCCATAAAGTGAACATTTTTATTATTTTTCAAGGCATGTGTTTTAAATTATTCACCATGCCTAATTTTTATGTTTTCTTATACTGAATTTATTACTCTTACTGAGAGTTTGGGCTCACCCCTTTATTATGTATTATTTTCCCAAGATATGAAGAAGTTATTTATTAGTGACTTCTATGAATAATATAGGAGGCTAGGATGTTTCAAAAGGAATACATTTGTGTTTTATTATTTCTCATGTTTTAATGTTGAACTTATCTATGTTTATTGTAGGAAAACATGATTTCATTTTCAAGGTATTTACACTTTGAATCTTGTTTCTATTGTCTTTCAAATCTAATGACACATCTTTTATTGTTTTCCGACCACATAGCACATCAATATGTAGTAAATTCTATTCATTCTTGTGAATAATTGACCAAAAATCATTATCATTTGACTTAAATACATTCTGTGGTTTCTTTCATGTATTATACCATTTAACACATGTTTATTGACTTCAGTTAAACAATGGTATTCACATGTCATTATAACAATTCATCTATAATATGTTTTTTAAATAGAGTATTATATAGAGAATATGGATTATTTTTAATAGTTATTTCATATTTAGAATATTATAATTATTTTTTGAAATTTTTATTTCAAAATATATTTATTTATTATTAATGAAATATTTGAAAAAGATTATATTTATTCATGCCTATTATTAAAATAAACATGGCATTTAGAGGGAACCATTGTAATCATCCATTTGGTGTTACCGATTCTATGAATTATATATATATATAAATATATATGAAATAGGGAAAATCCATATACAATCACAATTGATTATTTACATCGCCAATAACTATTATATAAATGCGGTCAAAAATGATTTTTAGTATCTCCATTTAGAGGCTATGAATGATTAATTTAGTATGGTTCAACACATATGTATTATAAACCTCTATATAGAATTTTAAATACAAACAAAAATATATTGTATATAATGATGTATAGGAATATATAATATATAGTATGATATTAAATTTATTTAATTCAACTATTCAACGAACAATATTTATTTAACTAATAATATATTTATATTATTGATGAATAATTGTAATTAATTATTTTTAAAAAAGATATAATTTGTTATTTTATTTACATGAACATAATTAATTTAACTTATAAAATCAGAGTGTTTTGATTCCTTGGTTTTTTCCTATAGGTAAAGGCATATAAATAGGACTGAATATCAATTCAATGACATTAAGACCTGATTGATGATGAATTCAATTGAACACATTTCAGTAGCCCCTCCCCAAAATGTGTACCCAACGTTGGCCAGAAATGGGAGAAGAGAGATAGTGACCCTCAATTCCCACCTCTAGTAGGCCCCTAGTTAGTGACTAGATCCAAGGGAATAATAAACATGTATATTGAAGGAATTTCCCTCTTAGGGAATACACGATGAAAAGAGATATAAGATATACCTCCACAAAATCATGTTCAGGATAATATATAAATCAAAAATCATGACCACATGCTTACTTTCCTGGAATAACTATTAAACTGAAATGCAAAAATCCATGTACCAAAATAATGTGAAACACTTGTAACCACAAAACCGAAACAGCTCTTGGACATCCCCAATAAAGTAGTAACCAACATAATCTCTAACCTCTTCCCAGTGACCTTAAAAATAGTCTATATATACATATGGAGAGTATAATACTATACTCATTAGGATCCTCCATGGTACCTCTCTTGAAAAAGTATTGAAATATTTCTAAATCATGATGAACAAAAAGTTAAAATAACTCATCACCAAAATAGGTATAGTATGTTTGCATCCCCACCAAGGAAAACCTGAACATTTCTCGTATATAAGACCTTATAATATAATAAAAATATCAAGGGTATCCACTACCACTCCCCAACTTGTTTATTTATTTTCCCAATTGTTACACATCCTGATCATTTATCTACAAAAGGTTATCCCGAAGACACCTGAGAAATTCACCAAAACATTTACCTTGTCAAAATAACCACCACATCCCCATAACCAAAACAACAAGGAAGTTTCTGATAGCCAATACAGCTCATATAACATGTATCATACATCATAGATTTTACATAATTCCATTAAAGCCCACAAACCAAGTATAGTTCCTCAAGCCATCGTAGCCTATACGCGTTATACCTATAGTTGTCCTTAAGAAACTATATACATAATAAATTTATTTGAAATAACCACAAGCCGTTACAATACTCTAGAAAACAATCTGATGAAAAAAACCATCATGCATACAAGTACATATAACTACCAAGAGAAGGGATAGGGCATATAGGGGTCATAGGGGTTAATCATCCATCCATCTTCCCACCGAGATGTTTGAGAAAACACCCCTAGGGATCAGAATCCCCTGGGTGTTAGTTTCCCAAACTGACAACGTGTGGTAGTGTATAGAAATGAAAATTGTACATGATATAATATAGCTCCCAACCCTAGAATGTGAATCATGTAGTCATATAATCAACTTCTTGTACCATCACATGGACTCCTAGAAGCTACTGGTAAGATTGATATCCTATAAGAAGACAACAATTTAATGATCTACATTTACATACATATCCATTTTCCTAATTTTCACTTTTAATTAATTAATTATTAACCATTAGATAACCATTATCATATTCCAAATAAAATTTCACTAGTATCACACAAATCTCCTTGCCCTATAGGAATAACCAAACAATATCAATGTTTCCTCATAAATATAACCTCCACATTTCATCTGAACAAGATCCATCCCCATGGGTAAAAATCATTTATTTATTTATTTTAAAACATTACCTTTTCTCAGAATTCCATATAATCTAGGAAAACATTCTACACTAAAAATTGAATTGTCTCAACACTATGAGTGGATGAACTACTCGTTGAGTCTTTTCCACATATAGTGGGAGAATAGAACCGTAATGCCATGAGAATATAAGCATCGAAATCATTTGGTATACACTCTGGGTGTTCAACTCCCTTTGGAAGAGAGTATGAATATCCAACTACTTCAATCATTGGGGAAAGTAAAGTAGATAAACATCCAACAGATTCAATAAGAACCCAACATTTGGATCGTTGTATAATCCCAACCTGTAACACCCCATGCTTCCACGATACGCTTCCTTTTGAATAATGAAATTGCTATCATTTTACGCAACGTTGAGATTCTAACACACCACGACCAATCATACTAGCCATTATGAATATTAATACACAATTTTTAAAATTTTATAAAATTCTTCTTTTAAAATGGACTTCATTTTTGGATTCATAATGTCAAAATTAGCTTAGGGTGATTTTTTTAATTTCCTAAAAACATTCAATTTTTGATGAATGGTGAAAAACACTGCGTTATTTTTTAAAACTGACATTTTATTTAATTAATTATTTATTTATTTAAACTTATATTATGTCAAAATAGATACATAATACCTATATAAGTTCAATGTTATTCATTGGAATCATTCTTTATAATATTAGGTATATAAAATTTTTATAGCACTTTTTATCGTCTCTTACCCACCTCCTAGGAGCATTTTCAAATTTGCATAAAACATAATTTTACCACTTATGTGAATTGAACATAAAAAATACTAGAGACACAATTGATATCACTAAGTAAAATTTGGTTCAATAAGAAGAAAATAAATTTTGGGGAATAGTAACTTTTAACTTTTATTTAGCACAGTTAGATGTAAATAGGGTAATTACAGGTAAAAATGATATTATTATTACCCTAACAAATGTCCTAATTATATTGGATAAATGTATAACGACAAAAAAACAACATTAGGAATAAAATATGATCATTTAGGCCCACTTGGATTAGATTAGGACATTTATTATTATTTTATTTAAAGAATACTTAAAAGTATGAAATTCAATGTTTAATAACTAAACTATTTTTCATATAAGGTTATAAAGAAGATAAATGGTACTATAAATAATCATTAGAAATACAGAATGATTTAATAATTTATTTTATTTTATTTATAATTTTTAGTCATTACATAATTTATTTTATTTATGACATAATGATGATTAAGTAATTACCATGTAAATGAAATATTAAAATAATTGATATTATAAATACCCAAATAAATGTAAATTGAGACTTTTGATGAATTATACTAATATTATTGGTTAATATGACATGTTAGGGTTAATTAAGTTAATTGTTTTTTTAAGTATTCATGTTGTTATTACTTTAATAAAAACAAAATACCAAATAGTGTGAAAATTAACATAAAAGCATTCTTAAAAGAAATATTATATTATAAATTGATATTATATTCCTAAAAATCTATGTTTCGGCCAAAGGAAATATATAATGTTATATTTATCAATAATGAACCACCTAGGGTTATCTTGTATGTTTATAGTATGTTTATTAACCATATAATATAAAAAATACAAAGAGGCATGGTAAATGTCAAACTATTTAACAAAGAGTTAAATATAAAAGAAAAGGTTAATATGGTGACCAGAACCTCTATAAAACCTATTGGTTGAGAGGTTTTAAACCCATATCCAACATGGCATAGAAATAAATCATTTCTGTTCCATTATATACAAAAAAATTATTTTATTATAAAAGAATATTTCAATATTTTCCTAAGGTGCCCCTCACCCCTATTATAAAAGGGCACTTCCACTTCTCTCAAATTAAAAACTTCAATGAAATTTGGATCGGCCAAAACCTATGAAAATATCCTCTAAACTATCCTAACTTCATCCTAGTGGCCTTCCTTTGGTATTAAATCCATCCTATGTTGCCCTTTTGATCAAATAAAAAGGAAGAACTTTAAGAAGAGATAAATATTTCATCACCTCTTTCAAGTTCTTTTCTTCTTCCACTTCCTATTTATTTGTTGTTTCCATTATAAAACAATAACTCCAGTATATACTATATACTATGATGTTATTATAAAAATGTTACCACAATATTTGTTATTCTACCCATCCTATAATTGACAATGTCACCATACATGCCTACGTATGGCTTAACGTCTCCACGTCGTGCTGTAGTTTGTCATTCAACACTTCACTATTTGGATGGGATGAATAATGAGTATAATTTATTTAAATAATAAATATAACATGTTAATGATTCTTTATATATGATATAGCATCCAATTACATATGATCTCACCATAAATATAATGATATTGTCACTCGTGCGTACGTACGGATTACCGTCTCCACGAACGCGATGAGATTCATTTCCCCATCCTAATCATTCGACAATAATTTTCATTTGATCATTAAAAATAAGGATTAAGAACATAATATCATTCTAGATATGAATAGAATATATCCTATCCATAAAAAAGGCTTATATAACAAAACATATAAAGGACAACGAATCAGTTAACACCAGAAACGACGATAATTATAAAATATTATTAACAAAGAAATATTAGAAGATCATATATGATATCGTATTTATATATATGGTTCTTGTATAATTTAATAATAGTGATTTATCTATTATACAATTGGTTAATTTACCCTCTTCCAAGGAAAATTTCAAGGTAACGGTTAATTTCAAAATATTTATATTATCCGAAGATGTTTTTACGTAAGTATCTACTGGAACTTCTTTATCATCAAAATCCGTGTTTTCTTAAAAATGTTTTTCAGAAAATTTTTACTATTTACTACACTATGGGTTAAGGTAATTTATACCTTTATTTGAATTTATATGTTTCGAAAGGATTCATTCCTTCGTTTTCCAACTAAGGTACTTTATCACCTTTTAGAAGAAAGAAAAGTTAAGAATGTTTTTTTAACTTATACGGAGGGTGAGTCTATTTTCCACTGTTATAACATTTTCGAAGATTTCCTTACAATAATATAATAATATTTTTCAGAATAAATATTTTATTTTATAATTATGTGACTCTTAAATGATTACAAAATCGAAAGAGTTATTTTTCTCAAATATTTTTGATTTCATTTATGTCAACATCCATTCATAAATTTTACACTTTTTTGAAGTGGATTTATTATGAGTCAAATATTCCATATTGTATTTGAGGTTTTGTGATATATTAGAATGTGAATATGTTATTTTTAAACAATTCATGTATTATGGTTAAAGTATTGACATTTCGTATGCTAGTGTTAATATAAATTTTTATTTTATGTTTCAATATTTTCATATGAGGAATGTATTGGGCCTAGAAAGTGACGTCTAGAGCCTCCTATAGCTCCTCGATGGAAGAGCAGGTCTCATGAGACAATTAAATGTGGAATTGGATGAGGCCTCTCCCAATTTGATATATGGCTTTGGCTGAGGCCTAAATTATTTTTAGATGTCTTGGTCGAGGCTGTGACCAAATTTTTCAGAAAGCCCAGCATTATAAATTCCCTCATTATGAAAATAATGATGATGGTTCATGTGATTATTTGACTAGTAGAATACTCATGACTACGATTTATTAAGGAATTATTTACTCATATCATTTTCCTTCCATAAAGTGAACATTTTTATTATTTTTCAAGGCATGTGTTTTAAATTATTCACCATGCATATTGTTTATGTTTTCTTCTACTGAATTTATTACTCTTACTGAGAGTTTGAGCTCAACCCTTTATTATGTTTTATTTTCCCATGATATGAAAAAGTTATTTATTAGTGACTTGCATGAATAATATAGGAGGCTAGGATGTTTCAAAAGGAATAAATTTGTGTTGTATTATTTCTCAGGTTTTAATGTTGAACTTATCTATGTTTCTGGTTTCCAATTATAATAAACTGATCGGTCTTTCGAGAAAAGATTCATTATATCATTCCAGTGCTATGTAACAATGCACTGACTCTGGGTAACAGGGGTCGGGGCATTTCACAGCTTCAATCCATTTCCCTCATCTCTGGTGTCCTCCCTGATACCACGGGAATGATGGGATGTATCTCGCCAATCTAGGTATCAAATAGTTCTGAAAAAACATGGCCTACCTACCCAACATACAACAGCTTCCCTCTAAGAGCGGTCATCCTAGTCTTACATCACATTCGATCCACCATTCCACACATACACATGCCTTGTATCTTGAGTACATCATAAACCTCATGAACAAACATATTAATAGGATCCTGAAACCCAAATAAAGACGTACTTCCATCACAAACAATGAGATCCCACGGCCCGAAAGCATAAAGCACATGGACTTTACAAGTTAGAGAGAAACTTATTCGCCACAAAAGCCATTTTTTTATCCCATAACATGGTCTTATTCCATATTCAATTAATCAGACTATTATTCATAGGTTCCAATTATGGGAATCCTATGAAATATCATATCGTAACTGTCAAAAATTAATTTAATGGATAATTTAAATGCAATTAATTTGTTTATCAACAAGAATCGGCATGCATCCAAGTCATTAACCAATTCCGTTAAACATGCATGTCTGCATCAATTTGTTTAACATCAAATTATAACAACAAAAATATTTATTAAAAATTCCAATTTAACAAATTAGAAAATTAATTATCAATTAATTCCGACTTTACGTTATGTACCAATTTCCATCAAGAAAATGATAATAAACCAAGTGACAAATAGATATAAAACTATATAATAAATCAAAAATGAAAACCGTTTTCACGGTATAAAGAAACAACATCGCCAGGTGATCGATACCAATTCTTTAATCATGATCAAGTATTTAATTAGGTCAACTTCATTGTGATCGAAGGTTCTAAATCATTTAAAATATAAAATTTCACATAAATAAATTAGAGAAGCACTGAATTCCAAAAAACAATAGGTCTTCGACATTCTTTGTAGTAGAATGGATCAAAGCAGTATGTCACCATCACCTCTCCATCAAAAATTGCATCCACTCAAGGATTCTATGACACAAACACACCAAGAAAACACCATGAAAACTCAGTTAGATTCCTAGAGTTCACACAACATCATGTGGAAAAGTGAAACTAGAGGAAAAATATTAAAGAAACCACATGAACAGGGGTAGATACTACCATAGAATAAATATGGATCGGTATAGATCAATTTAGGGAGATAGGGTTAATTCTTGATAAATGAATACCTAAAAGTTAGAAGAGTTGATCCTTGAGTATCCTAGGGTTGAAGGAGAACTACTATAGCCATTAGTTTTAACAAAAACTACACTATTGTATGACAAATAAATCATACCGCGTCAGGGTATTATACAGCATGAAAGACCCTTTCACATCGTGTAACCCTCATATTTTAGGATTCACCAAAAAATGTTTCACCTCATCACATTATTTTAATTTTTTTCCCCAAAATAATTTCACATCGTGAATTCCTATTTAATGACCCATAGAAGTATACACATCATGAAACATTCTAGTAAAATCCCTAAAATTGGTTTTCACGTCGTGTAAAATAGTTACACGATGTGTAATCCCCCTTCCCTTTTTTACATAAACAAACTATTACCAACATCTTCTGAGCCACCATTGAGAACATTATTCTTTAGAAACATGTAAATGTTTGATCCAAATGGATCCATTCCCTTATCATAGATACATGTAAAAACATTATCATCCAAGGTAATCCAAATCCATCATAGGGAAAAAGCAGAAAATGGGTTATCTTAACAGCAACCATGTGAGATACCACTCAATTCATTTTCCACCAGAGGAGCTCACCACCTCACCAGGGGAATAATAACAAAACCATGAAACAACCACAACCAGATCCTAATCACTCCCGATATTTATATTCCTATCAAAAGATATCATACCATAATAATAAACAATAGAAATCGATATCATAAATAGAAAGGGTCTACAACCCCCAAATGAACAGAATATATGATAAGAGATAAACATCCAACAGATCAGTGTACTGTGCGTGTATCTTCGACTCACATTCCAAGGTACTCTATTCTATGCCATCCTACTGCTATATGAAATTAAAAAGGGGATATCATGACCTCACAACAGCTTCTCATAGTTTTCCTAGTTCTATATAGGCCACTCCTCAATGGAATTATCATCGTCAACATCAATCTCGTACCAACTAATGATGTGAGGGTCATCATGATGATAATAACAGATATGCGACATGTAAAAAAAATTATCTAGAGAATATTTTCAGTAATTTCTAACCAATAAACCACAATTCCATCATGAGAAATCACATTGAAATTCCCAACAAACTGGGGAGATAGCTTACCCATATGAAAATCATTCGCTTCCCTTGAAAGGGGGTAACCTTGAAAAACATGTGATCCCATTTTCTAAACTATAGAGTTTTAATCCTATGATTGGAATAGAACTTATGAGGATCATGCACTTCCTTAACCCTCCCATGAATCATTGGACGTATCTCTGTCATAATCTTTACCAGTTCTGGGCCAAAAATTATTTACTCTCCAACCCCTATCTAGCACAATTCAGAATGAAAAGGACATCCATAAATGTCATCAAATGGTTTCATACCTATAGTAGAGTGAAATATTTTATTGTAAGTGAACTGTAACAAGGGAAGTTGCCTCATACTCAAACCAAGAAAATTTTGGACATAATATCACAACATGTCTTTAGAATTCTGGAGGTTCTTCTCTATCTGACTATACTTATGTGGATGAAAAGTACTGTTATCGTAAATCTGAGAACAAAATCATGTTTGAGGCTTCTCCATTAGCTAAAGAGAAAATGAGGACCTCGATCATAAATGATCATCCTCCGGACTCTGTGGATTCCTACCACCTCCTCCATATACTACTTAGATAGAGAATCTACTGAGTTTCACTCCATGGTCACTGTAAAGTGGGATCATATTGTTAAACTATCTACTACTACCCATATATCATCATAAAAACCTTGAAATCAAGGTAAGATGATAATAATGTACATAAAGAATCCCTCCCACTTCCATTGAGGAACATCTAATGGATGGAGCAAACCACTAGCAACACAGTGCTCAGCCTTCACCTTTTGGTTGACCAAACATCAAGACACAAACATTGTGACTCCACACCTTAAACTAGGCCACAAAAACAATACTCTCATAGCTCGACTCATACTTTTAATACCAGGATGGAACACTAATGTAAATATATGTAACTCTCTAAGAATAACCGCATGCATTTCAAATGGAATAGAAATCCTTCCCCTCCACAACACTCGTTGTTTTTAATCTTCATACCAGCCAATAGGGGCCTTTTCCAACACAACCCAGAGTCTCTATACATCCACCTCAAGATCCCCCCAACTAGGACTCTTATACCTACTACACTAGATTTTATGGTACCATGATCTGAAAAATATGGCCACTTACCAAAAATTCACCTATATCAAAATCTGATGTTGAAATCTCTTCCATTACTCTCCAAGAAACACCTGATTCATGAAATGCATCATTGTATAATTTCCAGCTCAATGTATCGGAAAATAAATTTACCAGTATAGGTTTATACTAAATTTTGATATCTTATTCTTGTACGAACTCCATCCACAAATTATTTTTGATGTTCAAGTCATGCTTGAAGAAAACATACCTCATGCTTTTATGATCAGCGATGACCACAAAGTGCTTCCGATGTGGTTATGTCTCCAAAATATTAGGGAAAATAACACCACCAACTACATATCATGGGTTACATAGTTATACTCATGGGGACACAACATAAAAGACCCATAACAAATGTCTAATATCTACTACATTAAAACACAGTTTGACCCCTGATGTGAAGCATCTCAGAAAAACATAAATTTACCACTTCTATTGGAAGGAAATGAACCAGAGCACTAAAAAAAATCACCTTCAGATACTCAAAAGCCTCCCCACACTGATTAGTCCACAAAATTACTAATAAATTTTATTCAATGCTATTATCAGAGCATTAACATGAGATAAATTAGCTATTAGACTATGGTAATATCATGCAAGACCAGGGATGCTTCACTCCACTTCCACTATCATGGGGTATTCCCAATACACAACTGCTTATAACATAAATGGATCCATAGCTACACCCTAAAGGGACACAATATTCCACATTAGTAATATTTCTCAAGACCAAAACTCACACATCCATAACATTCGAAACAACATCTCATGGAAGAGTTCTCACAAAACGGTTAACAGAATCTCTAAATGATCTTCCTCAGACATTGAGTACACAAGGATTTCTTTAAGGAAAAGAAACATTAACATTTCTAGGAATCCTCAAAAGAAATTTCATTAAACCCATGAACACATCAGATGAATTCGTCATACCGAACGACATCACATGGTACTTATAATTCACATGACGACAATATAAATTATGAAAAATAAGAAATAAGAAATTATGATCAAAACATAATCATCATGTACCTAAAATCAAGAAACAGTATATTACAAGCACAATATGTTCTACACATAGATATCACCTAAATATACTAAGGCCATCTAATTACCACATTATGGTGATAAGACCAGATCAAACACAAGGACACAAGAACATGAAAATAGATCCATGGTGTGAGGAATGGTATGATCAGAGGGAAAAATCTAGAAAGATGGATGTAACACCCCTATAAAAGTGATAAATAATTGACTAAATTTTATTACTAATTTTTAACAGCCACAAATTCCATTTAGTTTCCTACCAAATTATTACACCATAGATAATAATGTATTTCCTAATATAATTTCTGTATGGGTGACCTCTTGGGAAGACTCACAATGTTTGTGATTATGAACAATGCATAATGAAATAATACAGGTTTTACTATGGGGACTGTCATTTGTCTGATAGGTGACTCATGTGGGTAACAACATGTGGTTATAGAAAGGAAACAAAGGTATTTATGCAGACCAATTGGGTTATATAATCGGGTTCCTAGACTAGGGAAGTTGGTTTATCACAAATTGATTTAAATACAATTCCGATTTTCATGTCTGGAAGTACTTCTTGAGATTTAGGTTTGTGGTCCACAATGAAATTGTTTTGATATAAAGTGTGGGGGATAGTGTAACACCCATATAAAAGTGAAACTGAAAAGGCTAAAAGATACTAATAATATCTACAAGGAGTAAATTTATTTTTATGAACCTATCTAATTAGTTTTACAAAGTTTGATGTGTGTTTCCTTTAGTTTTATCAGGATAGGTGTCTCCTTTGATGTTTGATAGAGTGTGATTGAATGTTAAAATATTTATCTGAATGAACATATATTGTCTTTTGGTGTTATTTATTAGTATAATTATTTAACTTGATGTGTAATACCATGTGGTGTGCTTGGATGGAAGGAAAATTATAATAGGATGCCAATGGGGTGAGGTGACCAATTAAATATCCCATGGAGGTTGGGTCAATATAAGGGGAATATATGACCATGAAGGAATAATGTGATTTTGATATCACCTAAGGGAGCCACTAGTGAAGTAACCGTATCAAATATTTAATTGAAACACATCATCCTTGATATCAATATAGGATATAACCTTCCAACAACTAAGTGGTCGGGAGGAAATGAAGAGGTAGGATAATAATTTGAACTGGGAGGTGAGAGGAAAACCAAGATCCCTGATGGGGTCCATCATGTGACAAAGGGGTGACCCTCATGAATCAAAGTAAGGTATTTTTTTTAAAAAAAGATATTCCTCAATATAAACTAAACAAACCCATAAATTAATTATTTTGATAAAAAAATTATCGGAAATATACTACAATTAAAGGCATGGGTTTTTAGGTATAATAACTATTTTTTTCATTTTAGTCAAAATGAAAACACAAAAATATTCTCCCAACCAAAACATTATGTTAGATATGAATAATATAGAGGTTGGGGTTGGGGTCTGAATTTTCAATAGATATCATGTAGGAAGAATTTTTTATTTGTTTTGAATGTGTTATATTGGAAAATTTGTTCATAATAGATTGTTTATTTTTCTTTTGGAAGTTCATTGATAACAATTAAAAGTAGTGTAATAGTTCTAGAGTGGTGGAGTGATTGGACACCAAAATTTCAAAATATTAATTAGAATCCAACGATAATGTTCCCATTATGTATATTTAATAAATGGTTATTGATCATTTATTTAGTTCTGTGAAAATGGGAATTAATCTTTATAATGGATTAAAACACGGTTTTTACAATATTCATTAATGTTTTGATGTACTGGTAAATTATAAATTTAATTATAAATTTAATTATATCAATGAAATAAAAGTTTTATTTTTAATTACTAATATCATATCTATATTTAAAATCATAAATCGATTAATGTATAATTTTTCAAGATAAATTATTTGGTATTCTATATATTAATTATATGATATATATATATATATTATAATGGAATTATATTATCAATTTTAAATGTTTACTTAATTTTATATTTTATTAATAGGAAACCCATCATGGATATTATTATCACTATTGGTGATCTGAGGCTAAAAAATTGAAATGTAATAAATTACATGAATCTTCACAATAGAATAACATAACACGTGAAGGAGGTACATTCACTTCACTAACCATAATTGAGAAATTAAAAATAACCATACATAGAACCTCATCCTACAACATGAAGATATAACAATCACCCAACTGACCACATATCCATCAACATTTGGGGAGATCAACTGACTACATGAATCCCTTGAAGTGACCATAAAAACAATACACATGCTAATACAATAAAATGAGGTCATTATATACTATTTCACCTTTACATTCATATATTTAATGATTGAAAAATAAAATTAATTATCTTTGTTCATTTCAAACACACTAAATTTTATTTTTGTCTATTCATACATGCTACAAAATAATTAATGATCATTTTAAAATATTTTATCCCCTATATAGGGACATTCTACATGGATTGTCTTTCATTATCTCACATTTTATGACTTTCTAATATTTAAAAAGTAACTTTTACTCATTCGGAGAAAATAGGAAGTTAGGCTTCTATAAGATTTTTCTATAATTTTTAAAAATTAAATTTTGTTTATTTTCATGATATTTCTTAACAACATTTGTTTCTATGATTGGACCGTATAACTTATTTTAAATCATTTTATAATATAAAACTTCTTTCTTGATCAATTTTACCACATAATAACAATAAAATTAATAAAGATTATTCATAAAGGTCATAAAAAAATTTGGTCATTCATTTGGATAACATGAAAATTTTTATTAGTTAATTAGTTTTGACTAATTGACCAATGTTTCTTTAATGTATTTTAATGCATTATGACTCACTTATTTATTATTCTATGTTGGAAAAATGTTGGATTGATGATATTTATTTTCACAAAAGTCAAAAATTATTTTTAAAACATTTATATGTTATAAAATAATAATGTGATGTTGTTTTATATGTTTCAATACTTTAGTGCATATTTTATTATCTTTTAAATAAAAAATTACACAATTTTCATTTCAGAAAAATACCATGTCGATTGAATGTGATCTAAATTGATACATATCAAAAATTAAATTGAAATAATTTCCGTTTCATTTCAGGGTAATATGAGGACAATAGTGAGATATTTACCCCCTTAAACATGTGTTTAATTATATTTCAGTCATTAAAAATATAGTTTGGATTATTTTGAGCTCATTTCCTACCATATTGACATGTCGTATCATTGAACGTATCAAAAATTATTAGAAAATAATTTTCCTTTGAAATCATTATAATAAAATATAATTTTAATGGTTTTGACATTTTAAACTAATTTTTTAGGCTATTAAACAGATAATAAAAAACTTATGAAACATTTTGTATAACAACCAGTCTAATGGAAATGTGGCCTATTAAAACATGGTACATATAAAATGGAGGTCAATATATTGAGATTGTAGGAAAACATGATTACATTTTCAAGGTATTTATACTTTGAATCTTGTTTCTATTGTCTTTCAAATATAACGACACATCTTTTATTGTTTTCCGACCACATAGCACATCAATATGTAGTAAATTCTATTCATACTTGTGAATAATTGACCAAAAATCATTATCATATGACTTTAATACATTCTGTGGTTTCTTTCATGTATTAATCCATTTAACACATGTTTATTGACTTCAGTTAAACAATGGTATTCACATGTCATACTAACAATTCATCTATAATATGTTTTTTAAATAGAGTATTATATAGAGAATATAGATTATTTTTAATATTTATTTCATATTTAGAATATTATAATTATTTTTGGAAATTTTATTTCAAAATATATTTATTTATTATTAATGAAATATTTGAAAAAGATTATATTTATTCATGCCTATTATTAAAATAAACAGGGCATTTGGAGGGAACCATTGTAATCATCCATTTGGTGTTACCGATTCTATGAATTATATATATATATATATATATGAAATAGGGAAAATCCATATACAATCACAAATGATTATTTACATCGCCAATAACTATTATATAAATGCGGTCAACAATGATTTTTAGTATCTCCATTTAGAGGCTATGAATGATTAATTTAGTATGGTTCAACACATATGTATTATAAACCTCTATATATAATTTTAAATACAAACAAAAATATATTGTATATAATGATGTATAGGAATATATAATATATAGTATGATATTAAATTTATTTAATTCAACTATTCAACGAACAATATTTATTTATTTAATAATATATTTATATTGCTGATGAATAATTGTAATAAATTATTTTTTAAAAAGATATAATTTGTTATTTTATTTACATGAACATAATTAATTTAACTTATAAAATCAGAGTGTTTTGATTCCTTGGTTTTTTCCTATAGGTAAAGTCATATAAACAGGACTGAATATCAATTCAATGACATTAAGACCTGATTGATGATGAATTCAATTGAACACATTTCAGGAGCCCCTCCACAAAATGTGTACCCAACGTTGGCCAGAAATGGGAGAAGAGAGATAGTGACCCTCAAGTCCCACCTCTTGTAGGCCCCTAGTTAGTTACTAGATCCAAGGGAATAATAAACATGTATATTGAAGGAATTTCCCTCTTAGAGAATACACGAAGAAAAGAGATATAAGATAGACCTCCACAAAATCATGTTCAGGATAATATATAAATCAAAAATCATGACCACATGCTTACTTTCCTGGAATAACTATTAAATTGAAATGAAAAAATCCAAGTACCAAAATAATGTGAAGCACTTGTAACCACAAAACCGAAACCGCTCTTGGACATCCCCAATAAAGTAGTAACCAACATAATCTCCAACCTCTTCCAAGTGACCTTAAAAATAGTCTATATATACATATGTTGAGTATAATACTACACTCATTAGGATCCTCCATGGTACCTCTCTTGAAAAAGTATTGAAATATTTCTAAATCATGATGAACAAAAAGTTAAAATAACTCATCACCAAAATAGGTATAGTATGTTTGCATCCCCACCAAGGAAAACCTGAACATTTCTCATATATAAGATCTTATAATATAATAAAAAATATCAAGGGTATCCACTACCACTCCCCAACTTGTTTATTGATTTTCCCAATTGTTACACATCCTGATCATTTATCTACAAAAGGTTATCCCGAAGACACCTGAGAAATTCACCAAAACATTTACCTTGTCAAACTAACCACCACATACCCATAACCAAAACAACAAAAAAGTTTCTGATAGCCACTAGAGCTTATATAACTGTATCATACAACATAGATTTTACATAATTCCATTAAATCCCACACACCAAGTATAGTTCCTCAAGCCATCGTAGCCTATACGCGTTATACCTATAGTAGTCCTTAAGAAACTATATACATAATAAATTAATTTGAAATAACCACAAGCCGTTACAATACTCTAGAAAACAATCTGATGAAAAAAACCATCATGAATACTAGTACATGTAACTACCAAGAGAAGGGAGAGGGCATATAGGGGTCATAGGGGTTAATCATCCATCCATCTTCCCACCGAGATGTTTGAGAAAACACCCCTAGGGATCAAAATCCCCTGGGTGTTAGTTTCCCAAACTGACAACGTGTGGTAGTGTATAGAAATGAAAATTGTACATGATATAATATAGCTCCCAACCCTAGAATGTGAATCATGTAGTCATAGAATCAACTTCTTGTACCATCACATGGACTCCTGGATGCTACTGGTAAGATTGATATACTATAAGAAGACAACAATTTAATGATCTACATTTACATACATATCCATTTTCCTAATTTTCACTTTTAATTAATTAATTATTAACCATTAGATAACCATTATCATATTCCAAATAAAATTTCACTAGTATCACACAAATCTCTTTTCCCTATAGGAATAACCAAACAATATCAATGTTTCCTCATAAATATAACCTCCACATTTCATCTGAACAAGATCCATCCCCATGGGTAAAAATCATTTATTTATTTATTTTAAAACATTACCTTTTCCCAGAATTCCATGTAATCTAGGAAAACATTCTACACTAAAAATAGAATGGTCTCAACACTATGAGTGGATGAACTACTCGTTGAGTCTTTTCCACATATAGTGGGAGAATAGAACCGTAATACCATGAGAATATAAGCATCGAAATCATTTGGTATACACTCTGGGTGTTCAACTCCCTTTGGAAGAGAGTATGAATATCCACCTACTTAAATCATTGGGGAAAGTAAAGTAGATAAACATCCAACAGATTCAATAAGAACCCAACATTAGGATCATTGTATAATCCCAACCTGTAACACCCCATGCTTCCATGATACGCTTCCCTTTGAATAATGAAATTGCTATCATTTTACACAACGTTGAGATTCTAACACACCACGACCAATCATACTAGCCATTACGAATATTAATACACAATTTTTAAAATTTTATAAACTTTTTCTTTTAAAATTCACTTCATTTTTGGATTCATATTGTCTAAATTACCTTAGGGTGATTTTTTTAATTTCCTAAAAACATTCAATTTTTTATGAATGGTGAAAAACACTGCGTTATTTTTTAAAACTGACATTTTATTTAATTAATTATTTATTTATTTAAACTTATATTATGTCAAAATAGATACATAATACCTATATAAGTTCAATGTTATTCATTGGAGTCATTCTTTATAATATTAGGTATATAAAATTTTTATAGCACTTTCTATCGTCTCTTACCCACCTCCTAGGAGCATTTTCAAATTTGCATAAAACATAATTTTACCACTTCTGTGAATTGAAAATAAAAAATCCTAGAGACCCAATTGATATC